>CM065819.1:30839143-31169143 GCA_033398695.1 Orobanche coerulescens | reverse complement strand
ACATATTTAGTCAGAAAGAGTTGAACATGCGGCAAAGAAGATGGTTAGAACTGATTAAGGACTATGACTTGGAGATTTTATATCATCCAGGCAAAGCAAATGTAGTGCCCGATGCACTTAGCCGCAAGCCTGTCTCTATTCAGATGCTTGAAACGCTGACATCCCAACTTAGCCTTCAACAAGAGATGATTCGTGAAGGAATTAAAGTGTGGTTACAAAGAGTCCAAGGACAACTGTGCGTGATG
Organism: Orobanche coerulescens; assembly: GCA_033398695.1. Taxonomy (NCBI): domain Eukaryota; kingdom Viridiplantae; phylum Streptophyta; class Magnoliopsida; order Lamiales; family Orobanchaceae; genus Orobanche; species Orobanche coerulescens. The sequence goes on along the minus strand of CM065819.1, from coordinate 31,168,898 downwards.
GAGATAACTTCATCTTTAACCGAAGAAAATCAAATCTAGACAGGCAGATGATCCGCTAATGATTCGATTACATGATGAAGTGATCAAAGGAAAGGCCCCCTGATTCATAATTCATGACGATGGAGTTTTGAGATTTCAGAACCGACTCTGCGTTCCCGATGTTGATGTTCTGAAACAGACGATTATGAAGGAAGCTCATAGTTCGCCCTATTCTATTCACCCGGGCACCAGTAAAATGTATAAGGATTTGAAGCAGAATTTCTGGTGGGGCAACATGAAGAGGGATGTAGCGGACTATGTTTCGAAATGCTTGACTTGTCAGCAGGTTAAGATCGAGCATCAACGGCCTGCTGGAATGTTGAAGCCGCTCCCAATTCCTGAATGGAAGTGGGAGGACATATCGATGGATTTTATCACTAATATGCCGAGAACCAAGACAGGAATGAACGTGATTTGGGTGATAGTTGATCGCTTAACCAAATCAGCTCATTTTCTAGGTATTAAGGATACGTGGGGACCAGAGAGGTTGGCACGAGTATTTATTTCGGAGATAGTTCGATTGCATGGTACGCCGAAGACCATTGATTCTGATCGAGACGGCCGTTTTGTGTCTCATTTTTGGAAACCAGTTCATAAAGCCTTGGGGACCGAATTGAACTTCAGTACAGCTTATCACCCGCAGACTGACGGACAATCTGAGAGAACTATACAAACGGTGGAAGACATGCTAAGGGCCTGTGCCTTAGATTGGTCAAACGATTGGGAAATTCATCTACCGTTGATTGAATTTACCTACAACAATAGTTGGCATGCTTTCATTAAGATGGCACCGTTTGAGGCATTATACGGAAGGAGATGCAGATCGCCCCTATGCTGGGACGATTCATCGGACTTGATCGAGCAGAACTGAGTTGATCGAGCGGACTCGAGAGAAGATAGCCTTGATTCGTGAAAGGTGTTAGCGCCAGTCGCCAGAAATCTATGCGGACGTACGCGCCGCCCATTGGAGTTCGATCGAGATCACGTACTTTTGAAGGTCTCTCCTACTCGGGGAATCTTTCGTTTCGGAAGGAAAGGAAAGCTGAGTCCGAGATATATCGGATCATTTGAGATCCTCGAGAGAGTTGGGGAGTTGGCATACAGATTGGCATTGCCGCCGTCATTGTGCCATGTTCATAACGTGTTCCACGTATCCCAGTTACGGAGGTATATACCAGATCCCAGTCATATCATTGATTTCGGCGAGATCGAAGTCGAGCAGGATGGAACGTTTGAAGAAAGGCCGGTCAAGATACTCGAGAGTCGAGTTAAACAGCTGAGGAACAAACCAATCGTTTTGGTCAAAGTTCAGTGGTCACGTCACGGAATGGAAGAAGCCACCTGGGAAACGGAAGCTGATATGAAGTCTAGATATCCCGAGTTATTTTCGTCTTGAAGTTGATATTATCCAGGAGATCATTCATAAAGGTTATGAACATAACATGAAGACAGTTAACAACATCAAATCACTGAAGAATTCGCTTACTTCATCACTATTTGTGTAAATATGCTGCCCTCCAGTGAACTGCCATGCACTATTAGCGTGCGCTAAGATACGATATTTAACGTGCGCTATCGAGTACGTTTAGCGTACGCAACGTTTTGGACTTAGCGTGCGTTAAATCATCAGCCGAGTCAGTCGGCTGATCAGTGAGGCACTGACAACGCCGGGTTAGCGTACGCTAGGCGGTGTGTACTGCGTACGCTAATGAGTAGCATTAACGTACGCTATATATGATTCGTAGCGTGCGTTAATCTGTCCAGACAGATTGCATATTAAGGACTTCCTACCGTAATTGTTGAATTGTTAGACGTTCGTACAGCACGAAATGAATTCTGTACTATTTCTTTTGTTAAGGTTCGAGCTTAACACGTGACTGATCGAAGGGGACGACCTTCGAGTATTTTGATATTCGTGGAAGTTTATTCTTGTCAACGAACCGAGGCAAGTACTCTAATTAGAATTGTTTGTATTATGACAATTATGATTGTATCGTGTAAATATGTTGTGTATATGTGTTGATCCGACGGGAATCATCATGGGAATCTATAGCTGTGTGCGCTGGATCGTTGGACAGGTAGCTCCACCATGTGTTGGTCCGACGGGATCATCATGGGAATCTATAGCTGTGTGCGCTGGATCGTCGGAATACCATCTGTATGTTGGAAATGTTATGATATGATATGTGTTGTGGATATTATCGTTGGAGAAACTTGTTATGATATAATTGTTGATTATATCATTGTTGTATGATTATTGTACTTGTACTAGCATCGTTGTGCTAACCCCGTCGGGGGTGAACATTTGTGTATGTTCAGGATCTAGGAGAGCGGGAAAACAACCACTGGGGATGCATGACGACGAGGGTGCAGAGTGATGTTCCGACCGGGTTTACTGTCTGTTATTTGTTAGTTATCTCAATAAGTACTCGAGTACGTTGTCGATTTATAATGTTTGGATTCTGGTGATGTAATAATAACTCTTCATGGGATATTTGTAATTTCGGTTTTGAACCAGTCGGTTGAATTTTATTTCAGCAATTTCATAAACTGATATACATATTGTCATTTCTTTTATTCAGCCTTGTAAATTCTTATGTAAAGGATTTACGGCGCTGTAATATTCCTGAATATATCGGGGGTGTTACAGAATATGGTATCGGAGCTAAGATTATGGATATCTTGGCCGTTGGGTTAAAATAGGGGTCATTTATGTCTTTTGAGGTAACCGGTCGTGAACGACATCACTGCACTGCCTACGTCTTCATGCGAACGGTGGTTGTAAGTTCCTAAACTCTATCTCGTTCTTTACACGTTGTGTCCCTTTATACTTGAATATTAGAACGATGTTGTTCCCTGTATATTGAGTATTTATGCTTACAGTATGTTGAGAGGCGGACGTGGACGTGGTCGCAGTCGTGGACGCGGACGAAGGAATGCTGAAAGGGAGGCGTCGCCCTCTAATCAGGCTAGTCATAGCTCAGGCGAGACGCAGCAATCCATCAATAACGAACCGGAACCTGGTGTGCCAGAAATCCTTCGTCAAGTCGTGAACCAGATGACTCAGTTCGCTCAGGTCGTGGACCGAATGCAAGTGGCGCGAATTCGGCGGGAGATGGACAACAAAGGATTCCGAAATGGGAAATCGAGGTGACCAATGGTTACAAGAAGTGGCAAAGATGCAACCACCCAAATTTGACGGCTTTTCGAGACTCCCACTTGGGACCATTGGTTGAAGGAACTGAGAAAATTTTTGTGGAATTAATTGCCGGACGATAGGAGAGCTCCTATTGCCCAAGACTTTACGATAGGAAGCATCCGAGTGGTGGGAAGCTATCCGACTGCAGATCATGATGCCGATTGGACGAGAATTTAAAATGATGATGGAAGCTCATTATTGCCCTCGTCTGTGAGGAAGCCAAAATTGGGAATTTTCTCCGCTCAACCATCGACGAACCCGTATCCCAGACGATTAAGATGTTTAACGTGATTAGCATTTGTTCGACATTTGGTCAGAACAGATGCGGAGATGATGATTTATTTTGAAATGAGGATGAAACCAGAAATCCAGAGGTACATGTCCGGTTTTGAATGTACCACTCTCCGCCAGTACCAGGATAAGGCGTTGGCGTATGAAATAAAAGAAGCAGCAATGGAGAAGTTCATGGAGTCGAAGAAACAGAAAGTCTCTGGTACTTTTACAGAGCACAAGAGCAGTGGGCCCCGCAAGGCCCAGTCTTCTTTTTCTTTCAAGAAGCCTCCGCACCCATCTAAGAGCGGAAAGAATTACGGAACAATGTCAACCACGGCGGATATAGCTAGGAAGTGCTTTAACTGTGGTCGCCCAGGCCACCTTTGGCGTGATTGTTTGCGCACTCCAGTTATATGTTTTGAGTGCGGACAGGAAGGACACCGTGCGACGTTTTGTAAGGACGCCACTAAGTACAATGGAACCCGTTCATCACAGCCAGTTCAGAAGGAAGCCAGTGTCCAACAGACGCAGAAAAGTGTTCAGATGCCTCAGAACTTTGGCCGCGGGCGAGGCAGAGGACAATGGGACCGAAAGGGGACATCGAGTGCCGGATCTGTTCCCCCACGTTTGTATGAGATGAGGACAGATGATCAGGATGCTGCTGTCGCATCAGGTACTGTCCAAATCCTTTCCCAGCCAGTTAGCGTTTTGTTTGATAAAGGAGCTACACATTCTTCCATATCTTTGTCTTATGTAAATCGTTTGAATATTTCCGGTTTTCATGCTTGTGAACCTTATGTTGTTGGTTTACCGAGTGGAGAGAGGATTGTCGGAAATTTAGAAACTAGAAATTTTCCCGTATCATTTGGAGGCAGAGAGTGGCTCTCAAATCTGATCGTGATAGAAATGCAAGGAGATGACCTGATACTCGGAGACGATTGGCTTAATCGGTATGGAGCAATTGTAGACTACCGCAGGAGGAATATTTCACTGATCGCTGATGATGGCTCCGAAGTACCGTCAAGGATGGAAATCGGGAAGCTCGAGAAAATTGATCAAAGCGATGAAAGTCATCGATTGTTGAAAGCAGTAATGCAGGATATTGGTGTTATGCAATGAAGAAAGAAGACGAAATCGTGGAACTTTCGTCCATTCTGTTGTGAACGAATTTCCGGATGTATTTCTGACGAGTTCTGGGACTACCTCCATGAAGGGATGTGGAATTTACCATTGGTGGAACCGGAGCTACACCAATTTTCAAGGCGCCGTATCGTATGGCACCTCTTGAGATGTACGAATCAAGAAGCAACTAGAGGAGTTCTTGGATAAGGGCAATATTCACCAAGCGTTTCACCACGGGAGCGCCGATTCTTTTGTCCGAAAGAAGGATGGGTCGCTCCGTGTGTATTGACTATCGAGAGCCGAACAAGTTGACGATTAAGAACAAGTATCCGTTGCCACGGATTGATGATTTGTTTGACCGATTGCAAGGGGCAACAATATTTTCTAAGATCGATCCGAGATCGTGATATCATCAATCGAGGATTAAGGAATCGATGTTCAAATCAGCGTTCGTAACTCGCTACGGGCATTATGAGTTTGTAGTGATGCCGTTTGGTCTCACTAACGCCTTTCTTTGTATTTATGCAATTGATGAACCGTGTGTTCATTGAATTTTGGATAAATTTGTAGTCGTGTTTATTGATGATATTCTCGTGTATTCTAAGAGTCCTAAGAACATGCGCATCATTTGCGGATTGTGTTGGAACTTTTGAGAAACGAGCAATTGTACGCCAAACTCTCTAAGTGTGAATTCGCTAAAGGAAGTAATGTTCCTCGGCCATGTGGTGTCACTAAAGGAGTCCGAGTAGATCCTAAGAAGATCGAAGCAATTATGGATTGGAAGCCTCCAAGGAACGTGAAAGAGGTCCAAGCTTCTTAGGACTTGCCGGATACTATCGTCGATTCGTGGAAGGGTTTTCTAAAGTCTCCGCCCACTTACTCGACTCGTGAGAAAACTCAAAAGTTTGAGTGGAATGAATTGTGTCGATTAGCTTTGTGAATTGAAGAAGAGATTGACGACGGCACCGATTCTATCACTTCCGCAGGAACCGGAGGATTCATAGTCTACATGATGCTTCAACCAAGGACTTGGGTGCGTGTTGATGCGTAATGATAAGGTGATCGCTTATGCGTCGCGACAATGAAACCTTATGAAGTGAATTACCCGACACATGATTTGGAGCTAGCGGCGGTGGTTTTGCCTTGAAGATCTGGAGGCATTATGCAGCGGGACTCACCGCCGATCTTTACGGATCACAAGAGTCTCAAGTACATATTTAGTCAGAAAGAGTTGAACATGCGGCAAAGAAGATGGTTAGAACTGATTAAGGACTATGACTTGGAGATTTTATATCATCCAGGCAAAGCAAATGTAGTGCCCGATGCACTTAGCCGCAAGCCTGTCTCTATTCAGATGCTTGAAACGCTGACATCCCAACTTAGCCTTCAACAAGAGATGATTCGTGAAGGAATTAAAGTGTGGTTACAAAGAGTCCAAGGACAACTGTGCGTGATGGAGATAACTTCATCTTTAACCGAAGAAATCAAATCTAGACACGCAGATGATCCGCTAATGATTCGATTACATGATGAAGTGATCAAAGGAAAGGCCCCCTGATTCATAATTCATGACGATGGAGTTTTGAGATTTCAGAACCGACTCTGCGTTCCCGATGTTGATGTTCTGAAACAGACGATTATGAAGGAAGCTCATAGTTCGCCCTATTCTATTCACCCGGGCACCAAGAAATGTATAAGGATTTGAAGCGCAATTTACGGTGGGGCAACATGAAGAGGGATGTAGCGGACTATGTTTGAAATGCTTGACTTGTCGCCGAGTTAAGATCGAGCATCGGCGGCTCTTTGGAATGTTGAAGCCGCTCCCAATTCCTGAATGGAAGTGGGAGGACATATCGATGGATTTTATCACTAATATGCCGAGAACCAAGACAGGAATGAACGTGATTTGGGTGATAGTTGATCGCTTAACCAAATCAGCTCATTTTCTAGGTATTAAGGATACGTGGGGACCAGAGAGGTTGGCACGAGTATTTATTTCGGAGATAGTTCGATTGCATGGTACGCCGAAGACCATTGATTCTGATTGAGACGGCCGTTTTGTGTCTCATTTTTGGAAACCAGTTCATAAAGCCTTGGGGACCGAATTGAACTTCAGTACAGCTTATCACCCGCAGACTGACGGACAATCTGAGAGAACTACACAAACGGTGGAAGACATGCTAAGGGCCTGTGCCTTAGATTGGTCAAACGATTGGGAAATTCATCTACCGTTGATTGAATTTACCTACAACAATAGTTGGCATGCTTCCATTAAGATGGCACCGTTTGAGGCATTGTACGGAAGGAGATGCAGATCGCCCCTATGCTGGGACGATTCATCGGACTTGATCGGAACAGAACCAGAGTTGATCGAGCAGACTCGAGAGAAGATAGCCTTGATTCGTGAAAGGCTGTTAACTGCCCAGAGTCGCCAGAAATCCTATGCGGACGTACGCCGCCGCCCATTGGAGTTCAGTACTGGAGATCACGTACTTTTGAAGGTCTCTCCTACTCGGGGAATCTTTCGTTTCGGAAGGAAAGGAAAGCTGAGTCCGAGATATATCGGACCATTTGAGATCCTCGAGAGAGTTGGGGAGTTGGCATACAGATTGGCATTGCCGCCGTCATTGTGCCATGTTCATAACGTGTTCCACGTATCCCGATTCTGGTATATACGAGATCCCAGTCATATCATTGATTTCGCGAGATCGAAGTCGAGCGAGATGGAACATTTGAAGAAAGGCGGTCAAGATACTCGAGTCGTGTTTAGCATGTGAGGATCAAACCCATCGTTTTGGTCAAAGTTCTGTGGTCACGTCACGGAATGGAAGAAGCCACCTGGGAAACGGAAGCTGATATGAAGTCTAGATATCCCGAGTTATTTTCGTCTTGAGTTTCGGGACGAAACTCCTTTTTAGTAGGAGAGTATGTAATATCCGGATTTATTACGGTGTATTTCATCTGTATTCAACCCTGTATTATTTCGGATTGATGATTTTGATTATTGGAGTATGATATTTTGTGCATTGATATCATTGTACATAAGTATAGAAACTTGCAAAATTTCTCAAGCAACCTCGTGATAGCGCACGCTAAGAATGTATCTTAACGCGCGCTATCGGGCCATTATTAGCGCACGCTATGAGGATAGGAGTTGCGTGCGCTAAGAACTCAATTATTGAGCGGTACGGATAACACATTCTCGTGCGTGGACATGGGTCCGGATAAGATTCCCGCTGACGCACCCGGACAAAATCTGAAGTCAACCATTATTAGCGCACGCTAAGGGATGCTTAGTAGCGTGCGCTAACTTGTCGATAATGCAGAATATTATAAATGGGACAGCAACCGCTTTGGCTTTCATTTCCTTCGTCTATACTTCATCCTTGAGAGTCCAGAGAACAAGAATCTCCCTTCTTAACACTTAGAACATATATTAGTGATCATTGAATGATTGAGTATCACTTGTGAGTGATCATTGAAGAGAAGTAACACCTTGGAGTGGCACATAACCAACCGGAGTCGGATTATACCTCGTGGTTCAGTGATTTTGGCATATTAAGGTATGTTCAACCTATCACCAGTCTTAGATTTGGATTTCCAATGGATACGATGATCATATTAACGAGGTATTGGATTTCATTAGTGAATTATTCAACAACATCATGTTTAGAAGATTGGAATGTCTACAATTACGATATTATTGTTGGAACCTTGAAGTTGGAATCCTAGTACTTCAAATGATGAGAGAAATATTCTGAAGTTAACAATCCGTATGATTTATGTTATCTTTGTGATCATGATTTGGAAGAGATGTTATAAGAACTTAAAGGAAGAATCATCTTAGGAAATATTCTTTCGTATAAGTCGGAATGGTTAGTTCACCTCAAGAGGAAGTCTGAATATGTATAATGATAGTAGAATCTAATACATCAACCGGAGATCACCAACTTCGCATGAGAATTGTAATCAAGATGGATTATGGTGTCATGATGATTATACGTATATTTGCATCTTGAAGTTGATATTATCCTGGAGATCATTCATAAAGGTTTATGAACATAACATGAAGACAATTAACAACATCAAATCACTGAAGAATTCGCTTACTTCATCACTATTTGTGTAAATATGCTGCCCTCCAGTGAACTGCCATGCACTATTAGCGTGCGCTAAGATACGATATTTAACGTGCGCTATCGAGTACGTTTAGCGTACGCAACGTTTTGGACTTAGCGTGCGTTAAATCATCAGCCGAGTCAGTCGGCTGATCAGTGAGGCACTGACAACGCCGGGTTAGCGTACGCTAGGCGGTGTGTACTGCGTACGCTAACGAGTAGCATTAACGTACGCTATATATGATTCAGAAGGCGTGCGTTAATCTGGCCCGCATGCATTGCATATTAAGGACTTCCTACCGTAATTGTTGAATTGTTAGGCGTTAAATGACGCTCGCACGAAATGAATTCTGTACTATTTCTTTTGTTAAGGTTCGAGCTTAACACGTGACTGATCGAAGGGGACGACCTTCGAGTATTTTGATATTCGTGGAAGTTTATTCTTGTCAACGAACCGAGGCAAGTACTCTAATTAGAATTGTTTGTATTATGACAATTATGATTGTATCGTGTAAATATGTTGTGTATATATATGTCCACCATGTGTTGATCCGACGGGAATCATCATGGGAATCTATAGTCGTGTGTACTGGATCGTTGATGGTAGTTCCACCATGTGTTGGTCCGACGGGATCATCATGGGAATCTATAGTTGTGTGCGCTGGATCGTCGGAATACCATCTGTTGGAAATGTTATGATATGATATGTGTTGTGGATATTCTCGTTGGAGAAACTTGTTATGATATAATTGTTGATTATATCACTGTTGTATGATTATTGTACTTGTACTAGCATCGTTTTGCTAACCCCGTCGGGGGTGAACATTTGTGTATGTTCAGGATCTAGGAGAGCGGGAAAACAACCACTGGGGATGCATGACGACGAGGGTGCAGAGTGATGTTCCGACCGGGTTTACTGTCTGTTATTTGTTGGTTATCTCAATAAGTACTCGAGTACGTTGTCGATTTATAATGTTTGGATTCTGGTGATGTAATAATAACTCTTCATGGGATATTTGTAATTTCGGTTTTGAACCAGTCGGTTGAATTTTATTTCAGCAATTTCATAAACTGATATCTGTTATTGTCATTTCTTTTATTCAGCCTTGTAAATTCTTATGTAAAGGATTTACGGCGCTGTAATATTCCTGAATATATCGGGGGTGTTACACTCCCCCCCTTAAAAAGGGGTTTCGTCCTCGAAACTAAGGGGTAAGCAATTCGGGATACCTCTCTTGAATGCTGTTCTCCGTCTCCCATGTGGCCTCCTCGACCCCGTGTCGTGACCACTGAACCTTCAGTAGGGGAATCGTCTTATTCCGTAATTGTTTGATCCTTCTCGCAAGTATCCGTACGGGGCGCTCCTCATACGAATGATCCTCCGCTAAATCGATCTCATCGAACTGAAGTACATGACTCGGATCAGCAACGTATTTCCTTAGCTGGGAGACATGGAATACGTTGTGGATCCGGCTCAGGGCTGGTGGTAAAGCCAAGCGATAAGCCAAATCGCCTACTCGTTCCAAAACCTCAAACGGCCCGACATACCTCGGACTCAGCTTGCCTCGTTTCCCAAAACGAAAAACTCCTCGGGTAGGAGACACCTTCATTAACACATGGTCACCAACCTCGAACTCAAGCGGTCGTCGACGGTGGTCAGCATAAGACTTCTGTCGACTTTGAGCCGTTAACAACCGGATCCTAATCAAAGTGATCTTCTCCCGAGCTGCTAATAACATGTCGGGTTCCGTACCTAGAGATTCTGATAGTTCGTCCCAACACAAAGGGGACCTACAGCGACGGCCATATAATGCCTCATACGGTGCCATCTGAATTGAAGTGTGCCAACTATTATTATAAGTGAATTCCACCAAAGGCAGCTGGGCTCCCCAATCGTCCTTCCAATCAAGAGCACATGCTCTCAACATGTCCTCTAGAGTCTGGATGGTTCTCTCAGACTGACCATCGGTCTGAGGATGAAAAGCCGTACTGAAATTCAACTGCGTGCCCATCGCACGATGAACTGCCTTCCAGAAGTGTGACACGAATCGCCCGTCACGGTCTGATACAATACTCTTGGGGGTACCGTGTAATCTCACAATTTCCCTAATAAATAGCTGGGCCAATCTCTCGGGACCCCACGTGTCCTTAATTTCCAAGAAGTGGGCTGATTTGGTCAGACGGTCCACAATCACCCAAATCGTATTCATTCCTCGACGACTCGTCGGCAAGCTAGTAATAAAATCCATTGATATGTCCTCCCATTTCCACTCGGGAATCGGGAGCGGTTTCAAGATTCTGCGGGTCGCTGGTGCTCAATCTTAACCTGCTGACAGGTTAAACATCTCGAAACAAATTCGGCAACCTCACGTTTCATATTCCCCCACCAATAATTCTGCTTCAAATCCTTATACATCTTGCTAGATCCCGGGTGAATAGAGTACGGGGTAGCATGGGCTTCTCTCATGATAGAGTTCCTTAGCTCTTCGTCAGCGGGTACACAAACTCGATTTCTAAATCGTATCAATCCATCCTCGTGGATCACGAATCCAGGGGCTTTCCCTTGGGTTACCTCATCCCGGACTCGAGATAAGAATGGGTCCGTAACTTGCCTCGATCTGATCATATCATCAAGAGATGAAGAAATCTCAAGGGTGCAAAGTTGTCCATGAATACGCTGTAACCAAACTTCAATTTCTGGCCTCATAAGGTCCAATTGCAACTCTCTCTGTGCTGTCAAACGGCTCAGCATCTGCTCCTGCACTGTCTTACGGCTCAAAGCGTCGGCAACCACATTAGCTTTACCCGGATGATAAAGGATCTTGATATCATAGTCCTTGATTAATTCTAGCCACCTTCGCTGTCTCATGTTCAACTCCTTCTGAGTAAAAATGTACTTTAGGCTCTTGTGGTCTCAGAAGATCTCGGTGTAACCCCATAAAGATAGTGACGCCAGATTTTCAAAGCAAACACCACGGCTGCTAACTCCAAGTCATGGGTCGGATAGATAACTTCATAGGGTCGCAATTGTCTCGATGCATAGGCAATCACTTTCCCTTCCTGCATTAGTACACATCCTGCACTCGCCTCGACGCGTCACTATACACCACAAATCATTCCGTTCCTTTTGGTAAGACCAAAACAGGTGCCGAAATCAATCGACTCTTGAGCTTTTCAAAACTTTGCAGACATGCTTCTGTCCACAAATACTTCTTGTCCTTTCGCAGTAAGTTAGTCATCGGTTGCGCAATTTTAGAAAATCCTTCTACGAACCGTCGGTAGTAACCTGCTAGGCCGAGGAAACTACGAACTTCCTTCACGTTCTTCGGTGGTAACCAATCTCGAATGGCTTCCGTCTTTTGTGGGTCTACTCTCACCCCTTCGGATGATATCATATGCCCGAGAAAGACAACCTCAGGTATCCAGAATTCACACTTAGAAAATTTCCCATAGAGCTGTTCTCGCCTCAATGTATCGAGAACTTGGTGGAGGTGACGCTCGTGCTCTTCGTGGTCACGAGAGTAAATCAGAATGTCGTCAATAAAAACGACTACAAAGCGATCCAGATAGTTAATAAAAACTCGATTCATCAACTCCATGAATATCTCCGGTGCATTAGTCAGTCCAAATGGCATCACCACAAACTCATAATGCCCATATCGAGTACGGAATGCTGTCTTCGAAATGTCAGACTCTCTAATCCTCAACTGATGATAACCAGATCTCAAGTCGATCTTAGAAAACACGGCAGCTCCCTAAAGTTGGTCCAATAAATCATCAATACGAGGCAAGGGATACTTGTTCTTGATGGTTACTCTGTTCAGCTCACGGTAATCAATACATTAGCGTAGAGATCCATCTTTCTTCCGCACAAATAACACTGGTGCTCCCCAAGGGGACGCACTAGGTCGAATATAGCCCTTGTCAGTCAACTCTTCAAGCTGGTTCTTCAATTCCTGCATCTCAGTCGGAGCCATACGGTACGGTGCTTTTGAGAGCGGGGACGTACCTGGTTCTAACTCAATAATAAACTCCACGTCACGATGATGAGGTAAGCCTGGCAACTCGTCTGGAAATACATCGGGGTAGTCTCGGACTACCGGAATGTCGGCCAATTCAACTGGTCGATCTGCTGTTTCGGTCATGTAGCACCAATAACCAATACACCATTGATTAAGCGCTTGCCATAGCATGATGACTCTCCTGCAACGACCGGGATTATCACCTCGAAAAATACACTCGAAACCATCATCTAAGTGATGGTTACCATTCGCTATGGACACCGAGTATTGCATCATGACGATCCATCCAATCGATACCCAAGATTATATCATCCTTAGCTAAATCGACTACAATCAGATTTGACAACCACTCATGGTCGCTCAAACGAATCTGATACTCCCGACTTCACGATTTCCAATAATTCTTCTACCATCGTGTAGACCAATCACGTAGGGCTCACAATTGATAACATGGTCTAGAGGCAAACGACTTAAACAAGAAGAAGATATAAAGGAGTGTGAAGCACCGATCAAAAAGAACACACACAGTCGGGAGTGGATCTCGAGTATACCCGAAATCATGCCGCCTCGGGATCGCGCCTTTCTTCATCTCGTAAATCCCGGGTTTCAGCTCCGCACTGTGTGTACCACTTCGATTCCCACGGCCCATTCCCCTATTCGCCCCGGTGGTCTGATAGGAAGCGGACGGAGGCATCCGGTTCTGGACAGAGGATTGAACTGGGGCATGAGACGCTACTGGTTCAGGTCCGGGCCCACCCCTGTAAAAACGAGCACGGTGACCAATCTTGCCACAAGTATGACATGTGACGGCAGGCTTCGGGCATTTGGAGCTGATATGCCCCTGGTCTCCGCAGTTATAGCACACAACAGAGGAGGGGACCACTCGAGAGTGCGATCCAGCTGGCTTCGACGCCATGGGTGGTCGATCAGAAGGGTTTGGCAATGGCTGGGGCTTCTTGAATGTCCCCCGATTACTCTCAGCCTGGTTCTGGTTCCTGGATCTTTTGTTGTTGGACTGTGGTTGTTTCTTGAAAATCTCCTTCGCGGTGAGTTCGTACTCCAGAGCCTTCTCGATGAACTCTGGTAAAGTAGTACAGTGGTGATTCAACAGCTGCATTCTCATTCGGGGTTTAAGCCTCTTGAGAAAGTATTTGATCTTATCGGCCTCTGTTCGGATAATTGTCGTGGCGAAAGGAAGGAGTGTCTGGAATTTCTCAGCAACAGATAATACATCATCGTCTTCAGACGGGTCGGGGTTCAATAGTTCCGACCGCTTGGCCTCACGGAGTGGCCCTGGATAGTAACGGTCTAGCATGAGGTTTTTAAATTCCTCCCAAGTGTAAACACCATCAGCTGGCCTTACTGAAAGCCACCAGGTATGAGCGCCTTTGCTAAGATAATACGCGGCTACTGAAACGCGATTCTCTTCCGGGCAGTCCACCATCTGGAAAAGTTTCTCAAAATGCTCGATCCAATGCACGATGTCAGCAAGCTCAAAGGAGCCTTCAAAAGTCGGTGGTCGCTGGCGAGAGATGTCGCTGATAATCCGACTCACGGGTCCGCCAATCACAGGAGGAGGATGAGCCCCCTGCTGCTGGCCAGTAGCGGCCCTCTGCATAGCTTCCATTAGTTGACCCATCTGGGTCATCTGGGTCATCATGCCCTGCATTACGACGTAAGGATCGACACGCGCATCCCCGCGCCCACTGTGGTGCGATTGTTCCCTAGAAGGTGAACCACTCTCTGCGGAACTCTGATCCGCATTCGCGCGTCTGTTGGCTCGAGGTATCGGGATTCGGCCCCTTCCGCGGCCTCGGCCCCCTCTGCCACGACCTCTTAGGTTTCTTTCCATACTGAAAGAATCAATCATAATGATAACCATAAGTATAGTTCAAGATACTAAAATTCATGCTAAGTTAATAGCAACAAGGAATCACATATTTCAAGGAAACGGTTATCGATACCACGAATGTCGCACCGAATATTATATCGGTGTCAAATCGAACAATTCAATCATATAATCAATTCAGCATTTACCTCGGATTATCAATCAGAAAAATCCTGTCACAATTCCTCGAAATAACATGATCAACAAGGAGACCCATACTGATATCAATATTATGACAGTAATTAAATCATGGCTCATAAAGTACATACCGTATTTGGCTCGTAGGGTCAGGCGCTTGCACAGGTCACACGTGACACGAAGGTCTCTTGATACTAGTTCATTTCACAATGACTCATAAAAAGAAAACAACTCTCTGATACCATCTTCTGTAACACCCCAAAAGGCGGCTATCACAGTGCCGTGGACCCCACACTGGGACCCACCAGGCGATATGCAAAACAGATTAAATAAACATTATTTGTGATACCGAACCACAATGAATAGTCATTACTCCGATTAGGAATTTATCGAAATTCTGTCCAACGGCCTTATAATACACAGGATCCGAAAAACAAGTATAAACCGTATGGAGATGGAAAATACTTCAAATGTCAATACAACCAAATAGTAATTTAAATGGAACAGAAAATAAAATAACATAACACGGTTTAACATAACCGGACAACAAATGATGTGGGGCCCCTGAACTAGTATCCTTCGAACCCTTCGCCGTCAACATGCTCTTCCCCTACCTTGCCTTTTCCTCGACCTAAAATACAATACAAGTATTTCGCCCATAACACAGGGTCAGATATACATGATAATCAATTCTTCCAACATTATACAATTCTCGTATATAGATTTCAAGGATAACATTCTGACTATTAATCATACCCCTCGGGCGTATGACACAATCAGTCACAAATCGTCGAACACATCCAATCACACATGGACTATGATCGATTAACAATATAGCTCAAGATGGACATCACAGTACGCCCGATCCGGAAATGTGTCCGTGTACATGTCCACCCCGTATACGGAATCCAGAATATACGTGTGACAATGTACCTAATTAGCCTCACGAACTACGTCTCGTGTGCACAGTCCAATACGGAAACATCCACGTATGACTATACAAGTGCCCGGCTAAAAATCCTACACAATATCCAATCGGCACGCATATATGATCCCGGAAATGTCACGAGACAACATGACAACGAAGTTCAATGAAATACTCATCCAATTAAGGATCAAGGAAACTCACCAAAGTGAAAATAAAGACCAACGAGATCAACGATTCAAAGCGACGTACTTGGGAATGCAACCCCATGAAGAAAACAGAATATCATCAAGGACAATGTCAAATCACGACAAACATTACATGAACAATTCATACATATGAAATATATAATTATCACAAGAATCTAATCATCATTATAACCAAGCAAGATAACTTGCCTCAATACGGAGACGGGAATAGTCCTCTTCTTGTCGGAACGAACGAACGGTCCTCGACTAATATTGTGTACTCGAACAATCAACCTTGAATGAAGTATATTTTGCTCATTAATATGTTTATATGATCATCTACACCGAATTTTCACGAGATAACATCTTAATTCCCGATTGAGTAGTTTAACTACTGAAGTGTTACTTCAAGAATCTTATTCATACCATTCAATTTCTCACAATTGATTACAAGATGATACCAAATGTTTGTTGCATTAAGAATCATTCCATAATGTGTTAAATAATAATCTCCTATCCTTTAATCTTATCAAGAACATCTCAAATGATTAAAAGTAAAATCTGCACTACATACAATTACTTATGTTGAGTTAATTAGTTGGAAATCCATATCATGGTTATGAAGATTATCTCAAGTTTAGCACCACCTTTATACTCTTCCAACTGACTTGGGGATTCAAACATCATACTGACACGCTTTTAGTGTAACTATCGCAAGTGCATGATATCGTATCAAGTAGTAAAGTGGACTTTTTGAGTCCGGTTTATCGATCCCACAAGGAAGTTATGTTGTAATTTGAATTATACACTATTAGTCTATTTTTATAGATACTTAAGATGAGTGAAACACACAATTAAAAAGTTTGGTTTAATAATTGCAAAGAAATTGCAATAATAGTTCTAATATTATAAGGAAATAAAAAGATAGCAATAATAATAGATTGATTATCGATAAAATGAAATAGTTGGGATTACAAACTTAGTTCGTCATTAGTTATAAAAGATGTATTGGAGATCATAAGATGAATTTACTTATTATGTTGTGTAGATTCGATTTTCCTTAAAAAGACGGTTTCTCTTCGAACTATAAACGCCCTTACATATTGAATCAATCCACTATATTTCTATGTTGATTGGCTTCAATACATAGCATTAGGATTTGTGAAAATAACTCAATGAATCATCTAAGGACTAGGGGTATATTTCTATCCCCTAGAACAACTTAGAGTGAAGATCATTTGATCTAATCAAACATATTTTCTTTCGAAATATATGAAGACCATAAATATCTTCATTAATTGGCCAAATAAATAAAGATTGTTAAAACAATGAAAATCACACACAATAATAAGTAATTCATAATGTATCTTTATACAAACATAAATAACATGACTAACCTTGTTTATAATCCCAACTTAAGAAACTTAGCCCATAAAGGGTTTATTACACATATTACAAGCTTTGGTGGTCATGTTTAGTTGAATCAAGAGAAAGAATTGATCCTAACTCCCTTAGTAGATAAAGGAGATAGAAACAATAAACTCTCTGAACAACATATGTTGTACCACCCTAACAAAGATCACTCAAGAACACAAGTGTGTTCTTCACACAAAAAGAAAAGTTTACAAGAAAATGGAAAATTATAAGATGAATGATGAGTGATGAAGGATCTAAGGGGTCTATTTATACACCTAAAGTCATCTAATAGCTCCAAAACTACAGCATTATTACATTATATCGGATCAATGCCAACCATCACCTCAATAATACACAAAAAAGTATAAAAAATTAGACAAATCATAGCAATCTGTCAAGAGTTACGGCCGTAACATTCAGGAGTTACGGCCTTAACTAAGGTGACTTACGGCCGTAACTCCTGAATGTTACGACCGTAACGTAGCTTCGTAAATTTGCTCATTTGAAGCTTTGGTAGTTACGTTTTTAGCCCAGAATTCCTCAGACTTTGCGTTTTTGCCCCAGATCTTCTTCGGATGATAACTTTTGATATATAACTCTGATTTTGAATCCGGAAAGACTGCCGAATTCGTCTCGGAAAGCCCTATAACATGAATATATCAAAATTCAACAAAGAGAATATTTATTAAACATGTTGTTTCATGAGTAATTCAGTTATGTAATCCGATCATCATCCGATAAAAATAAAATTATTAAAACTAATAAATTAAAAGCAAAAAACGAGTAAACTAGCTCAATTATGGGTGAATTTTATCGATACAAATCATGGATAAGTGTACAAAAATGACACTTATCACACCCCCAAACTTGAATTCTTGCTAGTCCCGAGCAAGACTCTTTATTATTCACACTCCAAAAAAAAAATAAAAAAAAAAAGAAAATTAATACACACATAAATTAAAATATAAAAAGAGAAAAGGAGATCAAAATGCCATTAATAAACAACAACCAGCTTTATACAGTAGATAGAAATGAATCAAGATTCAAAATAAATCTACTAATATTTTTGAAGTTAAAACACGGTTTTTATTTTGTAATTCCAAAATGTAAGGTTTCCCCCCAATAGGTTGATTATTTCTTTCCCACTCGTGATACACACGACTCCCTTTAATGGTTGCTCTCGATCACTCGTTTATTTTTCAACTCAATATGAAGAAAAATTTCATTGGCGTCATCAAATATTGTGATTTTCACAAAATTGAGTGTATTGAAATTCAGCTGCTAATTAATTCAAATCTGCTCATAAACTACATCCCTTTTAGTGATAGCTTTCACACCGTTATTTGCTAACGTGTAGCTCTTTTCACTAACACAATTTCTATCTCATTATTTTTCTTTCGTAAAAAGGTGATAGCTTTCACCGTTATTTGCTAACATGTAGCTCTTTTCACCAATTTTTCGAGACTAGCCTACGCACCAACAATGGTTAGTCATTTATTTTTCGCAAAATTTAAGACTTCCAAAATTAGGTACTTGTCGCTCAACACTTCTCCTTTTCGTCATTTATTTTTTTAGGTGATAGCTTTCACACCGTTATTTGCTAACGTGTAGCTCTTTTCACCAATGACTCCTTTTTTAGGGAATAGAATTTTTGCGTAAAATCATTTTTAGTTAAGCATGAAAAATCAAAACTCCACAAATTAAGTAAATTTCGCTTTATTTTTCATCAACCAATTGATTCTTCTTTTCTCAAGGTAACGAATGACTCGATTTTATATGATAATTACAAGGCTTGGAAAGAGAGATTAAGGCTCAAAAAAATTTTTGGAATATACAATTTTTTTACGGTTAAAATGATTTTAGAAGCTTGTATATAGCTAATTTATTGGTGTTATGGCCGATCTAAAAATCTCATAAATCAAAGTACTATAAATATATATATATATATAATAAAAAAATTAAGGCAAATAACCAAATCAATCAAAACACACCAAAATTATTAAACAAACCACACCAAAATTACAACACACCAAAATACTAAAACAAACCACCCCAAACTTGAAAATAAAAGCTGTCCTCGCTTTAAAAATAAAATAAAAATCAATGCGAAAGCGTAATACTCCTTGTTAAGAAAGTTGATGTCCGAGCCTAACGCCTTTTAGAATGCAAGAGAATAAATATACGAGGCACACACAAAAGAAAATAAAATATACTCGTAAGTATAACATAATTTTTAGATGCGCATCAAGAAAGTCCGAAGAGTCGTCTTACGCCGCCATCAAAGTTTTTATAAAAGCAAAACACGAAATAAACATTACAAGTAATGAAATAAAAATACATAAATCGTGAATAGATGCGCGTCAAGAGATCAAGAAGAAACTCCTTAAGCCGCCATCATTTAGCACGATTATTACACACGCTGAAAGTAAAAATACAAGGGGTCCGACATGGGTTATCAAAGGGAGAGGAATGAATCTACTTTTCGCTTTCTCACGGTAAAATCTTCTACCTGCATACAATTTTAGCTAGAGTCGGATCTGGTTGAGGAATAAATTCATTGAGTTTTTCGATTAGTTCTTCTCGTGTTGTTGCAACGACTATGATTCGCTTTGCACGCGGAAATAAAGCCCTTTTCAGCAGAGTAGTCGATGAAAGACAAGAAACCATCAAAGAAACCATTGACATTAAGCACTCCTATTGGTTTTTGATGAACATTTAGTCAGGCTCTGGTAACCACATGAAAAAGTTCCTCAAGGGTGCCAAAACCACGGAAGGGCGATAAAGGCGCCAATTATTTATCATGTGAGTTATGCGATCTTGCATATTCACAGATCTAAACTCATCTCCAATAGTTGACCGGTGATTTTACTTTCAGCAGAGGTTTTGGGATTACTCCCAACACTCTTACTCCTTCCATATAGGCATGACAGCCTCGTCCCATTAATTCTAGACTTCCTCCTCCGTAAACTACATGAATGCATTTTTTCCTAAGGTACGACCCAAGTTATGGGTCGCTTCAAAGAAGCATGCCTCTTTTCCGTAACTAGATCCACCAAAATGCAGACTGTAAAATTTTTGTTGAAGATGATGACTCTATTTTTGAAAAGAAAAAAATTTTAGAGAGAAACAGAGAAAAGTGCAAGTTTGAGGGATGAATGAAAGAAACCAGAGAAAGTTTATTTATAGAAGAAAAAGAAGGTAAAAATTGTTTAACAAGTTTGTGATTGCGTTTGATTGTGTTTCAACTACTCAATAGAATAATGAAAGCTTTTATCGCGTATCACATTTTTATTCGTAAAATCTCACCACACGACAAAATAAAAGATACTTACGCGTATGTACAGTAGTTGTGATTGTGGCTCACATCTTCCTCGATTTTATGTTCGAAACGGCCTAAACGCCTTCTATGAGTCGGGAGAAGCTTCCCATCCAATTTTCTTACAAATTGGCAAACAGGTCTTTTAACGCGATTCCCAAGACGTTGTTCATATTCTGGTTTGAATTTATTCCACAAACATTGAATTCGTAATACACAAGTCCACTAGGATGCGTGTCAAGAGAAATTTCGATATTATCTAAATTCTCCTTATTCGGACCATCATTAATGAACCGAATTTTATCTTCTCTCGTTTGTAGATGGAATTCCTAAAGATCGACATTTTGCATTACAGTTCCATCTAGCACATTTATAGCAAACGGCTAGAATCTTTGCTCGTCGTTTCTTGGCATATGAACTTTTTCCAAGCCCTGGTAAAAATCTAGTTGGTGTTTCTGTGAATTCACCTTCTATTCTTAGTTTGGCTTCGATAATGAATCTTATGTCAAAAGGTATGCTTTTATTCGTAAGCAACCTCATCCTTTCAAGCCTTGTCTTGTAAATTTTTAAAATTGCATTTTTGCTTAGAAAGGGAAATCTTTTTTCAATTTTAAACAATGTTTCATCCATTATAAAAAAAACAAAAATAAAAAGACAATGAAAATAATTAAAAAAAATATATACAAGTATCAGTTGTTGTGGGAAACTGAAAAATCCGACTTTAATAGTCACGGAGTACCGTTATCCGCCACTTGACCGGACAAACACAACTTAGTACTAAGTTACAACGTCGAGAAATTTGCACCTACAAAAATAGTTTATAATGTAAGATTTCAAATATAACTTATACTTCCCCGGCAACGGCGCCAAAAACTTGACACGCTTTTAGTGTAACTATCGCAAGTGCACGATATCGTATCAAGTAGTAAAGTGGACTTTTTGAGTCCGGTTTATCGATCCCACAAGGAAGTTATGTTATAATTTGAATTATACACTATTAGTCTATTTTTATAGATACTTAAGATGAGTGAAACACACAATTAAAAAGTTTGGTTTAATAATTGCAAAGAAATTGCAATAATAGTTCTAATATTATAAGGAAATAAAAAGATAGCAATAATAATAGATTGATTATCGATAAAATGAAATAGTTGGGATTACAAACTTAGTTCGTCATTAGTTATAAAAGATGTATTGGAGATCATAAGATGAATTTACTTATTATGTTGTGTAGATTCGATTTTCCTTAAAAAGACGGTTTCTCTTTCGAACTATAAAACGCCCCTTACATATTGAATCAATCCACTATATTTCTATGTTGATTGGCTTCAATACATAGCATTAGGATTTGTGAAAATAACTCAATGAATCATCTAAGGACTAGGGGTATACTTCTATCCCCTAGAACAACTTAGAGTGAAGATCATTTGATCTAATCAAACATATTTTCTTTCGAAACATATGAAGACCATAAATATCTTCATTAATTGGCCAAATAAATAAAGATTGTTAAAACAATGAAAATCACACAAAATAATAAGTAATTCATAATATATCTTTATACAAACATAAATAACATGACTAACCTTGTTTATAATCCCAACTTAAGAAACTTAGCCCATAAAGGGTTTATTACACATATTACAAGCTTTGGTGGTCATGTTTAGTTGAATCAAGAGAAAGAATTGATCCTAACTCCCTTAGTAGATAAAGGAGATAGAAACAATAAACTCTCTGAACAACATATGTTGTACCACCCTAACAAAGATCACTCAAGAACACAAGTGTGTTCTTCACACAAAAAGAAAAGTTTACAAGAAAATGGAAAATTATAAGATGAATGATGAATGATGAAGGATCTAAGGGGTCTATTTATACACCCAAAGTCATCTAATAGCTCCAAAACTACAGCATTATTGCATTATATCGGATCAATGCCAGCCATCCCCTCAATAATACACAAAAAGTATAAAAAATTAGACAAATCATAGCAATCTGTCAAGAGTTACGGCCGTAACATTCAGGAGTTACGGCCGTAACTAAGGTGACTTACGGCCGTAACTCCTGAATGTTACGGCCTTAACGTGGCTTCGTAAATTTGCTCATTTGAAGCTTTGGTAGTTACGTTTTTAGCCCAGAATTCCTCAGACTTTGCGTTTTTGCCCCAGATCTTCTTCGGATGATAACTTTTGATATATAACTCTGATTTTGAATCCGGAAAGACTACCGAATTCGTCTCGGAAAGCCCTATAACATGAATATATCAAAATTCAACAAAGAGAATATTTATTAAACATGTTGTTTCTTGAGTAATTCAGTTATTTAATCCGATCATCATCCGATAAAAATAAAATTATTAAAACTAATAAATTAAAAGCAAAAAACGAGTAAACTAGCTCAATTATGGGTGAATTTTATCGATACAAATCATGGATAAGTGTACAAAAATGACACTTATCACATACCTCTGAATTCACTTAGTCTAGGTTCAAGAAGATCATTTCATTCTTCTAATGATCAACAAGGTTTTCTTAAAACATTTATGGTAATTATTCCAATAAGTCATTTATATTACAATGGAACAAGGATTATTATTATACCAATGGTGTTATAAGTCTAGCAAGGAGAGTGTGGTTAAACTAAACATGATCATTACCATATTAAAACACCAAGAACACACCATTACAAACCCTCTAATCATCATGTTTATCATTAAGTTGTTGAAAGCTTAACTACAACATGTTTATTTTGATTAATTCATCACTAGGTGAAATATACTTAATCACTATCATAATAAATTCGAGATTATAGGGTTAAATCGTAGAACATACCTTCAAAAATGAAGAACAATACACCAAACCACAAGAACACAATATAAGCTTCAATAATGTCTCCAAGTTCCAATCAACAAGCTCCAAAATCAAAATGTAAAGCTCCAACACAAGTTGGAAGGAGGTAAACTTGATCTAGGGATGAAGGGGGATGATTATATGGGTGAAAATCGGAGTTTGGACGTGCAAAATGAAAGACACAAATTGTCTTTTTATAACAGCACAGTTCGTTACGTACGCTACGCAAAAAGCGTTACGTACGTAAGCTAAGTCCAGAGGCTACTGGACTGAAATACAAACTTCATTACGTACGTTACCTCTAGAAGCATTACGTACGTAATGTAGGTCAACTAGGTTGGCTCCAAAAGATCAGATATTCGAATCCCATCCGGCCCCACACGCCGAAAGTCGAGATCGGATACGATTGCATTGGTTACGTACGTAACAGGTACCCCCTTTACGTACGTAAAGGCCTCAAAATAGCGTACGCTATGACTAATGATTTACGTACGTTAGGCTCAGGTTTTTAATAGTTCAATATGCACTTATCCCTGCAACAATGAAAATTCAAACATAGTGCGAGTGATCATTTTATTTAAGTCTATTACGATATATTCTAACATCAATATTCATTTCACAAATGCAACAAGATTACAACAGTATTAAATTATCCGAATAGTACAACAGCAAGTAAGAATTTCCATCGGATATTACATATAGCGCACGCTACATGATGAGGTTAACGCACGCTAGCTGTACTGCAGTAGCGCCCGCTAATGTTGGGGTATTTCAGGGGACAGTAGGTTCTGGACTCTGAACTTTGGGCTCTAATTAGCACGTAGCGCATGCTAGTAGTTTCCTAGCGCACGCAAAATGATTTAGCAGGTAGCGCGCGCTAAGCTCTTCGTAGTGCATGCTAACGACACCGGGAAGAAGCTAATGGACTACCCGGTGACCCCGTTAGCGCGCGTTAATTGCAAAAATTAGTGCATGCTAATTATACTTAGTATAAATAGGACCCGATAGCATAATATTCGTCATTTTTTCATCTCTTCTACTTCCTTGGGCGATTTCCGGCGATTTTGGGCGATTTATGAAGATCCCAGTGAGATATCATCACCTTCCATCACCATGATATCGTGAGAGCATATTATCAACAACGAAATTGTAATACCTGAGATCTTCATTCCGGTTGCGTTGAATTTTTCTTCGGTCGAACGGACTTTTGCCGTTGTGTCTTTGGAATTGCATGCTTGTATTGTGATACGTTGAGTTTCGTAGCCTGTTCGTTATTGTTTTGGATCATAGTCGGTGCATTTGCATGATCGAGACGTCGTCGAGTATCGAACGGGATGGTCGGGTGTTGGCTGGGTCTAGTTACGGCCGTATGGCCTGGCCGATTACGGTCATAAGACTTCCGCACACCTTGGCTTGGGACACTCGATTACGGCTGTAAGGTTCATCAGGTTACGGCCGTAAGGTCTCGTTACGGCGGCTAAGCACTGGCCGGTTACGGCCGTAGTGATTCGGAAGATTTCAGTGGCCCTAGGAGCTCAGTTACAGCCGTAAGGCTATGCCAATTACGGCCGTAAGGTGTGATCGTTACGCACGCAAGACTTCGGCCATTGCGTACGCTACATGCGTTGACCAGGTTACGGCCGTAATGAGCTGCCGATTATAGCCGTAACGCTGTCGGCATATATAGGCATGGGCTTCGGCAAGATCTCATTTTTACCCCTTTTTCCTCATTTTTGTGGCGGCTGGCGACGGGAGACTCGGAAACTCGAGTTTGTAACACCCCCCGAGATATTCAGAGTATATTACAGCGCTGTGGACCCCTACATGGGACCCACTAGGCTACAACAAGAAACCACCACTCGACCAACCATCTCGGTTGGCGAGGACACACATATAGCAACACAACAATAAAAATTTCGCCCGGAGCAACCGGCGAATAAGCATCAACCGATAATGTAACAATTCAAAATAATACAAAACGGAGTTTGAAATGAAAAGCCTAGGTACTCGCGAGTACAATCTATCAGTTTATAAATATGGGAAACAACCATATCGAAATGGACAAAAGAAATAAGTAGACCCAAATGCACATGTCAACGACCCTGGCCAACATCCTCATACTGTCCCAGCGCTCGCTCGTCCGGATGATCATAACCTGAAATCCATAACAAGAATTTCCCCACAATGGGTCCCCAGAGGGGTTAGCAATTATGCTAGTACAAGTAATCAAGACAAACCAATCGCTTACACATTTCATAGTACATGCACCAATATCATTTCAAAAACCAAAACCAGACATGTCTTTTCCGGAAACAAACAGTCAAACAAATTTGCCTTGGGAACAGGGTAATACCATAGATCTCGCCCATGCCTCTAAGGACCCTCCCGAGCTGGCCATAACGTAAAACAAAAACACGCAAATGCATCGCCTTGGGAACAGGGTAATACCATTGATCCCGCCCGAGGCCTCTAAGGACCCTCCCGAGCTGGCTAGCTAAACAAACTCATGAATCCAGGACTCAACCCTTTGGACTCCCTCCGTGATCCCGTCGGACCATCCCGAGGTGAGTAAATCACACACAAGATACATTACCATTTCACGTTAAGCATAAAGGTTTCCAAAAAAATACTTGCCTTGAATAATTGATGACGCAACGAACGGAAAGGATAATCACCGAGGAATGCTAAAAATCAATGGAACCGAACCTAACGATTCGAACAACATAATCACAACCAACTCTAGACGAATACGGAAATGGAATACACCCGAAAACCCGCCTACGATTCATGTATATTCGTACAAAAAATAACAACGAGGGCGGACCACAACCAAACCCTCTCGATTCCGTAAAAACCACAAAATATACCATGACTCCGTAGGAAAGCTAATGATACTAACAATATTAATCGTATTCATCATGAATCCACCAACAAAACGGAAAGAATCGGACGAAAACCCCAAAACCCCCAAATTATCCAAAAGGTAGGGTTCTAAGAGATATTACCTTTGAAGATTTAAGTACTTTGATCCGAAGAACACACGTTGGATCGACTATCCGGGCTTCACGATCGAAAGGAAATGAAGAAAATCAAACCCTTAAGTGATGGGTGATGAAAAGTTCCCTCCTCAAGCTCTCTCTCTCTCTCGCATAAGTTGAAGAAGAAGGAAGAAATGAGCTGATCTCGCTCAAAAACGCAATTATAGGGTTGACTGCCCTGTGTGCCGCGGCCCAGCCGAAGTGTGCCGCGGCACAGGGCCAAAAATTGTGCCCAGTGATCGGCAGACGGATCTGTGTGCCGCGGCCCAGACGAAGTGTGCCGCGGCAATGACTCGGCATTGTGCCGCGGCCCCGTCGGCATGTGCCGCGGCACAAGATACAGAAGGTTTGGCCGATAAGTGTAACACGAGTGTGCCGCGGCCCGGACGGGTGTGCCGCGGCACTGACTCGGTAGTGTGCCACGGCCCGGACGGCATGTTCCGCGGCATAGAGTACAGGCTGCTCGGCCAAAAACTGGAAAATGTGTGTGCCGCGGCGCACACTCCTTGTGCCGCGGCCCACACCCCCCTTGGGTCCTAAAATGAAGAAAAATGACCCGGGAAGAGAATAAAAGCAATAGGAATCAATATTTGGGAACCAATAACACGAAATGGAAGTACGGAAACCCCGAAATGGCGGTTCTGCACAATAATAACGAGAATCAGAT
This sequence comes from Orobanche coerulescens, assembly GCA_033398695.1. Lineage (NCBI taxonomy): Eukaryota > Viridiplantae > Streptophyta > Magnoliopsida > Lamiales > Orobanchaceae > Orobanche > Orobanche coerulescens. The sequence continues at coordinate 31,141,700 of CM065819.1, read as the reverse complement.
CAATAGATGACATGAAAGATACACGATGGTCACTATAATCGAAAAAAATACGCCGGAAATGAAAATACAAGGGAAAGAAAAATGCGGATATGTAATATCCTAGAATTTCACTATAAATTTTTCGTATTATTTTATCTGGTATGTACTGTACAGAGTGGGACCGACACGATATGAGTGGATAATTTTGGAAACCGTGACAGTCGTGTCAGTATGTTTATCGAGGTTATTTTGATTCTAGGATATTACATGCTTGTTGTGTTTTCGATGTCGGATATACCGTATGAGTATTTGTATGATTTCCGTACTTGGTCGACAGTTATAATTGAGGATATCGTGCATCAGACGTACCGTATGAGAATACTTTCGGGATTTCATATATAAGTTCTGTATGTCGTATGTTCATATTTGTTATGTCGAGACGTTGGACAGGAATTGCTGGAAATGGCTAAGTATGGAAGCCATTACGTACGTTATGTGTTGAAGCTTACGTACGTTAAATTGGTAGAGTTACGTACGTTATGGCTGAGACATTACGTACGTAACATGGGAATCAGACGATCGAGTCGTGGTCGGCAGTTGGGCCCGGTGTCGGCAGCTTTCGGCGCGGATGTGGACAGGTGAGTCAACGGATGGAGTTACGTACGTTATACAGGGTGTATTACGTACGTAATACGAGTATAGTACTGTAGCAAGTCAACGTACGTATTACGTACGCAACAGAACAAGTGTTACGTACGTTACGGGGCGACTGGTCGAGTCGTGGCCGAGATGACCTGGATGGCCGAGCATGGCCGCCCGTTACTCGTTGGGATGGCCGAGCATGGTCGGCAGTGACTCGCTGGGGGCTAGGACTGGCCGATTACGTACGTAGGCAGTGGCCGGTTACGGCCGTAATGGCCGATTACGTACGTAAGGGAGCTACCGGTTACGTACGTAAGGGTACCGAACGAACTGGACAGTGAGGTAGGCCACGGCCGGCTACGTACGTAAGGACCCGCTGGTAACGTACGTAACTGGCCGGCAGGTCTCGACCTATATAAGGCCTGGACCGAGTCATCTGCTCATTTCTTCATTTTTCTTCGTTCCTTCCGCGATTTCTTCAGCAAATATGATGGTTTTGAGTAGAATCAACTTATAACAACATGTTTTGGAAGTTGGGATCATGGATTAACATTATCCTCCACCCGGATCGAAGGTAAGAACACATGAACTTTTGATTTTTGGATGTTCTTGAGGTTTCTTGATGTTTTGGCCGATTTGCTTCGTTTTGATTCAGATTATTGATAGAACTTGATTGTATACTCGTAATCATTCAATACTCTTGAAGTTTTGTGGAACGAATTCGAGTATTTCCTTGAATAATCGATTGAATTGGACTATGCCTTCAAAGCGTTCGATGAAATGTCTCAATGAGTAGAACTTGGGAAATTCTATACGTTTTCACATGAATGGTGATTGAATTGATATTATTGTGATTTAGGAATGAACTTTTGAAGGAAGTTGAATCGGTACCCTTCCCTTTTGTCGATTTCTTCGCACCGTGCTATTCAAAACAAGTGATTACTTGTGTATTTCATATTCTAGAGGTATGTTTGATAATCCTCTCCTTGAATTCGGATTCTGATGTTATCGTTGAAGAAGGATTCGTATGAAGATGATTATGGTTTTGGTTTTACGATTCTTGCGGTTATATGAACTATATGTTGAAGACATTGTTTGGATTATTGAACACCGAATTTCGACTTGTGTTCGTATTGTTAAGAGTTGATATGGGTTGGTTTCGTATGATCGAGATATCATTGAACCATCGAGTTTGATTAGTTGGTCATTTCGGTTGTTAATCGTTATTGAACGTATCGTTAATTGGTTATTGCATTAGGTTGCGTTAGTGATCGTTGAAGTTAACCGTTGTGCTGCGGACGAGCCGGTGCTGCGGAGCTTGTAGACGGAGACGGTGGGATTGATAGCGGCTTCGTCGAATTGGTATCAAGGCAAGTTATGCTTGCTCAGTTCATAATGTTAATAAATGATTTCGTTTTCATTTCATTTATGATTCATATAGCAATGGTATTATGGAATATATGAATTGTCGGAATGGTGGTATGTATGGTATTTTTGGACTAAGATAAATCATAATGTATATGATTTTAAGGATGTCTAGTGGAAATGGGAACGTGAATTATAATTTGGTCTATTGCATGAGAAGTTGGATATCAAGGTTAGTTATCGTGTCGATGTTGAATTCGGGATGGTGGTTTGGTATTAGTTATGGACTGTACTTCATTTTGGATTGTCGGATAAACCGTGTATTCGTTCAAGGCAGTTGGTCGTGGAAAGGTTGGCGTCTTCAGCTTGAGGTAAATTAATATTGTTAGATTATGATAATCATCATGTTGCATTATTGCATGTGTGTGTTGATATTTCATGGGGTGAGTGTGCACCATTGTTTGTTATGTTTTGTAATGTGCTCTTCCTGTGAGCAGTGATCTGTTGGGCCGATGTGTTAGGGGATAAGACCTATATGGCACCTATGTTCCGGGGTATTCCTGTGTGGATACTTTCGTGACCCTTGGTTGCGACCTTGGGGTATTTTGTAATTGCATGAACTGTGTTAGGGGATAAGACCTATATGGCACCTATGTTCCGGGGTATTCCTGTGAGATGCTTCCGTGACCCTTGGCTGCTGCCTTGGGGTTTATGTGTTAATATTGTATGCATTGTGGAGCATGATGTGGACTATTGTCTAGTGGAAATACGACATTGTGGTCATGTCAGTCTTTCATGATCGAGTTACTGTTGCTCTTTTGGGAAGTCTTCTGATCCTTGATGGATATGCGATTCTTTGAGATTTGTTGTCATGTTGTATAGTGGCATATCCGAGTCGATACGTTCGATCGTTCATGTGTAGGATTTTCGGACGGGCACGTGTAGCATGTGTTGGTTTCGACCTCATATTGAACCGTGCACACGAGGCGTGCCATTGAGGCTAATTAGGTACGAGACCAGACGAGTATCTGATCAATACCGTGGTTGGCTTGTACACGGACACATGTCCGGATCGAGCGTATTGTGACGTCCATCTTGAGTCTTATTGCTTGGTCGTTCACAGTCCATGTATAATTGGATCTGTTCGATATTCGGGTTGTCTTTGAAATCCCGTATGTATGATTTGTATATGGTTGACGATTTTATTCTCTCGTGTAACTGTCCCTGTTGATCCTTTTATGATCTCGTTTGGAGTTACCTTATCGATGGTTAACTTGTTTGTTACCGATCCTTTATTAATCTCGTTTGGAGTTTCCCATGTCATTGGTAATCTTGTTCGTTATTGAACCTTATTGATTCCGTTTGGGAGTTGTCTCACCATTGGTATTCTTGGTTATTAGCCCTTTATTGATCTTATTGGAGTTTATCGTACCGTTGGTATTTCTGGTTGTCGACTCTTTTGATCTTGCTATTGATTCTTCATTAATCCTTACCGTGTCATCGGTATTCTCGGTTATTGATTCTTCGTTGATTCTTACTGTGTCGTCGGTATTCTCGGTCGTCGAACTTTTATTGATCTTGTTGGGATTTGCCGTATTGTCGGTATTCTCAGTTATTGATTCTTCATTGATCTTGTTGGAGTTGCCACATCATGGTATTCTCGTTCGTGGTTGATCCTTTGTCGATCTTGTGTGGAAATATCATGTCATTGATATTTTCGTTGTGATGCATTAATTGTTTATCATTATTGATTGCGTCAACATTCATGCTTTGCATTGATATTCGGGACTTGTATTGTCTCGGAACAGTTGGATTACTGGTGTGCCATGTGATATTTGTTTTATCAGGATTGGGATCCGATTGTGCGACCCAGCCAGCAGAATTGAACTTGGCCAGATTATTCTATACTCGAGATATGTTTATGTTTGGAATTCTGGTAGTGTTTCGGATACAGTCCAGGTGATTACATTTGAATTCGTTCATTACTTAAGGACACGAGGCGTGGTATATGGTAAGAATTGATTGTTATGGTTGTGACGGGTTGGTAAGGTTACTTCGGTGAGATTACATTGGAATTATTCTTACCTTGTAAACACATTGATATGTATTGTTTTTGTGATGTGATCGTTATCATTGTTGAGTATTATGGCTGACCCCGTCGTGGGCTTTATTTTTAGGTACTCGGAGTTCGAGCTAGTAGCGGTCGTGAAGGGATGAGCTTTCCGGTGATACTGGCTATGGCGTGATTTTTGGGATTGTGTATTCTTTTCTGGTTTTCTAATTCCGCTGCAAATGTAATTAATTGTGTTTTTATCCGCTGCGTGTGTATATTTAAAATGGCTTTCGGTATTCTTTGAACTGTGTTTTTATCCGCTATGTGTGTGTGTACTTTCAAAGGGCCTTCTGGAATTTTTAAACGTTTGTGAAAATGATTTTAGCCTTGTGGATTCCAATGTGGGGCCCACGGCACTATAATATTCTCGTTTGGTTTTGGGAGTGTTACAGAAAATGGTATCGGAGCTTGGGTTTCCGAAAACCCGGGCGTGTGTGTTATGTGGCTCTACCGGTGCGGTAGTAGCGTGACTTTTGAAAATGATTTTCTGACTTTTGAGTCAAACCGATTTTGGAGGTTTCAAAATTTTTGAAATATTTTCAAATTGCTGTATTGCGATGTCGGTGTGTTGTTATTGTGTCTAGGCTTTGTACGGGAGTCGTATGCTGGTATCACGGAAGATCATCGACTTCACGGACCTGTAAGTATGTTCTTTCAGTTATTTCAGTTCTGATGATGATTATTGAGTATGGTATCGTGATTTTGAGATATTTCGGGATTGAGATACTGATTATGACAGGTGTTGAGTTTCGAGGACGAAACTAATTTAAGTGGGTGTATATGTAATATCCTAGAATTTCACTATAAATTGTTCGCATTATTTTATCTGGGATGTACTGTACAGAGTGGGACCGACACGATATGAGTGGATAATTTTGGAAACCGTGACAGTCGTGTCAGTATGTCTATCGAGGTTATTTTGATTCTAGGATATTACATGCTTGTTGTGTTTTCGATGTCGGATATACCGTATGAGTATTTGTATGATTTCCGTACTTGGTCGACAGTTATAATTGAGGATATCGTGCATCAGACGTACCGTATGAGAATACTTTCGGGATTTCATATATAAGTTCTGTATGTCGTATGTTCATATTTGTTATGTCGAGACGTTGGACAGGAATTGCTGGAAATGGCTAAGTATGGAAGCCATTACGTACGTTATGTGTTGAAGCTTACGTATGTTAAATTGGTAGAGTTACGTACGTTATGGCCGAGACATTACGTACGTAACATGGGAATCAGACGATCGAGTCGTGGTCGGCAGTTGGGCCCGGTGTCGGCAGCTTTCGGCGCGGATGTGGATAGGTGAGTCAACGGATGGAGTTACGTACATTATACAGGGTGTATTACGTACGTAATACGAGTATAGTATTGTAGCAAGTCAACGTACGTATTACGTACGCAACGAAACAAGTGTTACGTACGTTACGGGGCGACTGGCCGAGTCGTGGCCGAGATGACCTGGATGGCCGAGCATGGCCGGCCGTGACTCGTTGGGATGGCCGAGCATGGTCGGCAGTGACTCGCTGGGGGCTAGGACTGGCCGATTACGTACGTAGGTAGTGGCCGGTTACGGCCGTAATGGCCGATTACGTACGTAAGGGAGCTGCCGGTTACGTACGTAAGGGTACCGAACGAACTGGACAGTGAGGTAGGCCACGGCCGGCTACGTACGTAAGGACCCGCCGGTTACGTACGTAACTGGCCGGCAGGTCTCGACCTATATAAGGCCTGGACCGAGTCATCTGCTCATTTCTTCATTTTTCTTCGTTCCTTCCGCGATTTCTTCAGCAAATATGATGGTTTTGAGTAGAATCAACTTATAACAACATGTTTTGGAAGTTGGAATCATGGATTAACATCATCCTCCACCCGGATCAAAGGTAAGAACACATGAACTTTTGATTTTTGGATGTTCTTGAGGTTTCTTGGTGTTTTGGCCGATTTGCTTCGTTTTGATTCAGATTATTGATAGAACTTGATTATATACTCGTAATCATTCAATACTCTTGAAGTTTTGTGGAACGAATTCGAGTATTTCCTTGAATAATCGATTGAATTGGACTATGCCTTCAAAGTGTTCGATGAAATGTCTCAATGAGTAGAACTTGGGAAATTCTATACGTTTTCGCATGAATGGTGATTGAATTGATATTATTGTGATTTAGGAATGAACTTTTGAAGGAACTTGAATCGGTACCCTTCCCTTTTGTCGATTTCTTCGCACCGTGCTATTCAAAACAAGTGATTACTTGTGTATTTCATCTTCTAGAGGTATATTTGATAATCCTCTCCTTGAATTCGGATTCTGATGTTATCGTTGAAGAAGGATTCGTATGAAGATGATTATGGTTTTGGTTTTACGATTCTTGTGGTTATATGAACTATATGTTGAAGACATTGTTTGGATTATTGAACACCGAATTTCGACTTGTGTTCGTATTGTTAAGAGTTGATATGGGTTGGTTTCGTATGATCGAGATATCATTGAACCATCGAGTTTGATTAGTTGGTCATTTCAGTTGTTGATTGTTATTGAACGTATCGTTAATTGGTTATTGCATTAGGTTGCATTAGTGATCGTTGAAGTTAACCGTTGTGCTGCGGACGAGCCGGTGCTGCGGAGCTTGTAGACGGAGACGGTGGGATTGATAGCGGCCCGTCGGGTGGTATCAAGGCAAGTTATGCTTGCTCAGTTCATAATGTTAATAAATGATTTCGTTTTCATTTCATTTATGATTCATATAGCAATTGTATTATGGAATATATGAATTGTCGGAATGGTGGTATGTATGGTATTTTTGGACTAAGATAAATCATAATGTATATAATTTTAAGGATGTCTAGTGGAAATGGGAACATGAATTATAATTTGGTCTATTGCATGAGAAGTTGGATATCAAGGTTAGTTATCGTATCGATGTTGAATTCGGGATGGTGGTTTGGTATTAGTTATGGACTGTACTTCATTTTGGATTGTCGGATAAACCGTGTATTCGTTCAGGGCAGTTGGTCGTGGAAAGGTTGGCGTCTTCAGCTTGAGGTAAATTAATATTGTTAGATTATGATAATCATCATGTTGCATTATTGCACGTGTGTGTTGATATTTCATGGGGTGAGTGTGCACCATTGTTTGTTACGTTTTGTAATGTGCTCTTCCTGTGAGCAGTGATCTGTTGGGCCGATGTGTTAGGGGATAAGACCTATATGGCACCTATGTTCCGGGGTATTCCTGTGAGATGCTTCTGTGACCCTTGGCTGCTGTTTATGTGTTAATATTTTATGCATTGTGGAGCATGATGTGGACTGTTGTCTGGTGGAAATACGACATTGTGGTCATGTCGGTCTTTCATGATCGAGTTACTGTTGCTCTTTTGGGAAGTCTTCTGATCCTTGATGGATATGCGATTCTTTGAGATTTGTTGTCATGTTGTATCGTGGCATATCTGGAGTCAGATACGTTCTAATCGTTCATGTGTAGGATTTTCGGGACGGGCACGTGTAGCATGTGTTGGTTTCGACCTCATATTGAATTGTGCACACGAGACGTACTTCGTGAGGCTGATTAGGTACGAGACCAGACGAGTATCTGATCAATACCGTGGTTGGCTTGTACACGGACACATGTCCGGATCGAGCGTATTGTGACGTCCATCTTGAGTCTTATTGCTTGGTCGTTCACAGTCCATGTATAATTAGATCTGTTCGATATTCGGGTTGTCTTTGAAATCCCGTATATATGATTTGTATATGGTTGACGATTTTATTCTCTCGTGTAACTGTCCCCGTTGATCCTTTTATGATCTCGTTTGGAGTTACCTTATCGATGGTTAACTTGTTTGTTACCGATCCTTTATTAATCTCATTTGGAGTTTCCCCTGTCATTTGTAATCTTGTTCGTTATTGAACCTTATTGATTCCGTTTGGGAGTTGTCTCACCATTGGTATTCTTGGTTATTAGCCCTTTATTGATCTTATTGGAGTTTATCGTACCGTTGGTATTTCTGGTTGTCGACTCTTTTGATCTTGCTATTGATTCTTCATTAATCCTTACCATGTCATCGGTATTCTCGGTTATTGATTCTTCGTTGATCCTTACTGTGTCGTCGGTATTCTCGGTCGTCGAACTTTTATTGATCTTGTTGGGATTTGCCGTATTGTCGGTATTCTCAGTTATTGATTCTTCATTGATCTTGTTGGAGTTGCCACATCATGGTATTCTCGTTCGTGGTTGATCCTTTGTCGATCTTGTGTGGAAATATCATGTCATTGATATTTTCGTTGTGATGCATTAATTGTTTATCATTATTGATTGCGTCAACATTCATGCTTTGCATTGATATTCGGGACTTGTATTGTCTCGGAACAGTTGGATTACTGGTGTGCTATGTGATATTTGTTTTATCAGGATTGGGATCCGATTGTGCGACCCATCCAGCAGAATTGAACTTGGCTAGATTATTCTATACTCGAGATATGTTTATGTTTGGAATTCTGGTAGTGTTTCGGATACAGTACAGGTGATTATATTTGAATTCGTTCATTACTTAAGGACACGAGGCGTGGGATATGGTAAGAATTGATTGTTATGGTTGTGACGGGTTGGTAAGGTTACTTCGGTGAGATTACATTGGAATTATTCTTACCTTGTAAACACATTGATATGTATTGTTTTTGTGATGTGATCGTTATCATTGTTGAGTATTATGGCGGACCCCGTCGTGGGCTTTATTTTTAGGTACTCGGAGTTCGAGCTAGTAGCGGTCGTGAAGGGATGAGCTTTCCGGTGATACTGGCTATGGCGTGATTGTTGGGATTGTGTATTCTTTTCTGGTTTTCTAATTCCGCTGCAAATGTAATTAATTGTGTTTTTATCCGCTGCGTGTGTATATTTAAAATGGCTTTCGGTATTCTTTGAACTGTGTTTTTATCCGCTGTGTGTGTGTGTACTTTCAAAGGGCCTTCTGGCATTTTTAAACGTTTGCAAAAATGATTTTAGCTTTGTGGGTTCCAATGTGGGGCCCACGACGCTGTAATATTCCCGTTTGGTTTTGGGGGTGTTACAGGATATTACATTCTACCCCTCTAAAAATAAGTTTCGTCCCGAAACTTAAGAAACAAACAACTCAGGGTACCTAGCATGCATGTTATCCTCGGTTTCCCAAGTTGCCTCCTCGACACCGTATCTCGACCACTGCACTTTGACCAAAGGGATGGTCTTATGCCTCAGTCGTTTCTCACGATGCTCCAAAATCTTCAAAGGACGCTCCTCAAAAGTAATATCCCTGGCGACATCAATCTCACCATAATCGAGGACGTGACTAGGATCTGGGATATATTTCCTCAGCTGGGAAACATGAAAAACGCTATGAACATGACTCAGGTCCGGGGGTAACGCCAAACGGTATGCTAACCCACGGACTCGCTCGAGAATCTCGAAGGGTCTAATAAATCTCGGACTCAACTTCCCCTTCTTCCCGAAACGGAAAACTCCTCTCGTCGGCGACACCTTCAGCAAAACGTGGTCTCCCACCTCGAATTCTAAAGGTCGACGACGGACATCGGCATATGACTTCTGTCGACTGTGGGCAGTCAACATCCGTTCCCGAATTAATTCTATCTTCCTCCTCGTCTCTAAAACGACATCCGGCTCGGTCTCGACCAAATCGGACGCCTCATTCTAACAAATCGGTGATCGGCATCGCCACCCATAAAGTGCCTCATACAGTGCCATCCGAATCGACGCGTGCCAACTATTGTTGTACGTGAATTCGATCAATGGCAAATGCTCCTCCCAGTCACTGCTCCAATCGAGAGCGCACGCACGCAACATATCCTCGAACGTCTGGATAGTGCGTTCCGACTGTCCATCCGACTGGGGATGAAAAGAGGTACTCAAACGCAAACGAGTACCCAACGCCTTATGCACCGCCTGCCAGAAGTGCGATACAAAACGGCCATCACAATCCGAAACAATAGACTTCGGAGTACCGTGAAGCCTCACAATATGCGCGATAAACACACGAGCTAACTTCTCCGGGCCCCAAGTGTCCTTGATGCCCAGAAAATGTGCCGACTTGGTCAGACGATCAACAATCACCCATACCATATTCATGCCCGACCTCGATCTCGGCAAACTCGTAACGAAATCCATCGATATGTCTTCCCATTTCCATTCCGGAACGGGAAGTGACTGCAATAACCCAGCCGGTCGCTGATGCTCGATTTTGACCTGCTGACAAGTCAAACACTTCGCTACAAACTGCGCGACCTCTTCCTTCATATCATTCTACCAGAAATTCCTCCTCAGGTCCTTGTACATCTTACTCGAACCAGGATGAACGGAGTAAGGTGTAGCATGGGCCTCGCGCAGAATACTCTGTCTCAACTCTAAGTCGTTCGGTACACAAAGCCGACTCTGGAATCTCAAAACACCATCCTCATGAATCACAAACCCAGGAGACTTTCCCTTAAGAATGTTCTCTCGGATTTGAGTAATCATCGCATCCTCTAACTGTTTCAGCTTAATTTCATCGATCAAAGACGACGAAACCTCTAAAGCACAAAGTTTCCCGTCAACTCCAGGCAACAAAACCTCAAAATCTAACTCGATCAAAGCCCACCGAAGCTCAGACTGAGACGTAAGGATCTCAAGCGTTCGCAACGCAACCGGTTTCCGACTCAAGGCGTCGGCCACGACGTTCGCCTTGCCCGGATGATAAAGGATTTCGAGATCATAATCCTTAATCGGTTCTAACCACCTCCTCTGCCTCATATTCAACTCCCGCTGAGTAAATATGTATTTCAGACTTTTATGATCGGTAAAAATCTGACATGCAGAGCCGAAAAGATAGTGGCGCCAAATCTTGAGCGCGAAAATGACTGCCGCTAACCCCAAATCATGAGTGGGGTAGTTGAGCTCATACGGCCTCAACGGTCTCGACGCATAGGCAATGGTCTTGCCGTGCTGCATCAATACGCACCCAAGACCTTGACCCGAAGCATCGCTATAAACGGCAAAACCCTCGTTGCCACATGGCAACGCCAAAACCGGGGCTGAAGTCAAACGCTTCTTCAGTTCCTCAAAACTCGACTGCCTCTCGTCATTCCAGACGAATTTCTCGGATTTCTGGAGCAACTGCGTAAGTGGCCGAGCCAATTTCGAGAAACCCTCGACGAACCTACGATAGTAACCGGCCAAACCCAAGAAACTACGGATCTCCTTCACATTCTTAGGCGGCGCCCAATCCAACACTGCCTCAATCTTCTGCGGATCCACACGAACCCCCTCGGCTGATATCACGTGACCTAAAAACATCACTTCCTTCAGCCAGAACTCACATTTCGAGAACTTCGCATAGAGTTGCTCGGTCCTCAAAATGTCTAACACTACTCGCAAATGATGGGCATGCTCTTCCTCGCTCCTCGAATAAATAAGAATATCGTCAATGAAGACGACGACACACTTATCCAAATACTCGATAAAGACTTTGTTCATCAATTACATGAACACCGCCGGCGCATTAGTTAACCCGAAAGGCATAACTACGAACTCATAATGTCCGTATCTCGTCCGAAAAGCTGTTTTCGGCACATGGGACTCCCTCACCCGGAGCTGATAGTACCCCGATCTCAAATCAATCTTCGAGAATACCGCATCTCCCTGTAACTGATCGAACAAGTCATCAATTCTCGGCAAAGGATACTTGTTCTTGATGGTCACCTTGTTTAGTTCGCGATAGTCGATACACAAACGCAGTGAACCATCCTTCTTTCGTACAAATAGGACCGGCGCGCCCCAAGACGAGGCGCTCGGCCGGACATACCCCTACTCAAGAAGCTCGCTCAATTGCTTGTTCAACTCTGACATCTCTGAAGGTGCCATGCGATACGGCGCCTTCGAAATCGGAGCCGCGCTCGGCTCTAACTCTATAGCAAACTCGACCTCACGATCCGGTGGTAATCCCGGTAACTCGTCAGGAAATACATCAGAAAACTCACTAACGACTGGAATAGACGAAAGCTCGACTCCACCATCCTCTGCCTTCAGGGCGTAACACCAATAACTAGTACACCCCTTTCGCAGGAGTCTCATCGCCTTCAAGGCGTTAATAACGAACTTCTGGTTTCTCTTTCGCCCCGCGAAAGAGTGTTCAGTGTCGTCCTCGGCCAGCATGGTAATGATCCTCGTGTGGTAGTTCATGATTGCACCATGCCGCTCGAGCCAATCATCCCCGAGAATCAAATCCTCACCCTCAATACCCACGACAATAAGACTAGAGAGCCAAGCCCTCTCACAAATAAACACAGAACAGTCTCGGACCTCTCGATCACCGATAATTCTATCACCGCTAGGAAGTTTAACGATGAAAGGCTCGCAAGGTGACAAGCAGTCGAGACTCAAACGGCGTACACACTCTAGAGAAATGAATGAATGCGTAGCACCCGAATCAAAAAGCACACTGACAGGATGGGAATGGATATGAACGGTACCTATCGCCACAGTAACTGCTGGATCATCGGCCTTCCTCATATCATAGATACACGGCTGGGCAGTGCCGACACTGGAAGCTCCTCCCCTAGCGGGCTGGCCCCGACCCCTACCTCGGCCGACACTCGGTGGAGGCGGCGGAGCAAATGAGCCCTGGTTCACACTCGGCTCCATAGGTGCTGGGTGAGAAGAACGGGCGCCGCGAAGCTGTCTGATCTGTTCACAAAAGAGGGCCTTGTGGCCCAACTGACCACAAGTATGACAAGTGAACTGCGAACGAGGACACTGCCGGTTCCTATGGCCCTGCACACCACAGTTAAAGCATGTGGGTTCACGAGCGGAGGTTCCGGCGGCACCCCGGAAGCTCCCAGAGAAACGAGCCGAACCGCCCGTAGAAATATTCGCAGCCTGAGATTTCTGCTGGCCTCCACCCTTGGGACCGGAAAAATTTCTGACCGACTTCTGCTTCTTACTCTCACGAGCCACATCACTAGCTGTCACTGACATATCATAAGCAAGGTCCCTACTCTGATAATCCTTCAAAGTAGTGCAGACGAGTCCAGACATATAGTCCCGAATGGACAGTTTCATCCTCCTGGAAAAATGGAAAATTTTGTCGCTCTCTTCGACAACTTGGGTCTTCACATAGCCCAACTCCTTATTAAAATCGGCAATAGCTTGGGATACGGGAATATCCCGAGGTTGAGCATCATAGAAGGCATGCACTCTAGCTTGTCTGACCGGCTACGGGCAATATTCGGTCTCCATCAAGTCCTGAAATTCGGCCCACGAAGCAACATGGTCTTTGGGCCCAACGGCCTCCCACCAATCCGTAGCATCCCCAGTGAGAAAGTACTGGACGATAGGGACCTTACGGTCCTCGGGACAGTTGGTGGCAACGAAGACTTTAGATATCTCCTTGATCCACCCCTCCCAACCGATCGGGTCCAAAGCTCCCGAAAACTGAGGAGGATGCATCTTGATGACGTCCTGAAGCCAACGATTCGCTCCGCCCCGATTAGCATGGGCCGGATCCGGATTCTGAACCACCTGAGCTATAGCCGCCATTTGGTTTACCATTTGCTGCATAACAACCGCAATACCAAGATCGGCGCGCTCCTGAGAAGAAGCATGACTGTGACGGTCACCGGTACTGCCGGCTCCTGAAGAATGCAACGTGGCCGCCCCACCGGTTTCCCCATGTCCTCGGCCGCGTCCACGACCACGACCACGACCACGGTTTCCTCCGGCATCCATACTGGTGTTAAGAGATAACAAAAGTATATCGAGGATGAGTAAGGGAGGAAAAAGCAACTACGATGATAAGCAAAAGAGGGAGAATAACCACAGTTCAAGAAACGAAATACAGTACGAGAAAGTAAAGAATCGAGTAAGGAAACTTACGAACACTGGAAGTACTGAGATGCTGGCAACGGGGTGACAATGTGCAAAACAAAACACGACTAGACCCAATTAACCGACAAGCCTAGGTATCCATAAACCTAGAGCTCCGATACCATTTTCTGTAACACCCCCCGAGATATTCAGAGTATATTACAGCGCCGTGGACCCCTACATGGGACCCACCAGGCTACAACAAGAAACCACCACTCGACCAACCATCTCGGTTGGCGAGGACACACATATAGCAATACAACAATAAAAATTTCGCCCGGAGCAATCGGCGAATAAGCATCAACCGACAATGTAACAATTAAAAATAATACAAAATGGAGTTTGAAATGAAAAGCCTAGGTACTCGCGAGTACAATCTATCAGTTTATAAATATGGGAAACAACCATATCGAAATGGACAAAAGAAATAAGTAGACCCAAATGCACATGTCAACGACCCTGGCCAACATCCTCGTCTTGTCCAGCTCGCTCGTCCGGATGATCATAACCTGAAATCCATAACAAGAATTTCCCCACAACGGGTCCCCAGAGGGGTTAGCAATTACGCTAGTACAAGTAATCAAGACAAACCAATCGCTTACACATTTCATAGTACATGCACCAATATCATTTCAAAAACCAAAACCAGACATGTCTTTTCCGGAAACAAACAGTCAAACAAATTTGCCTTGGGAACAGGATAATACCATAGATCCCGCCCGAGGCCTCTAAGGACCCTCCCGAGCTGGCCATAACGTAAAACAAAAACACGCACATGCATCACCTTGGGAACAGGGTAATACCATTGATCTCGCCCGAGGCCTCTAAGGACCCTCCCAAGCTGGCTAGCTAAACAAACTCATAAATCTAGGACTCAACCCTTTGGACTCCCTCCATGATCCCGTCGGACCATCCCGAGGTGAGTAAATCACACACAAGATACATTACCATTTTACGTTAAGCATAAAGGTTTCCAAAAAAAATACTTGCCTTGAATAATTGATGACGCAACGAACGGAAAAGATAATCACCGACGAACGCTAAGAATCAACGGAACCGAACCTAACGATTCGAAGAACATAATCACAGCCAACTCTAGACGAATACGGAAATGGAATACACCCGAAAACCCGCCTACGATCATGTATATTCGTACAAAAAATAACGAGGGCGGGCCACAACCAAACCCTCTCGATTCCGTAAAAACCACAAAATATACCATGAATCCGTAGGAAAGCTAATGATACTAACAATATTAATCGTATTCATCATGAATCCACCAACAAAACAGAAAGAATCGGACGAAAACCCCAAAACCCCCAAATTATCCAAAAGGTGGGGTTCTAAGAGATATTACCTTTGAAGATTCAAGTACTTTGATCCGAAGAACATGCGTTGGATCGACTATCCGGGCTTCACGATCGAAAGGAAATGAAGAAAATCAAACCCTTAAGTGATGGGTGATGAAAAGTTCCCTCCTCAAGCTCTCTCTCTCGCATAAGTTGAAGAAGAAGGAAGAAATGAGCTGATCTCGCTCAAAAGCGCAATTATAGGGTTGACTGCCCTGTGTGCCGCGGCCCAGCCGAAGTGTGCCGCGGCACAGGGCCAAAAATTGCGCCCAGTGATCGGCAGACCGCTCTGTGTGCCGCGGCCCAAATGAAGTGTGCCGCGGCAATGACACGGCATTGTGTCGCGGCCCCGTCGGCATGTGCCGGGGCACAAGGTACAGAAGGTTTGGCCGATAAGTGTAACACGAGTGTGCCGCGGCAGTAACTCGGCCGTGTGCCGCGGCCCCGTCGGCATGTGCCGCGGCACAGAGTACAGGCCGCTCGGCCAAAAACTGGAAAATGTGTGTGACGCGGCCCACACCCCCCTTGGGTCCTAAAATGAAGAAAAATGACCCGGGAAGAGAATAAAAGCAATAGGAATCGATATTTGGGAACCAATAACACGAAATGGAAGTACGGAAACCCCAAAACGGCAATTCCGCACAATAATAACGAGAATCAGATCAATAGATGACAGGAAAGATACAAGAGGGTCACTATAATCGAAAAAAATACGCCGGAAATGAAAATACAAGGGAAAGAAAAATGCGGATATTACAGAGTTCTTGGCGGGTTCTAATAAATTCCAAGTCGTTTTGGAATATTCTTGTCGATTATATCATCATCCAATCCGTGATCTTCGTTGAATCGAGGTATTTTCTTACTTAGAACCCTAGTTGTATGGTTTTTGGGGGTTTCTTCATGATTCTTAAATTTAATCCATGGTTGATGAATTGATTATGGTATTCTTGTTGTATTGGCCATGATCTTTGAATTTTGTAACTCGTTTATCGATTTTTACCACCCTGAACTTGATTTCCGATTTTCTTGAAGAACCCTCGGATTCTTATTGTTTTTCGGGTTGATTCGGATTCCGTTTAGCATTATTTATTCGTGGTGATGTTATTTTCGTAGCGTTCGTGAGATTGTCGAGTTCTTGTTCGTTTTTCGAAGTTCGTGGGCTACCCGACCATGTCCGTTAGTGGTTTCGTTGCTCGTGGTATCGAGGCAAGTATCTTGCCCATACGTTTCATGTTTCGTAGGCATAATTGTTGGTAAATGATTTTATGCAAAATCTGAATGTTTAATGAATGTTAAAAAGGATCGGTATGTTCTCGATAAATGTTGTCTTTCAACGATAACTCGTATGTTTCGTGAATAGGTGTGTTTTTGGAATATATGCATTAGTTTAGTTGTTGAAAGACGTTATGATCACATTTAGTGAATATAATAGACCGTCATCATTTACCGAGGATTACGTGTTGTTATGTGTACTTGTTCGGTAAAAATGTGACGTTGTGTGATATTAGTTATCTCTCCTTTGTAAGAAAGTTGTGGTCCTTAGTGTTGTTTGGTATTGGTATTGGATTGTTCGTTGTGCATGATTGTTGTAAGTGATGTGCCTCCGGGTAAGATTGATGAATCTCCGGGATCCATACTTGCTAGTATGGGTCGGGTGTGACCGTAGGGTTATCTAATCGGATATGTCTTGCGGGGACTCTGAGGTTGGGGGCTTGCTAGCCCGATGCCGGGATAACTTGTGGGCTTATCCAATCCGGGTATGTCTTGCGGGGACTCCGAGGTTCGTGGCTTGTTAGAGCGATGCTGGGATAACTTATGGTTGTGGTTTGGTTGTGTGATGTACGTGTCATGGGTTGTCCAATCAGGTATGTCTCGTGGAGGCTCCAAGGTTCGTAGCTTGTTAGTGCGATGCCGGGATAACTATGAACGTATGTATGATTATGGTTACGTGACTGTTATCACGGTGGCATGTAATTTGGTATGGTTTCCCATTGGGTTATTCAATCGGGTATGTTCTGCGGGAGCATCTGAGGTTCGTGGCTTGGTAGGACGAGACGCGAATAATCCCTGGGAATACGTTGTTATGGATGATTGGGTCGTGGACCCCGTGTTTCGTAATTTGGGTCGTAGACCCCGTGTTTTCTTTGTTATCGGAATTGTATTTTGGAAAATGATCTATGGGCTGTGTCCCTAAGTGGTTTCGAAAGACTTGAGAATTCTTAATCCCAAATGTTTTCAAAACTCCCGAGATCGTTAAATGTTTTATAAGAGGTACATTGGGTTTATTTTCCCTCATTTCATGATTTGAACTATTT
The DNA here is from genome assembly GCA_033398695.1 of Orobanche coerulescens. Classification (NCBI taxonomy): domain Eukaryota; kingdom Viridiplantae; phylum Streptophyta; class Magnoliopsida; order Lamiales; family Orobanchaceae; genus Orobanche; species Orobanche coerulescens. The sequence continues at coordinate 31,124,048 of CM065819.1, read as the reverse complement.
GAGCAAATGATTTACCTCAGGAAGCGTGTTCATGATTATTATATTCTTGGAGTATGTTGTATATGGCTTATATTCTTATTTTATACCTGCACTAGCAAAACAGTAGAGTTTTGCTAACCCCCGAGTATTCAGAGGGTGGATGTCTGTATTGCATCCAGGTACTTGCAGGTTGTTGGGGAGCTAATCACAGGATCGGTACGAAGGGTGATGGAAGATGACGATACTAATCACATAAAGACCAATCATAGAGTATTTTGGATAGAGTCTTGTTGGTTATCTCTTCGATATTTTATTATCCCGACATATGGAAGCGTTAATGTATTCCATCCCCTGCGTGGGTATGAGTTTCGGGAAAGAGTCTTGTATGTAATGATGTGTGTGTTGTGATAAAAGACCAAATCGGTCTAATGGTCCTTTATGTAGCCATGTCGGCATGTGATGTGATGTATTGTTTTTGTATTTAGCCTGGTAGATCATCACGGAGAGGGTCTGCGGTGCTGTAATATTCCCGAGTGGTTTGGGGGTGTTACAGAAATGATCCTACTCCATCTGAATTCCCGAGTAGTGTCGCGACGCGTCGTCTGAGATGCCGGTTGTGATTAGTATCGAGGTGCAGCCATCATCTTCGTGCGATCTGTGGATGTAAGTCTCCCCACTTTGTTGTGTCTCGTGTTACACGAGCTTGTATAATTTATGTGTTATGATGTGGAGTTTAAATGTAAATCGTGAATACGTACTCCATGTTTGTTTGATTCTTGTAAATGTACCGATGTATATGTATATATGTGTATATGTATCCTCGTATAAATTATTTTTACAAGAGTAATGTTTTAGCATGATTCCGCAAGGAAAAGTTATCAATGTGATTTTAAAACTTTAAATGTTTTGGAGAGTCACGTAAATTTTCATTCTAAACATCCTTCAAGAAGGAAAAAGGTTTGATTTTCGTATGATGACCTCGATACCGAAAATTTTGAGAATTCAAACTACATATATTTTATTTTCATCTTGTATTGCAAATTTTCAAAATTTGATTTTTAAATACTCAAGCGAGGTCTATCAAAAATTTACTTGAGACGTGACTTTCGCTTTCAACTTTTCGGTTTCATAAATTTCGGTTGAAAAGGTATGTAGTGAGGATGTTATTATTTTGGCTATAATGCTCAGAGTTATGATTAAGATAGTGGTGTGAACGCTGAGTCGTTCGGTATGCTCTCGTCGAGATTGTTCTTTTGATCGAGAAGTGGAGACTCGGTTTAGAATGTTATTTAACCTCTAATGGTTATTTGTGCAATGTCATAATGACGTGAATTGTCAGCATTTGGATCGTATGTTGTTGTTTATTTGTAACCTTCAACTTTTGGTATTATTTGGTACATGTTCATGAACGTGTTGCTGGATTAAAACAGTTAGCGCATGCCAAGTGTGGGGCTAGCGCGCGCTAACGTGGCATGGCTAGCGAACGCTAAGTCTCTATTGGAACACACACTAATTGGTCTGAGCAGAAGCTCGGGAATTGCATTTTGGCCGTAAGTCTAACTTTTGCGATTGTTAGGCTGACCGTTTGTGACCGTATTCTATGTGTGTTGTCCAGTGATAACAATTGTTGTGTATGATTAGTATTGTGAACTATGTTCTTATCCACTGCGTGTGTATATTTCAAAATAACTTTCCGGTATTTTTACCAAATTGTGTGTATTTTAAAATGACCTTTTGGGTATCTCGTAAACTTGGGTTATTTCGTTAACCCTTTTTCCCAACTCTTTTGTCGATATGTTTAAGGGTGGCTTAACGTACATTTTGAAACTATTCAGTTTTGGCGGCTTCGCCTTGTAATTTCAAATGGTATTTTATGACGATATTTGGTATTTGGAAAATGACTTTTGTGAGTATTTGGAAAGTATTACCGTCATCGGCCTTTTTGGCATTTTTGAACGTTTTTGAAAATGGTTTTCAGCTTGGTGGGTTCCGGCGCGGGACCCGTACAGAAGATGGTTTTGATATAATGAATGATTTTGATTTCATTGCATTTATAATTCATATAGCAATGATATTATAAATGTAAATTGTCGGAATGATGGTTTGTATATTGTGCTCTAGTTTGGTTTAAATCATAATGTATATGGTTTAATTGTGTTTGATTGAAGAGGGAGATGTGGGATATCTTTGGTATGTGTTATGATCTTTTGTTGCGATATGTTATTGCTTGTTAGTATGCCGAGGGGCAGAAGTCGTGGTCGTAACCATTGTGCCGATGACCACGGGGATCAGATGCGGAATCGAGAGATTGTTGCTGGGAATGATATTGGTATTGGTGTTACTACTATACTGCAACAAGTAGCAACACAGATGACTCATTTGACCCAGGCGGTTCAATGCAACACTGATGCGACTCAGAACGTCGGTGTAAATCAATGGCTTCGGGAAGTAATTCGTATGAATCCCCCTCGATTCGCCGGTGTTGCGGATGCATTGGGCTAGGATGGTTGGCTTTTCCAGTTGGGAAAGATATCCGAGGCTGTCGATTGTCCTGAAGAGCGAAAGGTACCTATCGCTCAGTACCTTCTTGACAAAGATGCCGCTAATTGGTGGGAAGCTGTTAAACCTCGTGATCGTGATGTCACGTGGGCGGAGTTCCAGGCATTTATGGAAGCTGAGTTCTGTCCGAAACTGATTAGAGCGCAGAGGATTCGTGAATTTTATTTGGCAGAACCGCAAGATATATCGGTGTCGCAGGCTATCATCGACTATAGCAAACAACTCAGTTATGTGCGAGATCGGATGAGAACCAAGGAAGAGAGGATCCTTCACTTTGACAGACGGATGAAGCCGGAGATTCGCTTGTATATGTCGGGATTCACTTGCACTTCGTTAAGGGACTATCAAGATTGAGCCTTAGCCCGTGAACTAGCTTCGTTATCATCGGAGCGTGTGCCCGAGTCGAAGAAGCAGAGAAAGTCCGATGACCTTGTGGACAGTACAGGAGGTGGTGTTTCTAGTTTGCAACGTCGTAGCCTTTCCGCTGTGAAGCTCCATCGCTCGATGCGTGGGACTGAGAGTTCCAAGTCGTTTACTTTGACTCCTGGTAAAGCCATGTTTTAACTTCAATGTGTCGGGACATGTTCGTGCACATTATCCTTCTCCGCCAGTAACGTGTTATAGGTGTGGACTCGAGGGACACTGAGTTCAGTTTTGCGAGTTGGGTACCGAGCCTTACGTGCCACGGACTCGAGCACTGATATCAGGATCGACTCCGAGGAGTCCCTGAGGGGCGTGGTCTATCAGTTGTATGTTATATTATTTCCTTGCTTTGTTGTTTCGAATTTTGGAGATAAACTTCTTTTATTCGAAGCGGATCGGATTTTGAATTTCTGTATTTTCATCTCTATCGACCCGTTTGTGTCCGTGGATATTTTCTGGACTTGTTCTATTCTCCACTTTTTTTTTGTTCGAATGAGTTGTAGTATTGTTTCCGAATGATCCATTTGTCATTGTGACTTTTTCGAATCCGGTTCCGTTCTTGTGAATCTTATGTAGAGGAGTATCTCGTCGTTTTTACCAGACCTCATATTATCATTTGATTTTTTTTTGTTGTTCGTTAGGATTCGAATATGATTATTCGATTGTTGTCTCAATCATTGTGGTTCGATCGTTTATTGTCCAGTTTTTTTTGATCTCGCACCGTGATATTTTTTTTGGCGTTCGGGTCACTTCGTAATTTCCCTTAAGTTCGGGAAATTAGTTTCGTTTCGATCTTCCAACCCTTGGGCTGTGGAATTTCGTATTTGTTCAGCGATTAGCTCGCGTTTTGATTGATGTACTGTTCGGGTTGGTCAACCCTATATATTTTTGTTCGTTGTGTTTTGTTATCGTTCTCGTGTAGCGAGATGAATGGTAGCAGCTGCGTGCTGCATGTGAGTCGTTGCAGGTTGTCGGCAACGAATAGCGTGTGTTATCTGATTTTTTTTTGCGTTGTTCGTTCTATGTTTTAAGTTTCGAGGACGAAACTTCTTTTAAGAGGGGTAGAATATAATACCCAGGATCTTCATTCCGGTTGCTTTGAATTTCTCTTCGATCAAACGGACTGTTGTCGTTGCGTCTTTGGAATCGCATGCTTGTATTGTGATACGTTGAGTTTCGTAGCCTGTTCGTTATTGTTTTGGATCATAGCTGGTACGTTCGCATGATCGAGATGTCGTCGAGTATCGAGCCGGATGGTCGGGTGTTGGCTGGGTCGAGTTACGGCCATAAGGCCTGGCCGATTACGGTCGTAAGACTTCCGCACACCTTGGCCTGGGACACTCGATTACGGCCATAAGGTTCATCAGGTTACAGCCATAAGGTCTCGTTACGGCCGCTAAGCACTGGCCGGTTACGGCCGTAGTGATTCGGCAGATTTCAGTGGCCCTGGGAGCTCGGTTACTGTAACACCCCCAGAATACGTCCGGGAATATCACACGCCGTAGACCCTTCTCACAAGGATCTACCAGGCTACACTCCAATAGACTACTTAAATGATTAACCGACCGGGGTCAATCTAATTACAAAGCGGACCGACAAGGTCGTTAAACAATTCAGAACTAAAGAAACTCACCTCACAATGACAAGAATAAACTCCAATACAGAAAGAAATGACAACTCAATTTAATAAATGAAAACTACACCCATGCAACGGTGAATACTCGACCATAAAGGGGGATGCCGACCAAAGTGAAAACAAAAGGAAAGACTCTGACTCTTGTGTGATTAGCATCGTCGTCTTCCATCTTCTTCCAAGCCAATCCCGTGACTGCTTCCGAGCTGCCAAAACCTGAGCGCATAACAGGCACCCACCCCCCGAAAAATCGGGGGTTAGCAAACTGGAATTTTGCTAGTGCAAGTACATAATATACAAGATATACGAACAATAACAACACAAAATTCAACCATCGTGAAGTCTTAACACAAACCATACATTCCCAAAGTCTACACAGTATAGCACTCGTATACACAAGGTGAAAAATAATCACATAGTCATATTCTCTATATGGAACATAACACCAATTAAACTTTAAACGAGCCCAAGGAGTCAAAAGATTTACTTTGTAAATCTATTCATATAAAGGGAAAAGTATTTTGATAAGATAGTTTGAAAACATTATTAATGACTCGGGTCGTCTTGGGGTTTTAAACAAAAATCGAATGGGAATGCTTTTAGAAAATAATTTCAAGAGCTCTCGGGTTCTCGACCCAAGATATGGAAAATGATTGCACGAAAACATGTCAACATTATTCAGGATCCTCAACCCAATTTATAGAACACTGTCACAAATGAAATCATTACAACATGTCACGGGGTTCTCAACCCAATCCAATTAACATCATCACGAGATCAATCATCTCAACGTTTCACAGGGCCCTCGACCCAATACACAGAATAGCACCACAATACAATCAAAGGCACAATCTCTCATTCGACATATCCTGCTCAAGACCCCCGATTAATTAACCCTCAGAGATTTCGTCAAACCTCCTTGGTTAATTAACCCTGATACCAACGCTTTAAAAACAAGTTGAAACAAACTTTCAAAAACACGAATCGTGGTCTATATCAAGACAAACGTTTAAGAGAGAGTTTGAAATATTTTAGATACGAACATCGTTCGGTAACGGGGTCTTAACTATCACTCAAATACCTGAAACCAATAAGCCTGCCAGGCGCCTCCCTTGTGCGCCTGTGTACCGGCGTTCACTCCACTATGTTGGCCGCTCCTTGAACATGTCACTGCGCTGGCGATCACTCCCGCAAGAGCCGCCCCTTGACACACGCATTATGTAACACCGGCGTTCACCACCCATATGGAGCCGCACATTGCAGCGTACACCAGGCCGGAGTGCACGCCCCGTCCTCAGAGGTTCCCGGATATGACGTTTCTCACAACAAGTATCCACATTGTTTCAAACATCAAGCACACGGACAAACGTCACCACAATTATCAACTCGGTACATCAAGTTACACAATTTTCTCCGCCAGTCCATAACCACACAAATAAATAATAACACGCACGTTATCAATCAAACTCAATCACAATAAGCCTTCAAGCATAACCAACCAACACCGCACATATATCCCTATATTACGACTCAACCGAATATATATATATATATATAACCTTACTATATTATAAGAATAAATATAGTTTACCCATCAATCCAAGTCGAGTACGTCATCTAGTGTTAGTATTCATCACTCGTCATTCACCAATATAGGCGCTTATATCAATATATGTATATACATACATATATTTAACATATAAATATATATACATATATAAAACTAGATATATATATATATATATACAAATATATATATATATACACACACATTTATACATCCGTATAAATTCATACACTTTGACAACAATGATTTCACGCAGTTACAATTCGTATATCAAGGTACTTGCCTTGGTAATCTCTCACGAATACTTCGGAAAATGCGGTTGATTGGAGAAATCCGGAACTCCAATGAAAACGGCGATCGGAAAGGCTCAACACTAGATTTTTGTAGGGAATTCGTCCCTAGTATCCTATCATCAAATAAACAACAAATCACACGAGGAAAAACATCGCAAAACGACCAATTTTCTCTCTGCGGCATTTTCCCCGACACCTTGAAGGCGTCAAACGAAAGTTCATATAAACGACGAATCGGAAATGGTACAATCGTGGAAAGATGATGAAAATGATAGAATACTACTTAATCTACAATTATCCATCAGAAATATGAGTTAAAACGATCAAATCGGACAAAATCAACTAAAACCCCCCAAACTAGATTTTAGGAAATCATTCCTTGATTCGATCGATCGGAGCAAGTTATGGAAGGATTAATTGATGATATGGACTCACTAATCTCGTGGATTTATAGTGGAACAACATGCCCTCATGTTCTCTAAGCTCCAGCCGCGGAAAGAGGGGAAAAAGGAGTAGAACAATGGGTGTAAACCCGTCTGTCCCGTCATATTTATACTGGTGCAGGACACCGCGCAACAAACGGCTCAGTCCAGCGCCGTGTTTACCGCCGTGTTGCGGGTCAGCGCGCGACCTGACCGACACGGCGCAACAAACGGCCTAGTCCAGCGCCGTGTCTACCGCCGTGTTGCGGGTCAGTGCGCGACCTGACCGACACGACGCAACACCCGGCGCAAGACACTTGCGCGTGTGTCTCGGCCGTGTCCGACACGGCGCAACACCCGGCGCAAATCTTGCGCGGGTTCTCGGCCGTGTCTCGGCAGGCCTGCGAGTCCTGGCCGACCCGGCGCAGGACACGGCGCTCGGCAGCGCCGTTTTCACCGCCGTTTCGTACAGGTCCGGCCAGCGAAGCTCCGGTTGAAAAAATGATTCTGGCACAATCCGAAAATTACAATAGGACCACAACGGCGATCCAGAAGGAGACGGAAAATAATAAAACAGGACATATGATTAGCTCGACTCCCACAGTGAGAAGTCATACCCGACGAATATCACAACACGGTACATCACGCCGTACCAAGAAGTCGTCCGCAGAACAAAATGACCGGTGCAACTGGCAAAATTCGAAAATAACCGGAACAGAAATCTCGAGTATTGCAACTATAACGTACCGGTTATGATCCAAAACGATAACAAGCAAATTACAAAGCATGAAATGTCCCAAGCACGGAACGAACACGACGAAAAGCTCGTGGGCCGCATCAATGCTCCGAAATGAAAATAATAATATACAACAATTCACCACATATGGCCCTAAATACAAAATCGGTCGTCGAGAGGGAGAAATAATTAAATGCTGACACTCGACAGTTGAGAAATTTCCGTTCTACAAAGGGAATTTCAAATTAAACCGGAAATGAAAAATCTCGGGTATTACATTCTACCCCCCTTAAAATAAGTTTCGTACCGAAACTTAAAGTAAGGAGCAATGGAATAATCAAGGAAAAGTAATTACGTGCTCAAATTTCAAAACATCACGAGCAAAGCGTGAACGTAAGGTTCCAGAAGTATGATGAACTGACCTAGCAAGTACAAGGCAATTTAAAATGATCGAAAGGTTAACAGATGAATTACCAACAATGAAAGTCATCCCATACCGAAAATACTAAGAAGAGTACGGGTAATACATTCCCCCGTCTAAAAGGACATTCAATCCCGAAACTTAGAACAACAAAAGATGGAAATGCAAAGCAACGAAACGAAAAACGATCGAAGTTACGATTGTTGGAATCAACAACAATTAGGACATATTACAAAATATTCATTCCCCCATGTTAGGCTCCTCAGAAGGAGACATAAGGTTTCGGGACATTCTCCGGTCACTTACTCTGTTCGCCAACAGGGTAGCATTCATTGCCAGTTCGGAAATTATCTCACAATATTTCTCCCGATGACCTTCACACCCACACCGGTAACAAGTCAAGAGTGGAGAGGGACAATTTGCACGTACGTGTCCCCGACTGCTACTGATTGAAGCATCTTCTCTTCTTACCGCGAGTCACCGATGCTGGTTTGGGATTTCCAGCATTCACACCCGACCGTGAAGATGACGCTATCGAACGACGTGAGGGTTTGGAAGCCTTAGACTCTTCACCGACCAAAAATTTCTCAGATGTCCTCGGTCTCTTGGCTTCGCTCGTGGGCTTGACCACAGAGGAGATTTCATAGGATATCATTTGATTTTGGTACTCCTTCACTGTAGCATGAATCGTTGTCGTACGAACCAGCTCGCCGCTTCCATTCCCATCATCACGTCTACGTCTGCCGAGGCTCGACATACTAATACAGATAATATCGTTCAACAATATTAATTTATCATTAGTACAATATACCACAATTATCACCCGACTATTAGTTAGCATCCTTAGAATAATGGTAATATCGTAAAGCACAAAGTTTTATGAAGTCAATTTCGAGTCCTTCGACGAGGACGATCATTATATGTATGCACTTAACGAAAACAAATTTTGAAAAAGAGGGCTAGTCACGTTGCGCCCAAAACTTGTAAATACTGTCTTTTGTTTCGGAAGAGGAAGTTTATATAACGATTCTAAAAATTATTTTCGAGTGATGTATAAAAGTAAATTGAAAATTGAATTGTAACTAATTTGAAGTATTTCAAAAGTGTTGAGTCCGAGATAGCATAATTTTGAAATTATTTCCTCTCCTACTAAAACGTTTATTCGAAAGAATTTTCCGCCAAGATACGTGACCATTTGATATGACGACATTAAATCATGGCTTTTCACAATATTAGAAAATTTCAAAGTACCACTTTAAAATATTCGTGATACTATAGCGCCGTGGGCCCCGTGCCGGAAGCCACCTGGCTAAAAATCATTTTCAATAAAAATGTTCAAAAAGCCAAAAAGGTCGATGTCGGTAATATTCTCAAATACTCCCAAAAGTCATTTATAAGATAACAAATACCGTCATAAGAATACTATCAAAACGTGCAAGACCAAAATATCAAAACTCGGTTTGCAAGATATCAAAAGCCATCTCAAAATATTCACGCAGCGGATAAAATTAACATTCATAAATTTATTTTAATAAGGTGCAGGAACAGACAATTATGCTCGACTTCCGAAGCATACTACATAACCATTTTTACTCGGACTGCATGCGCATGCTATATCTTAAAACAATAATATCACCAACAGGTTCCAATTCCTAGTTCACATTAAACATATTAGCACAATATAATCAAATACGTATATAAGGGGACTTACGATCGGGAGGCTTACCATCACGGATTGCCGGAAGATGTCGGAACCACGATACTAATAACAACTCTGATGCGCGCGACTTACACCGAACATGGAGTTGACCCAACGACCTAGGTTTTTCGCAAACCTAGGCTCTGATACCATAAATGTAACACCCCCAGAATACGTCCGGGAATATCACACGCCGTAGACCCTTCTCACAAGGATCTACCAGGCTACACTCCAATAGACTACTTAAATGATTAACCGACCGGGGTCAATCTAATTACAAAGCGGACCGACAAGGTCGTTAAACAATTCAGAACTAAAGAAACTCACCTCACAATGACAAGAATAAACTCCAATACAGAAAGAAATGACAAATCAATTTAATAAATGAAAACTACACCCATGCAAGGGTGAATACTCGACCATAAAGGGGGATGCCGACCAAAGTGAAAACAAAAGGAAAGACTCTGACTCTTGTGTGATTAGCATCGTCGTCTTCCATTTTCTTCCAAGCCAATCCCGTGACTGCTTCCGAGCTGCCAAAACCTGAGCGCATAACAGGCACCCACCCCCCGAAAAATCGGGGGTTAGCAAACTGGAATTTTGCTAGTGCAAGTACATAATATACAAGATATACGAACAATAACAACACAAAATTCAACCATCGTGAAGTCTTAACACAAACCATACATTCCCAAAGTCTACACAGTATAGCACTCGTATACACAAGGTGAAAAATAATCACATAGTCATATTCTCTATATGGAACATAACACCAATTAAACTTTAAACGAGCCCAAGGAGTCAAAAGATTTACTTTGTAAATCTATTCATATAAAGGGAAAAGTATTTTGATAAGATAGTTTGAAAACATTATTAATGACTCGGGTCGTCTTGGGGTTTTAAACAAAAATCGAATGGGAATGCTTTTAGAAAATAATTTCAAGAGCTCTCGGGTTCTCGACCCAAGATATGGAAAATGATTGCACGAAAACATGTCAACATTATTCAGGATCCTCAACCCAATTTATAGAACACTGTCACAAATGAAATCATTACAACATCTCACGGGGTTCTCAACCCAATCCAATTAACATCATCACGAGATCAATCATCTCAACGTTTCACAGGGCCCTCGACCCAATACACAGAATAGCACCACAATACAATCAAAGGCACAATCTCTCATTCGACATATCCTGCTCAAGACCCCCGATTAATTAACCCTCAGAGATTTCGTCAAACCTCCTTGGTTAATTAACCCTGATACCAACGCTTTAAAAACAAGTTGAAACAAACTTTCAAAAACACGAATCGTGGTCTATATCAAGACAAACGTTTAAGAGAGAGTTTGAAAGATTTTAGATACGAACATCGTTCGGTAACGGGGTCTTAGCTATCACTCAAATACCCGAAACCAATAAGCCTGCCAGGCGCCTCCCTTGCGCGCCTGTGTACCGGCGTTCACTCCACTATATTGGCCGCTCCTTGAACATGTCACTGCGCCGGCGATCACTCCCGCAAGAGCCGCCCCTTGACACACGCATTATGTAACACCGGCGTTCACCACCCATATGGAGCCGCACATTGCAACAGACACCGTGCCGGAGTGCACGCCCGCCTCGAGGTTCCGGATATGACGTTTCTCACAACAAGTATCCACATTGTTTCAAACATCAAGCACAGACAAACGTCACCATAATTATCAACTCGGTACATCAAGTTACACAATTTTCTCCGCTTGATCCATAACCACACAAATAAATAATAACACGCACGTTATCAATCAAACTCAATCACAATAAGCCTTCAAGCATAACCAACCAACACCGCACATATATCCCTATATTACGACTCAACCGAATATATATATATATATATATATAACCTTACTATATTATAAGAATAAATATAGTTTACCCATCAATCCAAGTCGAGTACGTCATCTAGTGTTAGTATTCATCACTCGTCATTCACCAATATAGGCGCTTATATCAATATATGTATATACATACATATATTTAACATATAAATATATATACATATATAAAACTAGATATATATATATATATACATACATATATATATATATATACATTTATACATCCGTATAAATTCATACACTTCGACAACAATGATTTCACGCAGTTACAATTCGTATATCAAGGTACTTGCCTTGGTAATCTCTCACGAATACTTCGGAAAATGCGGTTGATTGGAGAAATCCGGAACTCCAATGAAAACGGCGATCGGAAAGGCTCAACACTAGATTTTGTAGGGAATTCGTCCCTAGTATCCTATCATCAAATAAACAACAAATCACACGAGGAAAAACATCGCAAAACGACCAATTTTCTCTCTGCGGCATTTTCTCGGACACCTTGAAGGCGTCAAACGAAAGTTCATATAAACGAAGAATCGGAAATGGTAAAACCGTGGAAAGATGATGAAAATGATAGAATACTACTTAATCTACAATTATCCATCAGAAATATGAGTTAAAACGATCAAATCGGACAAAATCAACTAAAACCCCCAAAACTAGATTTTAGGAAATCATACCTTGATTCGATCGATCGGAGCAAGTTATGGAATGATTAATTGATGATATGGACTCACTAATCTCGTGGATTTATAGTGGAACAACATGCCCTCATGTTCTCCAAGCTCCAGCCGCGGAAATAGGGGAAAAAGGAGTAGAACAATGGGTGTAAACCTGTCTGTCCCGTCATATTTATACTGGTGCAGGACACGGCGCAACAAACGGCTCAGTCCAGCGCCGTGTTTACCGCCGTGTTGCGGGTCAGCGCGCGACCTGACCGACACGGCACAACAAACGGCCTAGTCCAGCGCCGTGTCTACCGCCGTGTTGCGGGTCAGTGCGCGACCTGACCGACACGGCGCAACACCCGGCGCAAGACACTTGCGCGTGTGTCTCGGCCGTGTCCGACACGGCGCAACACCCGGCGCAAATCTTGTGCGGGTTCTCGGTCGTGTCTCGGCAGGCCTGCTAGTCCTGGCCGACCCGGCGCAGGACACGGCGCTCGGCAGCGCCGTTTTCACCGCCGTTCTGCAGTGTCCGCCGCCAAGCTCCGGTTGAAAAAATGATTCCAGACAATCCGAAAATTACAATAGGACCACAACGGCGATCCGGAAGGAGACGGAAAATAATAAAACAGGACATACGATTAGCTCGACTCCCACAGTGATAAGTCGTACCCGACGAATATCACAACACGGTACATCACGCCGTACCAAGAAGTCGTCCGCAGAACAAAATGACCGGTGCAACCGGCAAAATTCGAAAATAACCGGAACAGAAATCTCGAGTATTGCAACTATAACGTACCGGTTATGATCCAAAACGATAACAAGCAAATTACAAAGCATGAAATGTCCCAAGCACGGAACGAACACGACGAAAAGCTCGTGGACCGCATCAATGCTCCGAAATGAAAATAATGATATACAACAATTCACCACATATGGCCCTAAATACAAAATCGGTCGTCGAGAGGGAGAAATAATTAAATGCTGACACTCGACAGTTGAGAAATTTCCGTTCTACAAAGGGAATTTCAAATTAAACCGGAAATGAAAAATCTCGGGTATTACAGTTACGGCCGTAAGGCTATGCCGATTACGGCCGTAAGGTGTGATCGTTACGCACGCAAGACTTCAGCCATTGCGTACGCTACATGCGTTGACCAGATTACGGTCGTAATGAGCTGCCGGTTACGGCCGTAATGTTGTCGGCATATATAGGCCTGGGCTTCGTCCAGACCTCATTTACCCATTTTTCCACATTTTTATGGCGGCTGGCGACGGGAGACTCGGGAACTCGAGTTCTTGGCTGGTTCTAATCAATTCCAAGGCATTTTGGAAGATTCTTGTCGATTATATCATCATCCAATACGTGTTCTTCGTCGAATCGAGGTATTTTCTTACTTAGAACCCTAGTTGTATAATTTTTGGGGGTTTATTCGTGATTCTTCGATTTAATCTGTGGTTGATGAATTGATTATGGTATTCCTGTTGTATTGGCCATGATCTTAGGATTTTGTAACTCGTTTATCGATTTTTACCAGCCGGAACTTGATTTCTGATTTCCTTGAAGAACCCTCGGATTCTTGTTGTTTTTCGGGTTGATTCGGATTCCGTTTAGCGTTATTTATTCGTGGTGATGTTATTTTCGTAGCGTTCGTGAGGTTGTCGAGTTCTTGAACGTTTTTGGAAGTTCGAGGGCTACCCGATCGTGTCGTTCGTGGTTCTGTTGCTCGTGGTATCGAGGCAAGTATCTTGCCCATACGTTTCATGTTTCGTAGGAATAATTGTTGGTAAATGATTTTATGCGAAATCCGAATGTTTAATGAATGTTAAAAAGGATCGGTATGTTCTCGATAAATGTTGTCTTTCAACGATAACTCGTATGTTTCGTGAATAGGTGTGTTTTTGGAATATGTGTTTTAGTTTTGTTGTTGAAAGACGTTATGATCACATTTAGTTAATATAATAGACCGTAATCATTTACCGAAGATTACGTGTTGTTATGTGTACTTCTTCGGTAAAAATGTGACGTTGTGTGATATTAGTTATCTCTCCTTTGTAAGGAAGTTGTGGTCCTTAGTGTTGTTTGGTATTGGTATTGGATTGTTCGTTGTGCGCGATTATTGTAAGTGATGTGCCTCCGGGTAAGATTGATGAATCTCTGGGATCCATACTTGCTAGTATGGGTCGGGCATGACCGTAGGGTTATCTAATCGGGTATGTCTTGCGGGGACTCTGAGGTTCGGGGCTTTCTAGACCGATGCCGGGATAACTTGTGGGGTTATCTAATCCGGGTATGTCTTGCGGGGACTCTGAGGTTCGTGGCTTGTTAGCGTGATGCCGAGATAACTTGTGGTTGTGGTTTGGTTGTGTGATGTACGTGTCATGGGTTGTCCAATCGGGTATGTCTCATGGAGGCTCCGAGGTTCGTAGCTTGTTAGTGCGATGTCAGGATAACTAGGAACGTATATATGGTTATGGTTACGTGACTGTTATCACGGTGGCATGTAATTTGGCATGGTTTTCCATTGAGTTATTCACTCGGTTATGTTCTGCGGGAGTATCTGAGGTTCGTGGCTTGGTAGCACGAGACGCAAGTAATCCCTGGGAATACGTTGTTATGGATGATTGGGTCGTGGACCCCGTGTTTCGTAATTTGGGTCGTGGACCCCGTGTTTTCTTTGTTATCGAAATTGTATTTTGGAAAATCATCTTTGGGCCGTGTCCCTAAGTGGTTTCGAAAGACTTGAGAATTCTTAATCCCAAATATTTTCAAAACTCTCGAGATCGTTAAATGTTTTATAAGAGGTGCATTGGGTTTATTTTCCCTCATTTCATGATTTGAACTGTTTTGATCAAATGATTTACCTCGGGAAGCGTGTTCATGATTATTATATTCTTGGAGTATGTTGTGTATGGCTTGTATTCGTATTTTATACTTGCACTAGCAAAACAGTGGAGTTTTGCTAACCCCGAGTATTCGAGGGGTGGATGTCTATATTGCGTCTAGGTACTTGCAGGTTGCTGGGGAGCGAATCACAGGATCGGTACGAAGGGTGATGGAGGATGACGATACTGATCACATAAAGACCAATCGTAGAGTATTTTGGATAGAGTCTTGTTGGTTATCTCTCCGATATGTTATTATCCCGACATATGGAAGCGTTAATGTATTCCAGCCCCTACGTGGGTATGAGTTCCGGGAAAGAGTCTTGTATGTAATGATGTGTGTGTTGTGATAAAAGACCAAATCGGTCTAATGGTCCTTTATGTAGCCATGTCGGCATGTGATGTGATGTATTGTTTTTGTATTTAGCCTGGTAGATCCTCACGGAGAGGGTCTGCGGCGTTGTAATATTCCCGAGTGGTTTGGGGGTGTTACAGAAATCATCCTACTCCATCCGAATTCAAGGTATTTTGGCTTAGAACCCTAATTTTGTTAATTTTGGGGTTTTTTCGGGAATTTTCCATTCAAACTCAAATTTTTCGTTTGTGTTGCAATACTTCTTATCGATTATTGTTATTGGGTGATTCCCAATCCATTTCCGTTGAGTTAAGTCCTTCAGTTGTTGATTCGGGGAGGTTTCGTGAAAGCCCTCGCCCATGTTGATGATACGTGTATTGTTATGTTTGTAATCGGGGTTGTGGGCGTATCCCGTTCGGTTATTGTCGTCGTTTAGGACTCATTCGTGTTAACCTTTCGTATAGGAGCAGACGTGGTCACTCCGGGTCATTCCTAGTCGTCGTTTATTTTCCGTCTCGTCGAAGATGTCTCAAAGGCAAGTACTTTACATTTATATGCATATTCTAGTATTTGATTTTTGGCTTTTCGTGTAAGTTGTGGATGTGAATGCGTATGTTCACCTAGGGATCGGTCCGACGGGGCCCCTGGGGATACGTAGTGTCGTGTGTATGCGTATCATGAACTGGGGTTAACCATCCAGTGATGGTCCGACGGGGCCTCTGCGGGGTGCGATGGTCGTGAGTCTCGTACCAATGGTTAACCTTTGAAATATTTTGTTGGAGAACTGTGTTTTGTGCATGTGCACCGTAATATTCTGGAATATAAATATTTTCTAAAATGATTTTGGCGCATATTTCATCTGATTAGAATGTTAGTTCAAATGGTATTGTACTTGCTCTAGCAGTTGGCGCTAACCCCTTAAATGGGGAAAATACTTTTTTATTTCAGGTACAGGTCCAAGGGACGAGCGAGCACGCGGTCAGTACGAGGATGATGGGCAAGAGTGATACTATCTGTCGCTTGGATTTTATTATTGTATTATTTGCTTCAGTACTCGAGTACTTCCTTCATTTTATTTGTGTTGTTTCTGAACCCAGTTTGGGAAGAATGTTTAGGTTGTTGAGTAATGTCGTTTGGGAACAGTCTGTCTAATATCGTTTACCTTTATTAAGTGTCTGTGTGTTAGTTTCGTAGTGTTTGTCGTTGGTCTTGGGTGGTTGACATGTGTGTTAGCCTTGTGGACTCAAAGGGGTTGGGTACATGGCGCTGTAATATGCCCTGAACGTCTTGGGGTGTTACATATATTTCTATGGATTTTATTACCAGCATGCCTAGGACACATACCGGAACGAGCATGATTTGGGTCATCATCGATCGACTAGCCAAATCGTCTCATTTATGGGTATTAAGGATACTTGGGGGCGGAGAGACTAGACCGGGTGTTTGTTGCGAAATCGTGAGGTTGTATGGGACTCCTAAGAGCATTATTTCTAATCGGGATGGTTAATTCATATAACATTTCTGGCAGGCCGTTCACCGAGCCTTGGGAATTGAGTTGAGACTCAGTACATCATACAATCCCCAGATAGATGGACAGTCCGAATGGACGATTCAGACACTTGAGGATATGTTGAGAACTTGTGCCCGGGATTAGAAGGATGATTGGGAGTCACACCTACCTTTGGTCGAGTTTACATAGAATAATAATTGGCAAGCCTCGATTAAGATGGCCACATTTGAGGCTTTATATGAGAGACTGTGTACATCGCCACTTTGTGATGATGTATCCGAATTGATTACTACTGAACTGGATTTACTAGTTGAGACGAAGGAAAGGATCGCCCTGATTCGTGATAGACTGTTGACTGCTCAAAGTCGACAGAAGTTGTATGCTGATATACGTCCTGCCCGTTAGAGTTGAGGTTGAGGCCATGTGTTGCTGAAGGTGTCGCCGACTCGGGGAGTTTACCGCTTCGATAGAAAGGCTAAACTTAGTCTGAGATACATAGGACCTTTCGAAATTTTAGAGCGAGTCGGCGATCTTGTATATTGTTTGGGGTTTGCTGCTGTCCTTGAGTCACGAGCATAACGTATTTCATGTCTCCCAGTTGAGGAAATATATAAAAGATCCTAGTCATTATCGACTTTGGAAAGATTGAGCTGGGCCCCGACATCACCTTTGAAGAGAAATCGATTCAGATTTTGGAATGTCGGGTAAAAAAACTTAGGCACAAAACCATTCTTTTGGTTAAGGTGCAATGGTCGACACATGGATCGGAGGAGGCCACATGGGAGACATAAGAATGTATGAATTCCAGATACCCCGAATTATTCACTTTGTGCGTTTTGGGAAGAAACTTTTTTTAGAGGGAGAATGTAATATCTGCACTTTCTATTTTTGGTATTCTGAAACTATTTTGTTATGCACTCTTGGCCATCCGAACGAGTGTCGGAGTTATTTTATGAGAATCCGCATATTAATATAACTTTTCTGTGTTTAGGTTCGATTCTCATAAATGTTGTTCGAAACTGTCGTTTCGTTGTTTCTACTAGCTAATTTAATATACTTAGAACTCTTATGGGTTTGGGTGATGTTGTCCGACCTCGAATCGTGATTTTCTTAAGTTTGGGCCATTTCGTGATTTTCCATAGTATTGAGTTTTGATTTTCGTAATTGTTTTTCCGAACAGTCGGGTGGTTAGAATCATATGTTTGTTTAGTGCTTGAGTTTGTATGTTGCTACTCTTCAAAAGCACTTCATTGTTTAATTACAACCTTCAGTTTTCATATCATTCGGGATGTGTTCGAACTCATTGGGTTTCAGAGTTGTTCTGCTGAACGGAGGGGTTAGCGCATGTTAATTGTATCATTAGTGCACGCTAATATGTTACAATAGCGCACGTTAATTCTATTATTAGCACATGCTAATAAGACTGGGCAGAACACTCAGCTTTCTGGATCGAGTAAGTAAGCGCACGCTAACGGTACTGGGCATAACATTATGAACAGAACACTTGGTTATTTTAGCCCGTTAGCGCACGCTATACCAACTAGCGCACGCTATACCAACTAGCGCACGCTAAAGCATACCTATATATATAGGCAGGCAGCAGTTAGCCTTTGTCATTTTTACTTCTTTTTCCTTCCTCTCGGCGACCAACGATGATTCTGAGTGATTGAGCGTGTGATCCGGCTAGATATCATCATCTATTAACGTTTTCACGTTCCTAGTACGGATTTAACACCATTTAATCTTCTTTCACCGTCCCATTTGAGGTAAATCTCCTAGAACCCTAGTTTTGGGGATTTTAGGGTTTTTCTTATGATTTGGTCATTCTAATCCGATTTAGTCTAAGTTGATAGATTATGATTGTGTGATCATAATCCATTATTTTCCTTGAAGGTTTATGTATTAGTTTCCATGATTTCCACCGTTAGTTGGTTATAGTCGATTATGCCCTCGCAATGTCCAGTGAATGGTTCTAGAGGGTAGACCTTAAGATAACTCCTTATGTTCCAGAAATGTTATGGTTGATTGTATATCGTTGTGTATTAGGAACGAATCTTTGTAGAGAGTTCAGACTGAAGTCCTTTCCGTTCACCGTCTCTTTACGCGATATTAATCAAGACAAGTGCATATATTACATTATGTTATGTATGATGTTATTCCGATGTGGTTGATCATCTGTGTTAATGTTAGTGTGTTTGAGTAATTCGTCCACCCATGGATGGGTTCAACGGGGCCTCCGGAGATCTATGCTAAGGGCGCTGGATCGTGTGGACATGGTTTCCCACCCGGGGACGGTTTGATGGGAACTTTGGGGGTCAATGCTAAGGGGTATGGCCGCGGATTACATTGTGTGTTATTATTTATGATAATGATGTGTGGTGATGTTGTTAGAATTCAAACCTGCTCCTTGAAGTAAGCAGCCATGCAGAAGAGTAAATGAAGTCATATAATACGGCTGCAACTACTCAATAGAAGTCATAGTTTGTAGGCTGGTCCTTGTTCAATATTGTCATATTTGAATCCTAGAAATAAGGTAGGCTGCTAGTAGAATATGTAAGCAATGAGGTAAGCATTTTATAGCCTATAAATAGACATACCAGGAGCATATAATTATACACCAAAAGTGAAGAGAAATAGAGCTGAAGCTCGTTGTGAAAAAAAAGGAAGTAGCCTTGTGTGTGTGTGTGTGTGTGTGTGTGTGAGAGAGAGAGAGAGAGAGAAATTGTAGTCTTTTATTTTGAGAGTTAAAATACTTGTGTGTGTTTATATTATAATCAACCTTGGTTATAATAAATAGTTTATGAGTATTTTTTGAGTCATAAACATTCATATATATTTTCAAGAGCCAATCTACGTTTCCAACAAGTGGTATCGGAGCAAGGTTCCGTTCGTGAAAAAAAAAATGGCGAATATGATGCAACCACAAATTCCAAAATTGACGAGTACAAATTACGGAAATTGGAGTATCCAAATGAAGGTGTTACTCGGTTCCTACGATAATTGGGATATTATCGAAAACGGGTATGACGAGCCCGTAGATGCAACTGCAGAAGCAACACTTTCGAATGCCGAGAAGACGGCATTAAAAGAGTCCCGGAAAAAAGATAAAAAAGCTTTGTTTACTATTTTTCAAGGTGTTGATGAATCAACCTTTGAAAAAATTTCGGAAGCAAAAACAGCAAAAGATGCGTGGGAAATTTTGCAAAAATCATTCCAAGGTGCCGAGAAAGTCAAAAGGGTGCGGCTCCAAGTACTCGGTGGTGAGTTTGAAAATATCAAAATGAAAAGTTCAGAAAATATCGGTGAATATGTTACGCGTTTGAAAACGGTAACAAATGAGATGAAAAGAAACGGCGAAAGTCTCGATGATGTTCGGGTCATGGAAAAACTTCTTCGCTCGTTGGTAAGAAAATTTGACTATGTTGTTACGTCGATCGAAGAGTCAAAAGATTTGTCTACAATTTCTATTGATGAGCTCGTGGGTTCACTACAAGCACATGAGCAACGGATGAATCAGTACGATGATACAAGCCATTTAGAAAAAGCGTTGCAAAGCAAGGCGACTATTGATGACAGTCCAGGCAGTAGCAATTATGTACGTGGAAGAGGTGGCTATAGAGGTGGCTACCGAGGTGGACAAGGACGAGGAAGAGGAAGACAATCTTTCAACAGAGACCAGAAAAATGAAGGCTATCAGCCATCTGGTCGTGGTCAAAATTTCAGAGGCCGAGGAAGAGGCAGATTTCAACAACGAGGTGACAAGTCTCATTTTCAATGTTATAATTGCAACAAGTATGGCCATTTCAGTTACGACTGTAGAGCTCCAAAGGCGGAAGAAAAGAATCACTTTGCTGCCGCAAAAGAAGACGAGGATGTGGGGACTGCTGTATTCCTCACATACAAAGAAAATGAAAAAGGCAAGAAAAATACCTGGTATCTTGACTCAGGCGCCAGTAATCACATGTCCGGCTAAAAAGATCTATTTACAGAGATAGACGATACCGTCTACGGAGAATTTACTTTTGGTGACTCGTCAAAGGCTCCAATCAAAGGGAAAGGTATTATTATGATCATCTTAAAGAATGGTGATAAAAAGTATATCAATGATGTCTATTATATACCTGCTTTGAAAAGTAATATTATCAGCCTTGGTCAACTTGTGGAGAAAGGATATGACATACGAATGAGGGACAACTCTCTCGTACTCAGAAATCGAGTTCAGGAATTGATTGCTAATGTGAAGATGACAAAGAACCGTCTGTTTATACTTGATATGGAGACAGAGGTGCACAAATGCTTAAAGTCCGTCATTAAAAATGACTCATGGTTATGGCATTTAAGATTTGGTCATCTTGGATTTACTGGCCTGAAATTATTATCAAAAACAAAGATGGTGGACGGCTTGCCAGAAATCAACGAACCAAATCAATTATGTGAAGCATGTATCAAAGGAAAGCAACACAGGCAGAGTTTTCCTGTTGGAAAGTCATGGAGAGCTAGGAGGCCATTGGAGATTGTTCACACTGACATAGCTGGTCCGTTTGATATCGCATCACTTGGCGAGAACAGGTACTACCTAACATTTATTGATGATTTTAGCAGAAAGAGTTGGGTATACATTCTTAAAGAAAAGGCAGAGGCTCTTGATAAATTCAAGGAGTTCAAAGCAATGGCGGAAAAACAAAGTGGTCAGTACTTGAAGATACTCAGATCAGACAGAGGAGGCGAGTATACTTCAAATTTGTTCAATGATTTCTGCATAGCACATGGAATCAATCACCAGTTGACAGCATCATATACTCCACAACAAAACGGCGTTGCTGAAAGAAAGAATCGTACAATTCTTGATATGGCAAGAAGTATGGTGAAGGGAAAGCACATGCCAAGAAGTTTTTGGGCTGAAGCCGTGCTATGTGTTGTTTATTTGCTAAATCGTTGTCCAACAAAGAGTGTCAGATTCAAAACACCAAATGAAGCATGGAGTGGTAGCAAACCAGCAGTTGGACATCTCAGAATTTTTGGATGCATTGCATATGCTCATGTTCCTGATCAAAAGAGAAAGAAGCTAGATGACAAAGGTGAAAAGTGTATCTTCATCGGATATGACAAAAGCAGCAAGGCCTACAGACTCTACAATCCATTGACAAAGAAGGTAATCATTTCACGAGATGTTGAATTTGATGAAACAGATTACTGGAGATGGAGCGCGGAAGAAAGAAAAATTGCAGGTTTATTTTTTGAAGAAGACGATGGTGATGACTCAAATAATGAAGGTGATGAAAATGATGATCTAACTCCTCCACCAAGTCCAAATCAACAAACTCCTGCATCGACACCATCGACGTCGAAGCAACAATTCGGGAGCACCAAGAAAAATGCGGAGTCTAGATGATATCTACGATGCAACAAGTCCAAGATAAACAACATTTGATTATTCATTATTTTGCTTGATGGCTGAGTGTGATCCAGTAACATTTGAGGAAGCTTCTGAAGAAAGTAAGTGGAACAAAGCCATGGATGAAGAAATCGGTGCAATCAAGAAGAATGATGCATGGGAGCTCACAGATCTTCCAGACGGACACAAAGCAATTGGTGTCAAATGGGTTTACAAGACAAAGACCAATCAAGATGGAGAAGTGGAGAAATACAAGGCAAGACTAGTTGCTAAAGGCTACAAGCAGAAATACGAGATTGACTATGATGAGGTATTTGCTCCGGTTGCAAGAGTAGATACTATACGACTTCTTACAGCAATTGCAGCACAGAATCGGTGGAAAATTTATCAGATGGATGTCAAGTCAGCATTTTTAAATGGTTATCTCGAAGAAGAAGTCTATATTGACCAACCACCTGGATATGTCCAAAGAGGCAAGGAAGATAAAGTCTACAAATTGAAGAAAGCATTGTATGGGTTGAAGCAAGCTCCGAGAGCTTGGAACACAAGGGTTGATGAATATTTTCAGAAGAATAGTTTTGTGAAAAGTCCCTACGAGCATGCTCTCTACACAAAAACAAATTCAGGGGGAGATATCATGATAGTATGCTTGTACGTGGATGATATGATTTTCACTGGCAACAATCCTCGTATGTTCGATGATTTTAAGAAAGTTATGACTAACGAATTTGAGATGACAGATATTGGTCAAATGTCTTACTTTCTTGGAGTCGAGGTGAAGCAAAGCAAAGCTGGGATTTCTATGTCTCAGAAAAAATATGCCGAGCAGATTTTAAGCAAGTTCAGAATGGAAGATTGCAAGCCGGTGAGCACACCCGCAGAAATGAGCATAAAGCTCAGAAATGATTCAACAAGAGAGTCGGTAAATCCGACATTGTTCAAAAGTTTGGTTGGAAGTTTGAGGTACCTAACTTTCACTCGTCCAGATATTATGTATGCAGTTGGACTGGTTAGTAGGTTCATGGAGAAGCCAAAGCAAGATCACTTCATGGCAGCTAAAAGAATTTTGAGGTACATAAAAGGTACACTTAATCATGGTTTGTTTTACACACATTCTCAAGATTCAAAATTAGTTGGCTACTCAGATAGTGATTATGGTGGTGACTTGGATGACGGGAAAAGCACTTCGGGATATGCTTTTCATATCGGTTCGGCGATATTTTCGTGGTCATCAAAGAAGCAACAGACAGTTGCTCTCTCAACAAGTGAGGCAGAATACATGGCAGCAGCAGCGTGCGCATGTCAAGCTATGTGGCTAGGCTACATATTGGGCGAGTTAAATCTTGCGAAGGAGGATCCGGTTAGAATATACGTGGATAACAAATCTGCTATATCTCTCGCGAAAAATCCAGTGTCACACAGTCGAAGCAAGCACATCAACATAAAATATCATTTTATTCGAGAACAGGTGAACAACAAAATTGTAGAACTGGTGCACTGCAAAACCGAAGACAACCTAGCAGATATATTTACGAAGCCATTGAAGCCAGATGTGTTTCATAAGATGAAAGAAAAGCTCGGAATGCAAAGTCGGGTTTGAGGGGGAGTGTTAGAATTCAAACCTGCTCCTTGAAGTAAGCAGCCATGCAGAAGAGTAAATGAAGTCATATAATACGGCTGCAACTACTCAATAGAAGTCATAGTTTGTAGGCTGGTCTTTGTTCAATATTGTCATATTTGAATCCTAGAAATAAGGTAGGCTGCTAGTAGGGGTGGACTCGGTTCCATTCGGTTCGGTTTTTTACCGAAACCGAGAGTCGAACCAAATATTCGGTTTCGGTTTGGTTCGGTTCTTTTTGAAGTTCGGTTCGGTTAAGTTCGGTTTTATTAATATTCGGTTCGGTTTCGATTTGGTTTGATGTTTTTTCGGTTCTTCACAATATAAATTCAAATATTATATGCAATAGAATAAGTTATATATAACAACAAGCCAACAAGAGTTATATATATATATATATATGTTCAAGATAAAAGCTAGAGTTGCATAGCAATTTTCAAATATCTCAAAATATATAACAATCGTAAATCACAGTAGCTCATTCTCTCAACCTAAATTAATTGTATCACAAATTCATGAGCATATTATCGGTCCTTCTTGGACCCATGAGGGTCTTACAAAAGGAAAACGAATTATACTAAAATTCGAAACACACCAAAATCACAAAAACAAGGTCATTTTAGTATGTTGAAATTTGACTTCGGTCCATTTCGGTCCGGTTCGGTTCCGCTCTACCCGAGCAGAACCGAACCAAATTAGTTCGGTTCGGTTCTGTTTTTTTGTTTTTCGGTTCGGTCTTCTTCGGTTTCGGTTTTTCGGTTATTTTTTCGGGTTTTTTCGGTTCGGTTTTGGATTTTCGGTTCCGAAATTCCACCCCTAGCTGCTAGTAGAATATGTAAGCAATGAGGTAAGCATTTTATAGCCTATAAATAGACATACCAGGAGCATATAATTATACACCAAAAGTGAAGAGAAATAGAGCTGAAGCTCGTTGTGAAAAAAAAGGAAGTAGCCTTGTGTGTGTGTGTGAGAGAGAGAGAGAGAGAGAGAGAGAGAGAGAGAGAGAGAGAGAGAGAGAGAGAGAGAGAGAGAGAGAGAGAGAGAGAGAGAGAGAGAGAGAGAGAGAGAGAAATTGTAGTCTTTTATTTTGAGAGTTAAAATACTTGTGTGTGTTTATATTATAATCAACCTTGGTTATAATAAATAGTTTATGAGTATTTTTTGAGTCATAAACATTCATATATATTTTCAAGAGCCAATCTACGTTTCCAACAGATATTTTATTCGATAATGTTATTTTTAACGAGACATGGTATTCCGGAATATTGTTTTAAAAATGTATCCAAAATGAGAACGAGATGTTGGAATTATACTTGTATATAATATTATGTAATTGTATATTTGCACTATCCATTCAAATGTTAGCCCCTTAAATGAGGGAAATGCGTCTTATACATTTCAGGTAATGGACAGCATGAGGAGCAGGCACGATAAGCGCATGCGAAGATTGGTCAGCTATAATGTTATTAGGCTCAAGTTTTGGAAGCTTATTCCTAATTCTCTGTGTATGATAGAGTAAGTTGAATAGTCATTTTCTATTTTTAAATTACTATTGAAGTCCTCTTTGCGGGCAATGAGTACCTGATGTCGTACTTTATTTTTAATCAAATGTTTTGGCCACGGCCACAGCCTAAATTACGTATTAAGTATTTTATGTTTAAGTGATATGTACTTTTATGAATGGTTAGCTTGGTAGACTTGAGGAAGGTTCTATGACGTGTAACGACCATTGAGTTATTTGGGGTGTTATAGATGCTACCTCGTCATCATAATCATCTTCCTTTTACTTGTATGCTATATAGAAGTATGCCTCTTCTTAGCTATCGAATGGATCATTTGTTGAGATTCAGGTCAAATATAATACACAACGGAAGAATTAACATCATTTAAACCCCGACCGAGGACTGAACGATCGGCTCGTCTTTAAGCATGATGAATCAATTCGTGCCGACCTCTTGCCAATCCGATTTCCGACAACATATGAGAATGGCAAACGTGAGCGTTTTCTACATCGGTGGGTGTAGAATCACGAACACAATAATTTCTGGTTGACCATGTTTCCAGAAAAAAGTTACTTTCAAGAAAGGACGACCACGACTAAGGATCATATATGCAATCAAAATTAGAAATCAAGAGCCGAGAATTTATACCTCACGGTCGAGCGTGTTAATGATGCGGATGATGATGGACCCGAATTGAAAGATCCTTGGAAGATCCATCATCAAAAACATATTTTCTCCACCTATAACGCGTCAGACATCATGTCTATAAAATCCTCCACACTGAAGCACCTCCAAGGGGCAACGACTAGGATGATAAGATGGCAGGGAGCCTTTTCTAGTTTCTCTCTCTCTCTCTATAGGTGGATCTGAATAGGGGTGGGATCCCCTGCAGTGCACAGCACCATGCTGTGCACTGCCGTCCGTCGGATGGGACACACACACACACACCCGTGCGGGTGTGTGTGATCGGAGGGCAGGGAGTGCACAGCATGATGCTGTGCCCGGTAGGGGATCCCTGCCCATCTGAATATGGTTTCGAAAACCTTGAGTTACAAATGAAAGAAAAAAAGTAGTATTATACTATTATATACTACCTTAAACCACACAAGTAGCCCTAAATAAGGGCAAATGGGCCCTAATGAGCTTTTGGCCGATCCAAATGGGATATATGATGGACCCATATGATTCTAGCCCAATAGTCCCATATGGATTTGTTTCTAGGTATTTAATTAATCCTAGTAAGTAAATAAATTCTAGACTATTAATTAATAAAATATTTCTCTAATAGAATATATATGATTAATTAAAGCAAGTCAAAAAATTAAATTAATTATCAAGCGATTTATTTAATCAACTGACCTTAATAATTTATCTAATAAATTACAGTATATATATAATGTCGAACAAAGAGAGAATAAGCTCAAATTAATCCATCATCTATTTTGATAGTGCGACTCTTTAGGTTCATCTCAATATAAAATAAGAGTGATACATAGCGAGTCATGTGGCTCACATTATAATCAAGCTGAGGACGAAAGATGGGATCAATCCAAACCTTTCATATTATGAATATTATATACGTATAAACCCTTCAATCAGATTTTCCGACCATGATTTAGGGTCATGGTAAAGTCAAGTCCTATTACAATTTGATAATATGTCTGAGTTAGTGCAAAACAAGATCAGTGCAAAACAAGATCACTGAGATCTCGTATATCAACTACAGTCAACTTATATGCTTTAGCCAAAGACATCTTATCTCATCTGTCCCTAACTACATAGGACATTCACTTGTTCACTTAGAGGAGGAAAAATCGTAATTTGGCATCCAGTAGAGACTGTTGCATGTCCATCGAGCTACACTTCAAGGTTAAATCCATCATCATGTGATTGCATTGACCTACTCAAATGATTAACTTAATACCACACGTACATCTCCTGTTGAATCCTCGGATCCAAGATACATCTCCTACTTAATCTCGTACAGTCGTTGACTATCCCAGAGCGAACCAAGTGATTGAATCGAGGCGAGTATCATACATGATCCTATTATCATACCTATAATAATGTGTGGTCCCACCTACCCTAAGTGAAATGGACACTCTACATATCAAAGCATATGTCCTGACTAAACTGAATACTAGTTAAATTTTATCAACTTACAGACCAGTTAAGCATTTGAGATTAAACATTTCCATTACCAACCTCCTTATCTCATATGGAGTGGAATGTTTGCTCTATAATGCAGAGATTAAATTTTTATATAAACTAAGTCATGAATGCTAATGACATATAGTAAATACAGAAACATCAAATGATTTTTATTAATAAGGAATACGTCCATAATTACAAATACAATGCACTCACTCTCCCATCTCAGAGTGGCATTATCTATCACAATTTGTAGAGTACTCACAATAAGCTTTATGTTCTCAATATGCTTGGATTTAAAAGATTTATTGGCCCCACGATTTGCATATTCTGTTGTTCGGCATCTGAATCCATTGATCATATTTTTGTTGAGTGCTCATATATTAGAGAGTTATAGGATCACATATAGAGAGCCTTTTGGGTCCATATTGTTTTGATGAGGGTCTTGGAAGCTTCATTATTTACTCCATGGGCCTGGCTCTCAGCAACCATCTTACTAATATTTGGTAATTCACTTTGATCACAACTATTTGGGCCATTTGGCATCTTCGTTGTAGAGTAATGTGTAGTCGGAGGAAGTTTACTCCGACTATGCTTAGTGTTCTTGTGTGGAGCATATTGTCAAAAGGATGTAATCATCATGATTTAGGGCACATGGATTATTCTTCAGATGATCATCTTCATCTGAGGGATTTTGGTATCATGGGGCGACCTCGTAAGTCTATTTATCTGATGTTTATTAAACTAGATGTCCTCCCGTGCGATGCACGGCGTAAAATATTAAATATTTTATTACATTAATAATATATGATCGAATTTCAATAATATTATAAAATTATTATAAAATATACATGAGTCAGTATACACACACATATACATATACTATTATTTGATTTAATTTTATTTATAAACTCTTATCATGTGATCTAAGGGCACATGATAAGAAACCGTAAATTAATTAAGCAACGACATTTATTTTTTCATATAGAACAATATGAGTCTTATATTTAATTTTATAAATAAGAAATTAAATTATGTTTATTATTATCAACTTTCATTATAGTCGACCCCAAAGTATTTTGGGACTAAGGCTCTATTGTTGTTGTTGCTGTATTATCAACTTTCACTAAAAGTATACAATCAATATTCTTACTAATGTAATTTTTTTATATGATTTGACATATATGTAATATATTTTACTATTTTATAATCAGAACAAAATAATTCTTAAAAATCAAATAATTGTTAAAAAGCTATGAAAATAAACTAAAATATCTTTTTCTTCAATATTATTATATTTTTATATTGAAATATTTTAATCATCTAACTATATAATAATTATATTTATATTACTTTATATATACTATATGCATGTCAAATTAAAGAGCACGAAGTAAGAATTAATTTGATATATTTTTTCAAAAATAAAATTGATACATAAAAATTATAGTTGTTTAAACTATTAGCTTAAAAATAAAAGAAATAAAATGAGAGAATTTTTTAATTGGTAGATAGTATATAATGGAATAACCCTCTAACCCCCTCCCAAATTAAATGTCCATTTTTTTTGGATTTTTAAAAAGAGGATTAACGTGGAGATGACACATGTTTCCTTATATTTTTTCCGGCTCTCTTTTAATATTAAGTATAGATGTGTAAAAGTTCGATATAAAATATATAAACATGATTGTCATCTATATGATCAATGTATATTTATAATATTTATATTAATATACTAATATAATTATTTATGAGTATACAGGTGAAAAAACGTCATATATTTTTGATAAATATTTAGATTAAAGTCACGCATTTTATACTTAATAATATACCATGAGATCCACAATGATATTAATTCATTAGGCATATGGTAATAAAGTATATTATTGTGACGTATTTATATAAAAATATAATCAACTTATTATATTTGTTTATATAATTTTTCTTTTCTCAAAAAGAAGAATCAATCAAAAAATTATTTTAACTAATAATATATCTTTCTAGTGGGAATTGTAAGTCTAACATGTCTATAATTCTTTTCCCAAATATTTTTAAAATAAAATAACTCAATAATCTAAAATAATTATAAGAATGTGAAAACTGAAGTAAAAATATTGATCTTGTAAAAAGATAGATACTTCAAAGAAATTATTTAAAAGTTATCTGATTTTTATATTTTTTAAAATCAAGATATAATGTAATAATTATTCAAAAACAGCTTATATTCAAAAGGAATATTTTAATTATATATATGCCTAATGCTTGTTAAATTAAATATCGTAAAAAGAAGATTAATTTAAAATATTAATAATAAAAAATAGAGTTCAAACGATAAACTTTTAAACATTGAGAGGAAATAAAAAGAAAAAAGAAAAAAAATTAACTCTCATTCAAATGTGTAGGAGTGTATTTTTTTAAAAAAAAAAAGATAATTAATCTAAAAAATCCACATAAAGACAGTTGTCTTGTACAACTCTCTTTTAATAATAAAGTAGATATTATCCTCCTATTATAGACGGCTCAAGGTTAATACAGGTGGCATGTAGGTAGTATGGATCATATGCTATCAGTTTGGTGTTTGTAACTGTGTGGGTTGTGTTTTTGGTGGACTACCGCATCGATTGGTAATCATGTATCATTCCAAGCCGAGTTATTTTTGGCTATCCATCCTATCATTGTCGCTTATAGCAAAGATTAGACATACCTTTGGATGGAATAGTATTCCACGTACATCTTTCATCTTCTTTGAATACGACTCTCCGTCGCAGCATATGGGCTCATTTATGGAAGATGATAGATCCTATGCAGTTTTAGGTTTCTCACATGTTTAGCGAAGGTAATGTGGTGGCAGACTTTTTACAGGACCGCTTGATGTAGATATATTTCCATTATAATATCCCATTTCAGTCAATTACAGCTCAATGCTTCGACATTTTTTTTTCATACGTAGGTTCCTCTCATTGGATTTTTCTATGGTAGGGTTTTAACATGATTGTGTCATGTTCTTATATGGTCGTGTCGTTGTTGCGTTCCTTGTGTTTTTTCTCTATGCCAAGTGACATGGTCGTGTTCCGTCCCAACACGATCGTGTGGTATCGAAGGGCACGGTCGTGTATATCGTTCAACATGATCGTGCAATGTTTTTTGGCCAATGGTGGTTTACTTTTTTTTTTATTTTCATTTTTAGCTCATGCATTACCGCCTGTGGGTCTATCTTGAGATGGATTTTTCGTTTTCCAGGCTTCCGGCTTGTGGGCTCAGCTGGATTTGTCTTTGTTTGGCCTTGATGAATTAAAAAAATCCTTATAGTGACATTTGAGGAATATTCCTAACAATCTTCAACTTGCATTAAATACCATATACTATGATATATAATACCCGTCTTCTCCATATGTCGCTATGTTCTTCACAATACACTCAAGGAACAATTTGGTGGGTGAATAAGTTGTACCCAACTTTTCGCGAATGAAGGCGTTGTGGAAGTCTTTGAAAGTTGTTGTAGTAACAACAAGAGTGTGCAGTCATGTGGGCTTGATGCTTACAAGAAGTTTTTTAGAGTAAGTATATTAATAAACCGCAAGTATGAATATTATATGATGACAAGTATGAAAATTATAGGAGAGTAGTAAATACATAAGATTTTAGATTGTTTCGAAGTAATATTTTCTACAGCAATTGGATCCACACATGAGGTATTCACTAGAATTAATTTAGTACGCAATAATTATTAAACTAGAAATACATGCAAGTTGTATCTTTTACACATATCGATACACTTGGATTATGCACCTACGTCGTTCATATAGATTAGTATAAAGTTGGAGTTGAATCTCCCTCTTCGTCCCACATAGGTCGTAAGCCGGATTCTTCCTAAGCACCTCGTCCCACACATGTCGGAAGCTTGCTCGATTTATTAATCAATACAAGATTGGTCCTCAACTAAAGTAGCGCAGTATCGAGTCCAAACATCTATTCTATTCTTTCGATTAACTTGTTATAATGTGTTGTTCTCAAGTTGAGGACTTGCTTTCTTTGTTGTAGGATGTTTGTTGTAAGTTCCCAAAGATATTTCTTAAGTGCGTAGGTGTTAAGTTAATGAAGTTGGCAAGTGTCTGCTCAAGTCATCTTCATGAATATTTATACTGTCGGAATTAGAGCAGTTCCTACGTGTATCCATTGTTGGTAGGTGAAATATTGAAAGCTCCTGAATGACGACTTCTGAATTAGTAATAAAACTGTTATTTCTGTCTCGGTATTAAATGCAGTCTGGAAGTACTTAGTTGTCAATAAATGCTTTTGTATACCTCAAGTTTTCATCGAAAATGAATGCAGTTTCCATATATATTGAATGTGTTCAAACTGTGAATATTGTAGTAATATTTAATTGCCGTAGTCATAATAGTAAAGACTTAAGGAGCGTATATTGTAGGAAGTTTTCGCCTTTTTCCTTATGTGGAATTGACAACAAAATACGTGTGTCCTTGATGTTTCTTCTACTAGGAAAATGTACCCTTCGGTGTGGCTTTCGATCGATGTAGGATGCTGATGTCGCATGTTGCTGCGGTTTTTCATTTATCAAACTCCGATTGGAATTCTCCCAATAATTGCTTACTTTTTGATAATTTCAAAACCCAACTCTAGATCACTAAATATCTAATAAGGCTAGAAAGTAATCAGCTCGGTTTTCTAAACTATTAAGAAAATAGCCTAATTCACTAAATTATCACAATTTAAACTATGATTAACTTGGAGGTACAATCTTACAGTGAGTCTACATATAGAACCACACTTTTTCTGACTTGATTTATTTTTGTGAGTGATTACCGATAAAATAATGTTCATACGTAGAGATGTTAAACGGGTTAGCCCTAGAGATTTCGGGTTAGGCTTAATGGGCTTTTGGCTAAACGGTCCGGTCCAAAAAATCCGGATTTATACGGACTAGGAAATATCGGCCCTAACCCTACCCTAGCGGGTTTTTGGCTAAACGGGCTCCAAATCTAAAAAATTTGAAAAAAAAAAAACATGTTTGATGGTAAAAAAAACTTGTTCAGACAAAAAAATGCACCCCTTTCTTAAGATGTCAACGGAAACAACATAATAAAATATATTACAAATACGAAGCAATGAACAATATTTCCATGAACATCACAAAAGAATTTCAGCCTTTATCATGATTCATGATTGGCCTGCTATCAGTCTACGAGAGTATTCTGTGTTTGCAACTTCAATAAAAAAAATGGCTCTCATTATCCTTTAATACAACACTAGTTGCTGACTTTTGACAAAAAAAAAAAACCTGAAACACAACTAGGGGTGGATTTAAAAGGTGTTCGTGGTATTCCCAAGAACACCCAAACATTTTGGCCTTAGTGGTAATATACCCAAATATTATAACAGGTCATATGTTCGATCCCCAAGGAACACAGTTAGAATTTTTTTCACAGTTAGATCATTGAAAAAAAAGGAATACTCTATTCTAAAATACTGGATTCGCCCCTGAACACAACCTGGGTAAATTGAGAACATTGCGAGGGAGAGGAAGTGAAAGGTTGGAGAAGGGAAAGGTTTCTACCTCCTAGTTCGAACCTCGCTGTGTGCGAAGCAGCGACTGCGAAAGAGAGGCAGGGCAAGGTTGAACTTGGAGACACTGAGTCAACCGAGCGATCGCCAAGACGGAGGATGGAGGAAGGGTCTGGCATTTGTTGTGTGATCGTGAGGATGGAGGACGAAAAAGGGTCTGGTGGCTGCTATGCGATCAGGAGGACAGAGGATGGAGGAAGGGTCTGGCGGCTGTTGTGCGGTCTGGAGGAGAGGAACTGAGTAAAAGTGGACCGAATCGTAGTAAGGTTTGAAACTTATAGGCAAAATACTAATGAGATATTATTTGTTCTGGCCCGCGGGTAAGCCCAGTAGTCCGGGCAGCCCGCCCCTTAGGCCCCGAGGGCTAATCGGTCTAAAAAGGTCCGAATTTAAACGGGTTGGGAAATATCATCCTTAACCACATTTTTTGACCGGTTAAATGGGTTGGCCCGTTGGGGTCGAGTCCGTTTAACATCCTTATTCGTACGTATATATTTTTATTAATTAGGTGTATGATTTAAGCGTGATTATTATTTATTTATTTAACAATTTCAAATTTTAATATTAATTAAATACTAAAACCGAATAAATCCCAAATGAAGTTGCTAATTCACTTATTGAGCTTATGACTCAATATCTAAATACTAGACTAACTTATTATCGGACCTGGTGATCAAATTGACCCCAATTGGAGCCCAAGATCAAGGCTTGGCCTAACCTCAACCAACTTAATTAAAATTAATCCTAAATTATTATACATTATAAATGGGGTGGGGGGAAGGGGTTAAGAGGGGGAGGAAGAGCATGGCCTTGAGCCTTACACTATTCTCGAACATGTCCACTCAATTACTTCACCCTTTCAACTCCCGTGTAAATCATCACACTTAAATTGTAACACGCAAAAAAAAAAAAAAAAAAAGTTAATACTCCCCCATCTACTGCATTGTTTTAGTTACAATTTTCTTAAGTAGTACAATACTAAAGTGTGTCTGATAAAGTGAGTGATAATTATGTTTCCCAATTTTATGTTTTTCCAGTTAACTCACTATTCTATTATTTCTGTGTAGACTTAATATAGACAGTGTGACAGTGGATTTGTTTGATCCTGAAGTTGAAGGCTCGAACAATATTGACACAATTAGGTGATAGTTTGTGGAGAAAATTACAAAATGAGGAAATTTTTATTTGGCGTCGATATGAAAAAAAAAACAAGATCCAATAATCAAAACATTTAGACCATATTGTAAAACATGCATAAAGAGTTATGTTGTTGGAGATGGTAGTGGTTATCATGAAACTAGAAACTTGAACTCACATGAAAAGTCGTGTTCCGGTTTAGTTAATCAAAATATGTCTCAAATGCATATAGATCATAAACGAAAAATGCGCATTAGAAAAAGTTGCCAGCTTATTTATAGAGAAAAAATTGTTGAAGCAATCATGATGCATAACTATCCTTTTTTGGTTATTGAACATGAAGGTTTACAAAAAGTGCATTACTACTTGAATTTGGATGTGAATTCAATATACTAAAAACACTGGAAAAGCGGATTGCATTAAAAATTTTAACCTTGAAAAGCTGAAAATTGAAGAATTCATTTCAAAATATACCCGATCGAATTTGTCTCACTTCTAATTTGTGGTCATCCGGTACGAGTGAGGCTATATTTGTTTGACTGCTCACTTTATTGATAATGACACTCTTTCATCAAAAAAAATCTGAGTTTTTGAAGGATTGGAGAATTGAGACGAACATATTTTCTATCACTTTAGACACCGCGTCAAATAATTTTATCATGCAAAAGTTTTTGAAGGCTCATTTGAGAGGTAACTTGTTGTGTAAAGGTAGTTTTTTTAATGTTCGATGTTCGGCTCACATACTAAATCTCGTTGTTCAAGATGGTTTGAGAATTGCAAGTGAATCTTTACGCAAGATTGGGGAGAGCGTGAAGTATATTAAGGGGACTGAAGGTAGATGGATAAAGTTTGTAGCATGTTGTGAATAATTCAATGTGTCGGTATAATCAGGGTTGCGTTTATATTATATAACTAGATGGAATTCTATATGAATGATGTTTGGTTGTATTCTAACATTTAAGGAAGTATTCTCTCAGTTCTCCATGGTTGAATCTGGTTTCACTACTCACTATATTTTGAAACCATTTACAAAAAATATTGAATTTTCGGGCACCAATATCCGACGTAAAATATGTATTTCCTACATGTTTTGAGAATTAAAGAGCTTCTGATGTCTAATAAGTCTTGTGACTTGGATGTTATTAAAAACATGACAAATGAGATGTTGCCAAAGTTTGAAAAATATTGGGACGACTGTGTTGTCATCCTATCCATAGCTAATATTCTTGATCTGGGGTATAAAGTGCATTTTGTCAAATTTAGATTGAAAAAATTGAGCCGATTGAGAGTGTCACTGATGAAAAATTAGATTAAATTCTGAATACGATGAAATCTTTGTTTGCGGAGTATGTACTAGAGTTCCAAAAGATAGTTCACAATAAGAAGATGGTGTTGGGTCTTCAACTATTGGCACCACTAAGTTGAGTGAACATGACGGTGATGAATTTGATGTAAGTGAAACCAGTATGCTAGATTATTTTTAGTTTTGTGTCAATAATTATCTTTAGATGTATTACTTATTCAAAATTCAAAAACTTTGTAAATTTTTATAGGAGTTTGTGAGGAAAGTTCAAGGTAATGCATCAACAAGAGAATTGAAACTATACTTGGAGGAGAAAATGATCACCAACAAAGGTTCTTTTAATATTCTCCAAGGAGGGAAATTTTTTTTGAGAGGTACACGTTACTGTTTATCCAAACTTGTGTTTTAAATATTAGTAATTATTTTGGTACTTTCAAATTGAATGTTACTAGATCCCCAATATTAGCTATGATGGCATATGGTATCTTATCAATTCTAATTACGATGGTTGCTTTGGAATCGGCATTTAGCATTGGAGCAAAAGTTCTCAAAAAATACCACTGATATGACCCAAAATATACCTGCCTGGTTTATTGCGGTTCATCTCGGAATATGGAACAAAGTTGGATTATTGAAGACCCAGCTTATTGTGTGACGGTCCAGTATGTCCCACCGACCTAGTATACAACTTGGAGAGTAGAGCTCAGAGCCTAGCTCTACTAGGTGCAGCTCGGTCCCCACAAGTCTACCCCCAATAGGTGTAGACCTGTCAGGTCTAGACCAGCAGGTCATCCCACAGGTCAGCTCTCCCAGATGACATCTGTAATACCCGATTGTAAATTCATTCATTATCATTCAATTAATTTTCATTCAGTAAT
This sequence comes from Orobanche coerulescens, assembly GCA_033398695.1. Lineage (NCBI taxonomy): Eukaryota > Viridiplantae > Streptophyta > Magnoliopsida > Lamiales > Orobanchaceae > Orobanche > Orobanche coerulescens. The sequence continues at coordinate 31,087,451 of CM065819.1, read as the reverse complement.
ATTTCACTCAGTAATAATCGTTCATCGTTCATGTTCGTTCATCGTGTTCACTGTTTAACGTACTTCGAATTCCGGATCAGTTATCATTCGTATTTCTACCTTGTTTGAGATTCAAGCCGAGTTTACCTTCATCGTCATTTTTGTGGTGGACTGTGCGTGAGGAGTATCACACGCTACGTACTCTTTTTAGCGCGCGCTAATTGTGTACAGGTAGCGCACGCTAACCTCTTAGTATTAGCGCACGCTAATGCATTTGGGAAGACAGTCCAGAAGGCACTGGACTAGATTAGTGAGATTCATAACGTACGTTAGAGCTAGAGTATAACGTACGTTAATGTGTGCGTAGCGCACGCTATCGGGATCCATCAGCGCGCGCTAGCGTATTGGAACAGACAGTCCAGTGGGTACTGGACTAAGTTGAAACAATTCATAGCGTACGTTAAGAGTGTGCATAGCGTACGTAAGGGTTAGTTGGTAGCGCACGCTAATATTTGGGTAGCGCGCGCTAAGGCTCAATCAGGACAGATGACAGTAGGTTCTGGACTTCAGTTACTAGGCATCAGACATCAGTTAGCGCACGCTAACATTTTGGATTAACGCACGCTATCGGGAATACGTTAGCGCACGCCACCAAGTTCGTAGCGTACGCTAACGAGGCAGTCAGAACTCACTGGACTGTCCGGTTAACCCGCTAGCGCACGCTACATACCAGGTCATAGCGTGCGCTAAACTGGACCAGTATAAATGGGACAGTCCAGTCCAGTTCGTCATTTTTCACTCCTCATTTCATTTTTCGGCGTTCTCGAGCGATTTCGGGCGATTTGGAGAGAACTTTTCGAGCTGCACTCACCTATCATCATCTTCAAGCTTCTAAGTCAGATTAATCATCACCTAATCCTCTCCAACACATCAAATTAGGGTAATCATCTTTTAATCAAGAATTTTGGAGTTCGAGTATTTTCCTTCCGATCTCTTCGTGTGAGCATGCTACGATGTTGTAATATGTTAGATATGAATTATCTACCTTGAATACATGTAATCTTATGGATTATTGGGGTATATTGCGGATTTGATGAATATTTGGGGGATTATTCAAGAACCCTTGGGGTTTGACTTTGGATATTTTGGGGGTTTCCGATTGATGTTGTTGTAATCTTGAGTTGTGGTTTCCTATTGGATCATTGATGTCATTAATGAAGTTTTGTTGGATTGAATTACTTTTGGAGGTTGGTTTTCGATACATTTTTTGGGAATAGTTGTAATCAACGGAAGAATGTTCATAACGTATTCGTTAGAATGCCCCAATGAGTTTGATTGTTGTTGTATCTACGTTTGAGTTGGTTATAATCGTGATTGATACGTATATTGAGCATTTGTTGGTAATTATGTTAATCAAGGTTGTTCGAGCGACCGGTACCCTCCATTAGAGACGTTTCTTCGTGAGAAGACATTTCATCACTGGTGTTGTGTAAGTTAATTCTTACTCGGTTAAAGGGATATTCATTCCTTATGTTGTTGTTCAATCATACATGTAATTCACTCATAATATATCATTCATGTTGAGACTTGTAATTATCAATTAATCAGTCAATTCACAAGGAACGACGGTTCCAATCACTTCAATGAGATACCATTCATTTCATTGTTATCTCATCTCGGTGAGTCATTCTTGACCCTTGTCGGATTATTATTCATTAATGTTCATTGGTCATTTTTGTTCTTGTGGCCTTCTGGGTTCATATTGCGTGGCCGGGTGGGGATGTGTGGAATTTTTAGTCGGGCACTCGATAGTCATGTGAAGGGTTCACCGACACAATGGACTGTGCACACGGTAAAGTTACTCCGTGAGACTAATTAGGTACAAGGACGGGTGTGTCCGGACACTCGTCTTGTGCACTTGCACATACCATTACAGGCGTACTATGATGCCCCTCTTCAGCTGGATTTCATAACTAAGATATGTGATTGTTGTATATTGTTCAACTCTTGAGGATTGTTGTTCTGTGTAACTGACCCCGTTGGGGATATTGTTTTTAGGTCATGGTAAGGCAAAAGCATGGGAAGAGAACGTTGACGGCGAGGAGTCCCAGTGATACTAGTAGGGGGCCCCAGTCTCTTCGTTTCATTCATGTTTCCTTGTTATGTATTTTCCGCTGCACTTCCTTTTGGATTGTCATTTATTCAGTGTTGTATATTTTATCTTCATATAAAATATACATGTATTCAGTGTCCCCTGGGTGTGTCGTATTTGAAACTCCTCATCGGAGTAATTGATGATGTAATGTAGTTCGGTACTACATTTGGATTGTGTAATTCATTAATTTTCATTCGCCTGGTGGGTCCCAGTCGGGGGTCCACGGCACTGTAATATCCGCCTAGTTTGGGGTGTTACAACATCATATTCAGGTCTGTTAAAGAACTTGGTCCACTAAACTCATCTATTAAGTAAACACAACTAAACTACCGACCTAGAGTAGGTCGGAGGGTGGATGAGCTCGGCATTCCCAGCGAAGAACTTTTCCGTAAAGAAGATCCGACCTCCAAGTCTATATTCCGAGCTCATAACTAGATAGACCTCGGCATCGTTAATTACGCAAGCTAGAAAGAGTCCAGCTCAAATAGGACAAAATCCCTGGAAAGCTGGGATTTCATCATAAAAGTAGAATCCTTGATTTTCATGGACATACCCCTGAAAATCAGGGATCTCCCCCAATCAAAGGCACGATTTCAGGGACAGGTTCCCCTCTCTTCTATAAATATCGGAAGGCTTGTCCTCCTTCAAGGGCAGAGAAGAAAACACACATGCACACATTACATTTGGATTTCTCTAAAAACCTGTTCCAGCTTAAACCGCTTCCTATCCCAGAATGGAAGTGGGAGGATATTTCAATAGATTTCATCACGAGTTTGCCGACGAGTCGGCGGGGCATGAATACAATTTAGGTGATTTTGGAACGTTTAACTAAGTCAGCTCATTTCCTGGAGATTAAGGATACGTGGGGTCCCGAGAGACTTGCCCAGTTGTTCATCAAAGAGATAGTGAGATTGCACGGTACTCCTAAGAGTATCGTTTCTGATCGTGACGGGCGATTCGTGTCACATTTTTGGAAATTAGTTCATCGTGCCATGGGAACTTAGCTCAACTTCAGCACGGCTTTTCACCCTCAGTCTGACGGGCAATCAAAGATAACTATTCAGATATTGGAGGACATGTTGAGGGCATGCGTCTTCGATTGGAAAGACGAATGGGAAGCCCAACTACCATTGATCGAATTCACGTATAATAACAGTTGGCATGCTTTGATTCAGATGGCACCTTACGAGGCCTTATACAGTCATCGTTGTCGATCTCCCCTATGCTGGGATGACTTATCATAATCAGTCGGCACTGAGCCCGATATGCTTATAGTCGCCCGCGAGAAGGTAGCTTTGATCAGGAGTCGTTTGTTGACCGCTCAGAGTCGAAAAAAATCATATGCCGATAACCGTCGTCGACCCTTGGAGTTCGAGACAGGTGATCACGTGTTGGTCAAGGTATCCCCGAGTCGAGGTATTTTCCATTTTGAGAAGCGGGGGAAATTGAGTCCGAGATTCATTGGACCATTTGAGATTTTAGATCGAGTGGGCAATTTGGCTTATCGATTGGCTTTACCTCCGGTGTTGAGACGCATTCATAACGTGTTTCATGTCTCTCAGTTGCGGAAGTATATTGCCGACCCTAGTCACATACTTCAGTTCGATGAAATTGAGATCGCGGATGATCATACGTACGAGGAGCATCCTTTACAAATCTTAGAGCGATGAATCAAGCAGTTGAGGAACAAGACGATTCCTTTAGTTAAGATTCAGTGGTCTAGACACGGAGTAGAAGAGGCTACTTGTGAAACCGAGGATAGTATGCGAGAGAGTTACCCTTAGTTTCGAGGACGAAACTATTTTTAAGGGGGGGGGTATGTAATACCCGATTGTAAATTCATTCATTATCATTCAGTTAATTTTCATTCATTAATATTTCACTCAGTAATAATCATTCATCATTCATGTTCGTTCATCGTGTTCACTGTTTGACGTACTTGGAATTCCGAATCAGTTATCATTCGTATTTCTACCTTGTTTGAGATTCGAGCCGAGTTTACCTTCATCGTCATTTTTGTAGTGGACTGTGCGTGAGGAGTAGCGCACGCTATGTACTCTTTTTAGCGCGCGCTAATTGAGTACAGGTAGCGCACGCTAACCTCTTAGTATTAGCGCACGCTAATGCATTTGGGAAGACAGTCCAGAAGGCACTGGACTGGATTAGTGAGATTTATAATGTACGTTACAGCTGGAGTATAACGTACGTTAATGTGTGTGTAGCGCACGCTATCGGGATCCATCAGCGCGCGCTAGCGTATTGGAACAGACAGTCCAGTGGGTACTGGACTGAGTTGAAACAATTCGTAGCGTACGTTAAGAGTGTGCATAGCGTACGCAAGGGTTAGTTGGTAGCGCACGCTAATATTTGGGTAGTGCGCGCTAAGGCTCAATCAGGACAGAGGACAGTAGGTTCTGGACTTCAGTTACTAGGCATCAGACATCAGTTAGCGCATGCTAACATTTTGGATTAACGCACACTATCGGGAAGACTTTAGCGCACGCCACCAAGTTCGTATCGTACGGTAACGAGGTAGTCAGAACTCACTGGACTGTCCGGTTAACCCGCTAGCGCAGGCTACATACCAGGTCATAGCGTGCGCTAAACTGGACCAGTATAAATGGGACAGTCCAGTCCAGTTCGTCATTTTTCACTCCTCATTTCGTTTTTCGGCGTTCTCGGGCGATTTCGGGCGATTTGGAGAGAACTTTTCGAGCTGCACTCACCTATCATCATCTTCAAGCTTCTAAGTCAGATTAATAGTCACCTAATCCTCTCCAACACATCAAATCAAGGTAATCATTTTTTAATCTAGAATTTTAGAGTTCGAGTGTTTTCCTTCCGATCTCTTCGTGTGAGCATGCTACGATGTTGTAATATATTAGATATGGATTATCTACCTTGAATACATGTAATCTTACGGATTACTGGGGTATATTGCGGATTTGATGAATATTTGGGGTATTATTCAAGAACCCTTGGGGTTTGACTTTGGATATTTTGGGGGTTTCCGATTGATGTTGTCGTAATCCTGAGTTGTGGTTTCCTATTGGGACCATTCTGGCATCTTCTGCAGGAACTCCAGTAGTTTTCTAGCTCGGAACAGAGGGAGCAATCCGATTCTTGGTGTCCGATCAGCTCGGACACATCAACCACAGTTCGCTTCTACCAGATAATGCACAAGCTTTAATTTGCGGGTGTAATTGGATTATGGTTATGAAATTCAAGGTTTGTTGTATTTAGTTAACTGTAAAGTTGTTTTTTTAGTTTAGATTGTTGTTGTTATTCAAATGATGAGTCGAGCGATAAGAAACTTTCTGTGTCGCTAGTTGCAACACAAGAGTCAAATGGTTATAATAATATCGAAAAATAAGGAATTGGGAATGCATAGTGGTTGATGAAGTTGGATGCAAAACAGGACTGGATATTTTTGGACTGCTTTCAGTGCCTCTAGTCCAATTTTAATTATAACGATGTGTTGTGTTCCTTTCATTTTTGGACTAAATATTTTTTTTAGCCGTTATTTTTTGAGTAAATGTGTTAGGACGTTATGTTTTTTGGACTGGATATTTTTTTACTGTCACAATGTACTAGAGGCCCCTGGGCCGGCCAGGCACGCCCAGTCCAGGCCACATGCTGCAATATTTCAACCCAAAATTTTGGGTCTTTTCAACCTAGCCCAAGAAAATCCCGCCCGTCATCAGCACAACCCATTTCTCCTTGGCCGGCCTTGAAGATGAAGATCTCTTTGAAGAAATTGATAGAGTCCTAACGATGAGTTTGTTTCCAATCACTTCCCAAACTCAACAATTGTCAAAGATGATCAATCCCACGGACAGTCAAGTGTTTGGTCCGTCTTGGTAATGAAACTTTCCTTCTCCAGTCTATTTTGCCTAGCTAAAGTGATTGGGCATTAGCCGACACCTATTCAAAAATCACTCTATGAACGCTCACTCTCTCAGATAGAATGAAAGAATCGCTGAAATGAACAATAATTCCTGAACTATATATATATATATATATATTTTCCAACCCTTTTAGCGTGAGTTAATCTCAAAGGTAGCGTACGTTAATCCTTCATATTGCGCATGTAATTTCTCAAATTATACGTACGCAATAATCCATTGACTTCATCTAATCATGCGCCGAAAGTAGCTGGGACCACATGCTAGATTCCCTTGGACTAATCTGGAATTAGCGAACATTAGAATTATGATTAGCATGCGATAAATGTCGTTAACTCATCCATGCACATGCATGCCAAAAGCTGACGACCACCGAACCCACATGTCGGCCACTGTTTGGATCCTTGTCTGCTATGGTGTTGCGCTAGTCTTCACCATTAGCGTATGCTAAGATCGCACACTAGCATGCATTGTATGTACGTAACATGCACTAGATAGGCTACCCTTATCCAAAAAATACAATTCACCAAGCATGTCCAATTGGAAAAACTATACCAACGACAAACATAAATAGTTCGATTCCATAATATCCCAATATAACATATATTGTATAATCCAATACAACATCATTTGTACAATTCCAACTGAATATGTATACTCGTTCCAATAATACCCTCATACGATATGTCTGATACAGAATATCCTCAAAGACAATTGTTGACCAATTGTGACAATTTTACCAATACAGCTATCTCAGTCGTCAAATTATTTTATCTACCAACTGTCTAATACAACTCGAATAAAATAATATGAAAAATTAATACTGAAAATTCAGGATATTACATTAAGATCATGAGATAAATTCTTAAAATCAACAATTGTACATCCAATATTAGAATAACCACCAATCACCTCCTTAAATAGCCTATAAGATTTCATTGGACCAATATTTGCCCCAGCGCCGTTTAGAATAAATTTTTGATGACCAATATCTAAATTCCTACTAACATTGACATCTGTAGCTCCAGAATAACAATATTTACCTAGAACAAACCGTAAGCAATGCAATCGAGTTATTAACAGCTGCAACAAACCCATCGTTAGAATGTTGCTTCTGATAATATTCTGATGTATTGATCTGATATACATAAAAATACGTAATTCTTTCATATTATAAATCGTCGGACTTCAACTATTATGCATAGCTTATTAACAACTAAACAAAAAATTTAGTTGAAATTCAATATATTATCCAAAATAAAACATATAAAACCGAATAAAAATAACTTAAAATATATATACAATACACCTACTACACATCAACATACAAAGTTAAAATTTTTCTTCTTCTCACGACAATTCCTAGCATCATGATTTGAGTTTTTCCCACAATACACATACTTTCTTAACGGCTTATCGCTGCATTCAATCGCATCTTCCTTCCTAGATTTCAAGCGACTTCCACAACTTTCAAACGTAACTGGACTTCAAGTAAAACACTAACTTCATTGTGTATAACATAATATATTTTCAAATATTAATAATTTTCAAAGGCACTGCTTCCATTTACTTAACATATTGCTCTAATATATATATAAACAATTGTTAACTAATATGGACTCAAATAATGCAATTGTGACGACGTGTTTCTATCTTTTGTAATATACTGCTTAACTTGGCATTCTACACTGTTTTGTACCATATTTAAGGCGAACACCAAATTTATCAATATATATCAAATATTAACAATTTTCCCAAATACTTCTTCGATTATCGTAACATAATGCTCGGATATACATAAACTGCTATTAATTTATATGGTCTCACATTACTTCAAATGTTAACATGGTGCTTCAAGCTTCGAAAATCTAGTGCTTAATTAATATTCTGCACTGCTTCGTAACAATGTTAAAGAAAAAACACCAATTTATGCAACTATTACCACGGACAAACAACTATAAAAGTTAATCTAATCTAAAATTCAAGTGCACCTCTATCCATGGCAAAAAAAAACGATAAAACTGGAAAAACAAAGGGATTATAACGAAGAAACTAGGTTGAATGATCAAATTAATAATTGTGATAATATCTTGCACAATCGTGGATAAACAAAGAGGAGTCCTCCAACCGTTAACGTAAGAAAACCGCTAAAAGTTAAAGCATCCCTGTGGAGGTGAATTACTAATACATCCCTACACCCATAATAATATCGTTTCACCTACCATATACCACATCCCTCCATGCTAGATAACCCGAAGGATAAAAAAAAGTTCCTAGTTCTTACACAAGGACAGGGTTCACATATGATCTACACACACACACACACACACACACACACACATATATATATATATATATGTGTGTGTGTGTGTGTGTGTGTGTGTGTGTGTGTGTGTGTGTGTGTGTGTGTGTGTGCGCGCGCGCGCGAGCGAGTGTGTGTGTGTTTCCATCATGTAGGCCCGAGCATCAATGACAGATTTAATATAGTTTAATAACTATGAAACTGCCACATTAAGACACTTAAGACGGCTGTTTTCATCCAAGAATGTCCTTTTCCGATAGTTTAGCCTCGGACGTCATTTCGCTGTTTTCGCTTTGGGACGTCATTTCGACTATTTTTCAACTCGTTTCGTCCCGGGACGTCCTTTTTGGATCCATTCGTCCGGAACGTCACTCTCGACTGTTTTCATTCTCGCTCGTGTGCATCCTTAGAAACTTCTCAGGGAGCATCATCTCATAACTACTCCAAGCCAAGCACGTTTAACTTTGGAGTTTCTATGATGACTACCAGAAAATAAGATGCATCTTGTTGGTATGAGTAGTCCAAAATCAATTTATTTAACCACTTAGTACAGATCTCACAGGTCGAATCACAAGTTGCACCTCGTGTATTTTTAAGCTCATGCAGGCAGGAAGCTGGACCGAAGCCCAACAATCCCCCTCCCAATACCTGCCATCATCTCAACCAAACCTCGGCATACTATATTTGATCACATAGCCTTCCAGTGGTTAGATTTGTTCACACAGCGCTCCAACACGTGACATCAACATCTCTTCCAGCTTTGTCTACTTCTGATGTGCCAGTATCTCAGTTCCAGCATACTAGATTTAATCACACGACCGTCAAGCACCTGACAAGCTCCACTGTGCCATCATCTCAGTTCCAGCCAAGTGGCAACTTCTAATGCATGCCGCCTATCAGTTCTAACGTTCTGGCAGCCTCAACTGTAGCATACTCCAAGAGAATCCATACCCGTGACCTGCTACGATATCAATCGTTGGTCCCTATAAAGATGTAGACTCTCTCACTATACCAACACGAGTCTTTTCTAACGCGCTTGGTCCTCACTCGCGTGCACCTTAAGAAACTTCTCAAGGGGTCACCCACCCCATAACTACTTCAGGCTAAGCACGCTTAACTTTGGAGTTTCTATGAGATGGCTATCAAAAAACAAGATGCATCTTGTTGGTAAGAGTAGTCCAAATCAATTCATTTAACCACTTCGTAGTACAGATCTCACGAGTCGAATCGCAAGCCGCGCCTTGTATATTTTTGAGCTCATGCAGGCAGGATGCTGAACCGAAGTCCAACAGATTGGTTTCGCCCTAGGACATTATTTTGGACATGCTGCGTCACGTAAAGTCATTTTGGACTCGTTGCACCCTAAGACGTCATTTTTGACCCGTTCCTCCACGTTTCGTTACAAGGTATTATTTTTTACTCCTTTCGTCCCGAGACATTAATTTTTACTCATTCTGCCATGGAACGTCATTCCAGACTGTTTTCGTCTCGGGAAATTACTTTCAAACTGTTTCATCCACGTACAAATTTTTCGACCCGCTTCATCCCTCGACAAAAAAGTTGAAAATGGCATCTCGGACGAAATAGGTCGAAAATAATATCCCATAATAAAAACAATCAAAAATACCATCCCATAACAAAACGGGTCGAAAATTACGTCTAAGGTGCGAAATGAGTCGAAAATGTCTCGTGACGAGATAAAAATAACATCCCGAGACGATAACATCCAAAAATAGTCCCGTGATGAAATAGGTCGAAAATGACTTCTCGTGGCGAAACAGCTCGAAAATAATATCCCATTAAGAAACAGTCGAAATGACATTATGGGATAAAAAGAGTAAAAAATGATGCTCCGAGGAGAAATGGGTCGAAAATAACATATAATTATGAAATAGGTTGAAATGTCGTCTCAGAGCGAAAATGGTCTAAAATGACATCCAGACGAGAGTGGTCGAAAATTATGTCCCAACAAAAATAGACAAGAAATGACATCCCAAGACAAAGCAAGTTCAAAATGTCTTCCCGCAACAAAACGGGTTAAAATTTGAAAATAATCTCGGGACGAAACAGGTCGGAAATAGCATCTTGTAAAGAAATGGGTCGAAAATAACATCTTGCTATGAAACTGCTCGAAAATATCAACCAGATGTGAAAATTATCGATAATGACACCCCAAAGAAATGGATCAAAAATTACATCCCGAGACAAAAATAGTCGAAAATAACATTCCTAGGAGAAACAGGCCGAAAGTGACATCCCGAAAGCGAACTCAAAAAGATCGAAAATAATACCGCGTAACAAACGAGCCGAAAATATTGTCCCAAACAAAAAAGGGCAAAAATGACAATATGGTGGCGAAAAACCAGAGCAAAAACGGTTCGAAAATAATCCCCTGCTGCGAAATGGGTCAAAAATGACGGCCCAAGACGAAAACAATCGAAAATGACGTCCTGGAACAAAACGAGTTGAAAATAATATCCCACGACGAAAACAGTTTAAAATAACTTCCCATGACGAACTATATTGAAAATGGCGTCCCAAGGCGTAACAGAACAAGAAAAACATCCCGTGACAAAACTGTCGAAAATGATAGCTCGAGGCAAAATAGGTCAAAAATAATATCTCCTGATGAAAGAATTGAAAATGACATCCTTTTGAGCGAAACAAATCGAAAATATCGTTCAAAGTTGACGGGTCAAAAGGACACTCCCCAGCAACGGGTTGAATATAACATGTGCGACAAAATGGGTTAAAAATAGCAATAATGCGACTTTTGTGAAGTCTAATAATTTATTTAAATATGGGTAATGGATATCAAGATATAATATTCAAACGAATAACTTATTTTGAAATTTGAAAAAAGGCGAAACCTGCCACTTAAATTGAGAAGGAGGAAGTATATATTTATTAGTGTTTTAAGCCAATATTTGGTAAATAATTACCTATAATCCAAAATTTATTTCTATGGGTTGCCACCTCCAGAGGACTGTATATTGCTACTTAGTTTAGCCCAGACCACAGCGTAAATCATCGCTATCGCCACCATACATTTAGATTTAAGTGATGTAATTTATTGTCTTTGAATGTTTTTACAATAACTCTGCCTGTGGGTGTCTTCTTGACATCCATTGCCGGTCCCAAGCCCGGATAAAAGAGGAGGGTTGCGGTAGGTTAGTGGCAGCCAGCGTAAAACTCGTCACATCCCATGGACATGAATCAAACATTGAAAATCGTTGGGGCGTCTTCTCAGAAGCGACGCACTGCATTTCATAGGCCCGGGTGCAGTGATAAGTATGCGAGGGTTGCTAGGTCGTCGCCCAGAAGCGGCGCGCCACCTTTACATCTGAGGGTGGTGTCAAATGAGCAAGGATGCGCTACACTTCATAGGCCCGGGTGTAGTGGAAAATATGCAAGGGTTGCTAGGTCGTCGCCCGGAAGCGGCGCGCCACCTCGAAGTATGGGTGTGGTGTCAAATGTGCAAGACTCCTTGCAGCGTGGACGGGGACAGACAGAGAAGTTAGTTCTTGCGGCTAGTAAGGGTAGTAAGGTGCGGTTTGGAACTTGGAACGTTGGCTCTTTGACGGGAAGATCAGCAGAAGTGGGGGAGGTTATGAAAAGGAGGAGAATTCACATAATGTGTCTACAAGAGACTAAGTGGGTTGGCGAGAAGGCAAGGTTAGCTCCTTGGGGTTACAAGCTTTGGTACTCTGGAAAGGATAGAAGTAGAAATAGAGTGGGTATCGTCATTGATAAAGAATTCATTGGTGATGTGGTGGAAGTGTCAAGAAAGAGCGATAGAATAATGAGTATTAAGCTTGTGATAGGGGATGAGTTTCTAACTATCATAAGTGCTTATGCACCACAAGTAGGATTGGATGCATCGATCAAACAAGAATTTTGGGAAGATTTGGAAGAGGTTGTCGAACGAATTCCTATGGGTGAGAAATTGATCATTAGTGGTGACCTCAATGGGCATGTCGGTGTTAGCAGAGATGTCTTTGAGAGCATTCATGGTGGCTTTGGTTTTGGGGACAGGAATGAAGCAGGAAATGGTATATTGGATTTCGCATTAGCTCATGACTTGGGTATTATGAACACTTGGTTCGAGAAAAGGGACTCTCATTTGGTGACATATAGAAACGGAGGTAATGCAAGTTAGATTGATTTCTTTTTAGTAAGGAATGTTTGGAGAAAAAGTTTTACTAATTGCAAGGTGATACCCGGTGAGAGTGCTGCAACACAGCATAGGGTTGTGGTGCTTGACTTTCGAGGTAAGAGGCACTTAAGAAAGAGAAGACCACAAGTTGACCCTCGAATTAAGTGGTGGAAGCTCCAAGGGGAGAGTCGACATACTTTTGTGGCTAAGATTGCTGATAGTGGTATTTGGTCTGATTGCACGGAGATGGATATAGATTCGATGTGGAACTTGTTGGAGCATAACATAAAGGAAGTTGCAAAAGAAGTCCTAGGAGAATCTAAAGGAAACAGACCATCAAGTAAGGACACATCTTGGTGGAATGATGAAGTTAAGCAAGCGATAAAGACCAAACGTGAATGTTATAAGGTACTGGGTAAATGCTCGAGCGATGAGAATTATGAGAAGTACAAGAAAGCTCGAACAGAAGCTAAAAAGGCAGTGCGAAATGCCCGATCAAAGGTCAATCAAGAATTATATGCAAGATTAGATACTAAAGAAGGGGAAAAACATATCTATAGACTTGCTCGAATGAGAGAGAAGAAGACGCGAGATATTGGAAAAGTTAAATGTGTAAAAGATACTCACCAAAAAGTTTTGGTTCAAGATAAAGAGATAAAAGAGAGATGGAGGTCATACTTTGATACCCTATTCAATGGCCATCAAGAACAAGATATTGGGAATTTAAACATCCCCTCAAGCATGGTTAACTGAGAGTTTAAGAGAAGAATTCAAAAGGGTGAAGTGACAATTGCATTGAAGAAGATGGGGTCAAAGAAAGCAGAAGGACCAGATGGTATACCTGTTGAAGTTTGGAGGTGTTTGGGGGAGAGAGGGATCGAATGGGTAACTATGCTTTTCAATAAGATTTGGAGAAGCAATAAGATGCCATCAGCATGGAGGAAAAGTATTCTCGTCCCTTTGTATAAGAACAAAGGTGATGTTCAAGATTGCTCTAATTATCGCGGAATTAAACTAATGAGTCATACCATGAAGTTGTGGGAACGAGTGATTGAACAAAGGATCAGGAAATGTGTGAAGGTAACAGAAAATCAGTTTGGATTTATGCCTGGAAGATCGACCATGGAAGCAATTTATCTTATCTAGCAGTTGATGGAGCATTATCGAGATAAAAAGATATATCTGCATATGGTTTTTATTGATTTAGAGAAGGCATATGATAAAGTACCAAGAGAAGTACTTTGGTGGGCCTTAGCAAAGAAGGGTGTATCGCGGAAATATATTGACATTATAAAGGACATGTATGAGGGAGCTACTACAAGTGTACGTACTAATGTTGGGAGGACAGAAGAATTCCCTATTACGATTGGGGTGCATCAAGGATCTGCTCTTAGTCCTTTTCTCTTTGCCATAGTCATGGACGGATTGACAAGAGAAATTCAAAATGACGTTCCGTGGTGTATGATGTTCGCAGATGATATTGTGTTGATTGATGAAACGAAGGTTGGAGTGCAACAGAAATTGGAACTTTGGAGGAATACATTGGAAGCTCGAGGCTTTAGGCTGAGCAGAAGTAAGACTGAATATATGGAGTGTAGGTTTAGCGAAAACAGTGATAGAGAGGCGGGGATGATCACATTTGATGGGAAAGTTGTTCATGGATCCACTTTCTTTCGGTATCTTGGATCTATTATCCAAAAGGATGGAGAGCTAGATGGCGATGTGGCTCACAGAATAAAGGCAGAGTGGTTGAAGTGGAAGAGTGCCACGGGGGTTTTATGTGATCCTGGCATGCCTCATAGATTAAAGGGTAAATTTTACCGCACGGCAATTAGGCCTGCGCTGTTATATGGCACCGAGTGTTGGGCTGTAAAACAGTGTCACATTCAAAAGATGAATGTGACAGAGATGCGTATGCTACGATGGATGTGTGGTCATACAAAAAAGGATCGGCTCATAAATGAGGTGATCAGAGAGAAGGTAAGAGTTGCGTCTATAGAAGACAAGATGATGGAGAATCGATTACGATGGTTTGGTCATGTGAGAAGAAAACCTATTAATGCCCCAGTGAGGAGGCTAGAAAGTTGGGGAACAAGTAATGTTGTGAAAGATAGAGGAAGACCCAAGAAAACTTGGATAAAGATGATTGAAAATGATATGCGGTTTCTTGGAATTGGAGAAAGTATGGCGATGGAGAGGCAAATGTGGCGGGAAAGAATACGGATGGTGGATGGAGTCTGATTCCTTTTTTTTTTTAATTCCTATTTTCTTTTATTTCATGTTATCTTTTTATTTTTTTACATTCATTCTCTTTTTTTATTTGCTTTTTTTCGACTTTTTCCCTCTTTTTTCCTTTTATGTTATTTATGTAACGATTATTGACGGTTTCAAAGTTTGATTCATGTTAGCCGACCCCAAATCATTTTGAGACTAAGGCTTAGATGTTGTTGTTGTTGAATGTTTTTACAATATCAGGCCAAATAGCTCGACTCACCAATTGACCGAAACAAGGTTCTCCCAATGTGATTCTTCCTGGTCCATCTTTTCTTTTTGTCTACTTCACCAAAATATGAATCGCTACACGTGAACTGCGATAATCTGGATGCCACTGCTCTTCGTCAACTCGGCCAACAACAAACTCTTTCATTGCGGCTTCTAGAAAGTATTCAAGAATGGCATCTGTCAACAATAATTTGCATGAGAATCTCTTAAAAGCACTTTGAAATACCAAGGAAACACCAAATAAAAAAAATTTATACCGTTACGAAGCTCTCCAGCCAAAATGACAGTCGTTTGTTTCCCACAGAGTTGTACAAGTGGTTCCATCAAATCCATAACAGCAGGGCCGGCCCTATGGGTGGGCGGGCAACGGCGTGGCGAGAGGCGTCAATTTTAGGCTAGTGATGTTTTATTACTAACAAAAAGAATTAAAGTATTAAGAAAACTTGAACCATGGGCCTTTAGGATAGATAAACACTTATTTACCACTGCGCTAATGATCTTTCTTGGATGTTTTTTGTTTAGTTAATTGTATTACTATTATTGTCGATTCATTTATTTTTCTATAATTTTTTTTAAATATTTGTCTTGTTTTGTTGACAACACTTATTTATCTGAAATAAAATAAAATTAGTCATATTCAACAATTAATACTTCTTATATATTTTTGCTTTGAAAAATTTTGTGATAATATTTAAACTCTACATGAAACAATTTAGATTACTAACTAATTCAACTCGAAACCACAAATATCTTTTGTTATACTTTCTAAAATCAAGTCATGTATGAAATAATTTTAAATTACTACATAGTTTCAACTAATTTTTGTGATTTCCACAGTCATAAAATATGATTATTGGAGGTTATTATTTTTTTTTATATTTTTAGATATAGAATCTTGTGAATCCAGCTTTTGTTACCCATAATGTAGATTCATTGCTAAAGCTATATAGAATTTATTTAAACTATATAACACTCACTATTTAAGTATGTTTAGATTATTAAAAATATGATACAAATATAGTATTAAGTTTTTCTATGTTTTAAGATGACTTAAATATCAGATATAGTTGTATACTTTTAGTCTGAGCAAAACTATCATTATATGCAAGTCTCTAAAGATCATTTAACTTGATATAAAATTATGATACTATATAATTATAAGATATGTATTACGAAGAACACATTATCATTTAATAACGATAAAAAATTGGCCTTAAAAATAATATCTTTTTGTTTTGTAGTTTTTAAATATAAGGGACATTTTTGGCCTTTTCGCCTGCGCATTTAGAACCCTGGGACCTACCCCTGCATAACAGCTCCTTCACTATATACGATGTCCGAGCCAAACACTATGGTACATTTGTTTCCAAGAGGCGCAATATATAATGGAATAATTACAAAACAACCCCTGAGGGTTGGAGTAATTACAAAAACAAGATAAGAAGAAAAAAAAATTGAGGTTTAATGTTACCTTATATTTAGCGTATACATATGCATTGTTTTTGAAATGTTTTGCTAATGGAGGAGGAAAATATAAGACAAAATCAACCTCAAGGTTTTTTTTCCTAATTTAAAAACTTATCTGTCTTTTCATAAGTACCTCAAACCTCCAGAGTGGTTTTTTGTACACACACACATATATATATATATATATATAGTTTTTTTGTACACACATATATATATATATATATGTTTTTTAATATTTAAAAAAATCTCATTGGTTTTGAGGAGTTATAGGTGACTTAAGAGAGTTAAAATAAAGGCTCCCTATATATATATATATATATATATATATATATATATATATATATATATATATATATATAACTCAACACAATGAAGTATTAGTTTAGAATGCCACGTCACATGCTTCATTACACCACTGAAAATAGTATTCTTACCAAAATCAGGTATAGGATCAGTAAAATCTGAGTCCAGATTATCTGCCCATGTTAGTTGTTTCACCATTGCAGTTCCCCGTACATCTCCATAGAGATTGGTCTCAACATTCTTTTTTAATAGATTCAGTATATCGGGCAGGTCAGTCAGAATTACTTGAGCTCCCAATAAAGCAGCAATGCATCTGATAGACGTACAACGGGCAATATCAACTAAATAAATCATAATTTCATGCTTAATGAACTGGTCTAACATAAAAGAAACAGGTATTTTGAAAGAAAAAATAGATAAATTACTTTTTGCATCTAGCAACATTTTGGACCTGACGCAACTAGTTCTTGAAATCTTTCCAAGCTTGATTTGGTTGTTGGAAGTACGCGCACAAATCAAGCTCGAGTAGCTCGACATTTTTAGTTGATCAATTTCAAAGATCAACAACTTGAGCATGAGGAGGCATTAAAAATAATGAACTAAAACACCATTCAAGCTTGGTTCATTATGAAAACATATTCAACATGATTCAGACTAAGCATGACCTTTGGAAAATTGTTCTACTCAAAAAGTAAGAACAAAGGCAATCAACTGTCAACTCTGTATGATTACAGGGACAGCCGCCAGATTGAGTTCAGTAGGATAACGGACCTGTTTTGTTTCCCAACACGTACTCTGAGAAAATGCAGGAATCAGAAGACGGTCTGAAGTGCAGGAGTATTCTCTCTCCTCCAGGGCGTAATTTAGTTATAATGCATATTTATTTTAATGAAACAGAAACTTAGTTTGACGTAATACTAGCATGGCCCAGCAATTACTTACGGAAACTGATCTTAGAAAAAAAAAAGAACTGCATATGTAACGAAGGAGAAACTTCAAATTTGATCTAATACAGCATAATCCAGCAGTTTTTTTTACTGAAACCAGTTAATAAAATGGAAACTGGAGACCAACCCCAGACATGAGCTTGCAGTCAGTTAAGTGTTATGACCAGTTCAACTCAAGACTAGTAAGGCACATGGTTGTTAAGGGCGGCGGTAAGTGGAGTCGAGGCGATGGGGTCCGGCATGGCGAGTGGTAGACTAGTCGACTAATTATAAATAATACAGATAATAAATATTTATATATGTAAATTATATTAAATAATATATATATATATATATTAAATAATATATATATATATACACACACACAAATTTCCAACGTAAAT
This sequence comes from Orobanche coerulescens, assembly GCA_033398695.1. Taxonomy (NCBI): domain Eukaryota; kingdom Viridiplantae; phylum Streptophyta; class Magnoliopsida; order Lamiales; family Orobanchaceae; genus Orobanche; species Orobanche coerulescens. The sequence continues at coordinate 31,069,352 of CM065819.1, read as the reverse complement.
ATGTAATGACACTTGAGAAATACCACATTGCAGAATGGAATAATCATCCAAGTTCAAGTTTCAAGTTTCAACAAAAGTAAAAGTAGAAACTAATAAAGTGAAAATAAAAAAAACAATCATGATACAGCAAGACGGCGGCAGATGCAGTCGCTTCAGATTGATGGAGACGGAGTAGAGTTGCTTCACTCGGCTCCGCAATTAAGACCCAAATACCACTTTCTTTTCCCCTTTTTTAATATATGGGTCTATACGGGTCGGGTCTTATACCAGTCGACTCCGAGTCGTCGACTAGGCGACCCATGTCGTTCCTAGCATGCGACATACTTACATCAGTCAAGTCGGAGTCACACAGCGACTGTCCTACACCGCCTGGGCGACTAGTCGGCCGCCATAACAACCATGGTAAGTGTCATGGGTCCAAATTGGACTAGAATTTTTCACGGAAAATTCCACCCCGTGCCGGCACTGATTGTCCGCACAACAACCAGTCAGCCTTCGATCCTCACCAAACACTCGTGTTTACCTCACAGCACTCGTGTTTAGTATGATTAGAGTTACAGCTCAAAGCCACCTTTAGTGTTTGAAGGAGTATGCAGCGGAATACAATCAAAACACGTAAAGGCACACACAATTTACGGTGACAATTCCCCAACCTTGAATATTATTTGCACTCTCAATATACAAGGAAAAGGCCTCGCTGTACAACTCTCAAAGATCTCACGATCCCTCTCGCTGGCTTTCTGCCTCTCGGATCTGCCTACAAAATTGTACAATGCACCTATTTATAGCCCAAGCAAAGGACTACATCGGTTGACAACCCCAACCGCTAAGTTCAGCTCGACACTCCACGTGTCGACGTGTGGCAAAAGACCGCCATGCGTCCCTGCCACTTGTCCCGAGCAGTTTACGCACAACTTGCTCGCCTCTGCCTTGTACTGCCACATACAAGGTCTTCTGGAACCGTCCCGCAACCGTCCGCAACCGCTTGCTAGTAACCGTCCCGCAACTGGCCTGATGGATCCCAACACTCCACCTGACACATGCAGTCCACCAAGTAACTGCTCATATGCTGACGTGTGCCCCGCACGTCTTATAACCGCTTGGAACCGTTCCCGCACAACCGCTCCAAGTAACCGTTCCGTCATGTCGTTGCCTGGAACTACCTCATAACCGCCCCATGCAACTGCCATGACTTGTAACCGCCTCGAACCGTCAATGCCAAGTTCGTGCGCGCCAAATCTGGCATTCCCTCGTGCCCAGGTCTTGTTCCCACATAGTCCGAGTCAATTCCCATAGATTTATGCACAAGTGCCCAGCCACTTGCACATTTCCGAGTGTTGCCCACCATGATCCGACAATGCCCGCATATGTACGCACCTGGTCCGCCCAGCACGGTCGAACCCTCTCGGCCGTGGGCACACAGCCCAGGCCTTGTCCGCGCCCGAAGTGTCCGCTGATCGGGTCGGTCCGATCCGGGTCGGGTTTCACCTCCGGATCGACCCGTGACCCAATCCCATGGCAAGTCCCAGCACCTTGCCAAGTCTTTGGCCGAGCACCTTGGGTCACCCCTTGGGCATGGCCCTCAGTAACTACCTCCCCCCCTATAATAGGCTTAGATGGATAAACCCTGGTGATGGCAGTAACCATTGAAAAGCTGAGGAATCACTCGCCTGCCTCCAGCCTTGAACCAGCCCAAAACTTCAAAGTAACACGAGATTGTCTTGATTTCATGTCTTAGCTAAGCCTCACACTTGCCAAGAAGCCTCCGAACCACTTTTCATTCCCGTGCCTTAGTGTCGTGCCACGCCCAGTCGGCACTGTCCGCCCAGCGACTCGACTGCCTGCCGAGCCCAGCGAGTCACCCATGTTAAGGGTCTAACAAACCTCCCCCACTAAAAGAAACCGACGTCCTCGTCGGACTAGAAGTGTAGCCCTTAAACATGTCATAGTTCGATACTTAGTAAAGCTCGCCTTCCGTTTGCAAAGTAGCTTTGGTTCACCCTTCCGCTGGATCACTTTAATTGATCCCCCATCCGATAAACCTCTGATGATAAGACAGCTACGTACTTCAAACCATCCCAGCGAACGGACTGAAATCAGCTTCAACATCCAAGTCTCTTACACTGAATCAGCAACTTCCGTCTAACATTTTACATATCTACATAATATGCCTAACTTAACGCCACTTCGACATAATTACATACATATGAAAGCGGACATCCCCCGCTTGCTAGGAAAACAACCAAACACAACTTGACCTAGCAAATATTTACAATGGTCATACAACGAAAAACTGAAGTAAACTATATACAAGTAAACCAGCCACTAAATCATTGAGACGGACAACCAATGACTTATCTGGAACGAGTAATAGGCTGCAACTCCTTACTCATTTTTGCATACTTCAGCAACACGTCCCTTTGACAACACCGACGGCACATTAACTGTAAGCATCCTCTCAATGCTCGGATGGTCAGTCCAACTGAAACTCGTGGGACTTCTCAGTCGACTGAAAATAACAAGCTAATCGGGACCTTAGCCACCATCCACACCATCATTTCGTCAAAATTAGACATGACCTAGACATGCTTCACACAGAACACACATCCTACCATCTTTGCACACCAAGTTCAAAAATGGAAAAACAAAGTAGGAACCAACAAATATATTCAACATATGAATGTATGGAAAACAAATCCTTACTCAACCACGTATCGATCCAAGTCGTCGAATAGCATCCCTACCAAATGCAACAAGTTGCCTTTGCATGCATGTAAGAAACTTGACTTTCCGACCTCGCACCTTAAACCGACATTTGAGCCGCATCAATCACCCTCTTGACACGAACAGACCACGATCTGCAAGAATCTTCCATCGTCCGGGACAAATCAGCCATCAACCCGCACCAACTTGTCCTTCGGCCAACCATTTATCGCACCACTAGCCTAGTGCTCGATGAGCACCATTAGTTCCACATAGTGACCGGAGGCTTCACAATATCCGCCTCGCCACGAGCATTCTTCGGGATCTTTTCCGGCATTTCATGCATTAACTGCATTACCCCAAGCCGACCAGTTTCAGTATCACCCTCGTCGCCATTTTCTTAGCACAAGATAGCATTCAACCTTCCCCGCTTTGGGCAATCCCTCATTCGATGGTCACCACTGCAGATAAAACATCCCTTCTTCGTTCGGTCCGCATTATTGGATTGAGACGATCCCTCGGCCTGCACTGTTATCTCTTTAGTAGCTCTAAAACCATCAAACTTGCCTTTGCCCTTTTCGAGCACCCTTCTTTCCCTGTTCCGGGCCTGGGCCACCAACTCGATAATCCATCAATCGATCAGCAGCAGCCATGGCAGATTGCGAATCCTTGACACCTTGCCTTCTCAACTCGGTTTGTGCCCAAGGTTGTAATCCAGCCATGAAATTGAACACCTTGTATTCTTCTGACATATCTTTCACATCCAACAACAACGTACTGAACCGTTTCACATATTCCCGAACAGTCCCTTTGTGTCTCAACTCACGAAGGGCTTCACGTGCAACCCACGATACGTTACACGGCAGGAACTGCTCCTTGAGTTCCTGTTTCAACATTTCCCACGAACCAATCTTCTCACGATCGGCATTCGCGCCTTCCGACTAACGCGTACGCCACCACAACTTGGCGTCACCTACTGGCTATGGAAACCTTCTCCTCACTTGGAACATGTGCAGCATGAAAGTAAGTTTCCATGTCCCAAAGGAAGTTCTCCAATTCTTTGGCGCTTCTCTCGCCGCCAAATGGTTTTGGATCGGGCATCTTGAACCTAGATGAAGATGACGATCTCCCTTGACTCCCACAGCCAATAACCGCCATCCTCAACAACCTGCATTCGTCCTTGACTGCACCCAGCCGGACATCCACTGCCTCGCTTACGGAACTGATCTCCTCTTGAACCGATACGAGCCTTCCTTCCACGAAATTAGGGATTTCATCCACAGATTTATGGAGTACTTCCGCCATAGCACGGAGTTTATCGAAATTGGTCTCCAGCATTGAGATCCGTTCGAAAACTGCTGCTACAACCAGAACTGGTGGAGGTTGCCCCATCAAAGTCTCCAACCTTTGAATCCTCTCGTCCATAGCCGCGATCTCATCTCTGCGATCCGCATCTCTTGCATCTCGAGGTGCCATAACGCAGCAACTTTTCCCTCAGAACCCACCAACGGGGCTCCGATGCCAAATTATCACGGGTCCAAATTGGACTAGAATTTTTCACGGAAAATTCCACCCCGTGCCGGCACTGATTGTCCGCACAACAACCAATCAGCCTTCGATCCTCACCAAACACTCGTGTTTACCTCACAGCACTCGTGTTTAGTATGACTAGAGTTACAGCCCAAAGCCAGCTTTAGTGTTTGAAGCAGTATGCAGCGGAATACAATCAAAACACGTAAAGGCACATACACAATTTACGGTGACAATTCCCCAACCTTGAATATTATTTGCACTCTCAATATACAAGGAAAAGTCCTCGCTGTACAACTCTCAAAGATCTCACGATCCCTCTCGCTGGCTTTCTGCCTCTTGGATCTGCCTACAAAATTGTACAATGCACCTATTTATAGCCCAAGCAAAGGACTACATCGGTTGACAACCCCAACCGCTAGGTTCAGCTCGACACTCCACATGTCGACGTGTGGCAAAAGACCTCCATGCGTCCCTGTCACTTGTCCCGAGCAGTTTCTGCACAACTTGCTCGCCTCTGCCTTGTACTGCCACGTACAAGGTCTTCTGGAACCATCCCGCAACCGTCCGCAACCGCTTGCTAGTAACTGTCCCGCAACTTGCCTGATGGATCCCAGCACTCCACCTGGCACATGCAGTCCACCAAGTAACTGCTCATATGCTGATGTGTGCCCCGCACGTCTTATAACCGCTTGGAACCGTTCCCGCACAACCGCTCCAAGTAACCGTTCCGTCATGTCATTGCCTGGAACTACCTCATAATCGCCCCATGCAACTGCCATGACTTGTAACCGCCTCGAACCGTCAATGCCAAGCTCGTGCGCGCCAAATCTGGCGTTCCCTCGCGCCCAAGTCTTGTTCCCACATAGTCCGAGTCAATTCCCATAGATTTATGCACAAGTGCCCAGCCACTTGCACATTTCCGAGTCTTGCCCACCATGATCCGACAATGCCCGCATATGTCCGCACCTGGTCCGCCCAGCACGGTCGAACCCTCTCGTCCATTGGTACACAGCCCAGGCCTTGTCCGCGCCCGAATTGTCCGCTGATCGGGTCGGTCCGATCCGGGTCGGGTTTTACCTCCGGATCGACCCGTGACCCAATCCCATGGCAAGTCCCAGCACCTTGCCAAGTCCTTGGCCGAGCACCTTGGGTCACCCCTTGGGCATGGCCCTCAGTAACTACCTCCCCCCTATAATAGGCTTAGACGGATAATCCCTGGTGATGGCAGTAACCATTGAAAAGCTGAGGAATCACTCGCCTGCCTCCAGCCTTGAACCAGCCCAAAACTTCAAAGTAACACGAGATTGTCTTGATTCCATGTCTTAGTTAAGCCTCACACTTGCCAAGAAGCCTCCGAACCACTTTTCATTCATGTGCCTTAGTGTCGTGCCATGCCCAGTCGGCACTGTCCGCCCAGCGACCTGACCGCCTGCCGAGCCCAGCGAGTCACCCATGTTAAGGGTCTAACAGTAAGGCAGATGATCCCATTGTCACGCCACGTCAAGCCATTATTAACCTCAATGAATTAGCACATGTTTGATGTCACTAGTGAATCAGGATTTTGGTGTTCATAATTTTGGGAAGAAAAATAAACATATAGCGATTTCAACTCATTATTTTACCCTATTACAGAAAGGACAGAAGTCACCTATTTACTTGTCCCTCCTGGTATTAGTCGCACGCCATTTTTTGGAAAGTTATACAACAAGAAATGTTAATAGAAAGATCAGAATGGGTATACAATTTGGAGGTTCAATGTGTTGAAACTTTTGCTACAAATACTCAAAGTGCTAAGGTGGAGTATTTCGGGGTCGAGACTCGAGACGCATTATTACCACGATCATAAAATGAATACATGAAAGATAAAGAGGATCTTTGCAGGGTTTTAGCACGGGGCATCTTTCAGTCCCTCCCACATTTAAAATGTACCCATACATGGCCCCATCAAAATGATATTCATATATAGAATAAGAACCAATGATGAAATGTTACCCAACTAAACCACAGCCGGAGCCCAACTCCACAACTTTCTTTCCTTGGAGGGATACTTCTCCCAATTCTACTGAATGCTCTAAAAACTTCCCCATAACAATGCCGCTGTCCCACATTACTGAACCAGTTACCCAGGAGTGGCCTGCATATGAGAATAAATGACAAGACACAGCCAATAATTATATGATAATACCATAAAATTTAGGTGATTTAACATTGATCATAATTCAGTTTTAAAAACAGACTGCACCAGATGTGAGAAACTCATTGTCCTTCTATTATAATTTCGCTTGTTTAAGTGGTTGGGTGAACTAAACATGGACATTTAATTCTAACGTAAGATATGCATATAGAAAAACACAAACAAGAACACCAAGTCATCATTATTTAATTCGTAACAACCTAGCAGCCAATCATACTTCACAGCAGAAGCACCATCCAAAATAAGCATGCACCATTATCCCCCACAATCAGATATACCCAGAGTTGAGAAGTCACAGATAAAAAGAAACATCTATTGAAACAATTGAAAATAAATTTATTCAGCGGAAACAACCGAACTTTCTCTCGGTCAGTTGGACAATTATGATAGCAGTACTAGAAATATAAGTCTGCAGCTATAATAATCACGTTTCTCCCGGAAGGCACACATTCATTTTCAACAGTTTGAATTGTTTTGTAGATATAATGTTTTAAGATTCAAATGAGTTCTTTCCACCAAATTCTCTTCACATATGTTTTAAGTTTCAAATGAGTTCTTTCCATCAAATTGTCCTACATATCTAGTGGTATAGCCACTTACTGCCAACCTTCCCGCTTGGATCCTTGTAAGTGGAGTAACACATTTATAATGTTGCCTTGAAGATTGCCACATTATTCAAGCCAAAAAAAAAATACCACAAACACCAAATTATGGAATCACAAACTCACACAATAATGCCTTTTAATAGTTCATGCATACTATAGTCTCGACTATAGCTACATGAATTCAGGAGAACCTTGCAAAGGTTTAAATTAATATCCATTTTTCCCCCAAAGAACTATTTATAGTCCTGTCTACGCTTATCAAGGTTTTCATGCTACCTACTTTTGTGTTTCATAGACGACAAGCATATATTCTCAAAAAAAAAAAAATTATTTACAGTCAATTCAAAGAATACTATCTGTTGTGTCGAGAATTATACTCCTCGACCGGCGATCGCCTCAGAGGCCGGGCGACCGTGCCGGAACCCAGCAGCTAAGGCAGATCGGACGGCCGAAGGTCCCAGGACAAGTCCCGGTGCCGAGCGATCGACATCTAAGACGATCGTCTCTCGGTACTTGGCGATCGACTTCTGGTGGCCGACTAGCAGACGGTCATCTCTCGGCACTTGCCGGTCGACCCTTGGTGACCGACCGATGCCGACCCCTTGGCGACCGCCTCATGCAGCTCGAAACCGATGATCATCCAGTCGGCAAAGGCCGAAGCTCAGGACAGAACCCACGTGCAGTGCCGGGACAAGATCCGCATTTCACGGATCATTGACCACAGCCTGTCAGCATCTTTCCACCAGCCGACAGGCCCGCCGAAAGGTGTCAGTAGGACCGCCCGTGACAGCAACTCCGGACGCGTGCTGGCTCCTCATTGGACCGCACAGCTGGCTGCCAGCAGCAGCCTTGGACTTTAGGCAGATGTTAGGCGTATTTTTATACGCTTATTTATCATTATTTTGTAGTATTTTGGAGAGTGAAATCGTCTAAATGAGCTTTTAATGCCTTAATTTTGTATGATTGACAGGAAATTGAAGTCCGGAAGCTAAAACGAGGCAAAACGGGCGAAAACAGCAAATCTGGACTCTGAGCCGCGACACAAGGAAGGCAGGCCGCGGCACGGAAGACACCCGGCCAAGGCAAAGTAACTGTACTGCATGCCGCGGCACGGCCATGAGCCGCGGCACGAGAAGAATTAATTAACGCCCGAGGCATTGGTGAAGGCGATGTGCCGCAACCACGAGTTTAGTGCGCCGGCACTTTGCTTGGTGGTTTTTGTATGTCCGCGCGGATTTTGGGCCGTTTCCAAGCCAGTTTTCGACCGACTAATACGGACGCGAATTGGAGGATATGTTGAGCTATAAATAGGGTTTAAGACCCTAATTAAATCATCTTTGGATCTTTAATCTTTGAGAGCTTAAGCTTGGAGACGGCAGAAGAAGAGGGAAGCGAGAAGACTTCAAGGGCGGAGGCGGAAGGCGAAGAGAACGGAGGAATCCGAGCTTCATCTGCGTTTGAATTTTATGCTTTCGTTTATTTATTCTGTATTTTCGAGTTTTTAGTATGTCGGGCTAAAGCCTAATCTAGGGTTTTGATGAAACCTTTGTTTTTGAATTGATTGAGATTATCCGATTTATTACCTTTTTATTGAGTTTTCCCAATTATGTTTAATGCTTGCAATTATCGGCCAATAGTTGTATTGATTTAATCATTCACTTGAATCGGGAGAGGAGATTTGGTGAGCAACTATTGGTGAGGACCGTTTTATTCTGTGAGATAGGAATATACTCATAGGAACTACGTGGCCTTTAGGAGATTTTATGCTTTTCGCCTATTGACGAATTAATTCACCTAGGGATAGAGTGCGTTATTCGCATTTAGATAAATCTATTGACCTCGGGAGAGGCGGTAGAATATATTAGCAATCTCCGCCTTCAATAAATTTGGAAAATTATTTATTACGGATAATCGAGAGTAAATTCGGATAAACTAAGGTGGATTCAGAACCCTAGACTTATTCATCATTTGATTTATTTTATTCAAGCCATCGTTTTATACTAGTCTTTTAGTAATTCTTCTAGTTATTAATTACAAAATCCCAAATTCGATTGTTCAGATAAAATTGGAATACACAAAAATCGGTAGTTAGAAATTAAATCCTCGTAGGAACGATACTCTACTTATCACTTTATTACTTGTAAACGATGATGTGCACTTGCGTGTAAAGAAATATCGCAACAAGTTTTTGGCGCCGTTGCCGGGGATTGAAATTTTCTAATATCGATTTAAGTATTTCCAGTCTTAATTTGAACGTTTTATTTTTATTTTTGTGTATTTAATTTCGTTTACTTGTTTTTCCTTTCAGGATCTTTCGTGTAGTGCATGATAAAACTCGGTAACGAAGGCCTACTACCTTTGGATACCGAGCTCGAGCGCACTCTAAGAAGGAACAAAAAGGAGAAAAGAGACTTGCAGACGACGGTCAACATGGCCGAGAATATCGAAGTCCAAGGAGGAGATAACCAAGTGCGGCAAGTTCAACCGGAACTAGCTCTTCGAGATTATGCCATGCCGCAGATCAACGCTAATTTTTCGGGAATTCGGCGTCCCACTATCCAAGCTAATAATTTTGAGATCAAGCCTGCTATTATTCAGATGGTGCAGGCGAGCCAATTCTGGATGCCGAATGGCGGCCGAATGCCCATATTGCTTCTTTCCTTGAGATATGCGACACGTTCAAGACTAATGGTGTCACCGACGATGCCATCCGGTTGAGGCTTTTCCCTTTCTCTTTGAGGGATAAAGCAAAGTTTTGGTTAAATTACTTACCGCCGGGGTCGATTACAACATGGGAGAGGTTAGCGCAAGCCTTCCTTGCCAAATTCTTCCCACCAGCTAAGACGGAAAGGTTGAGAAACGAAATAACCACCTTTGGTCAGTACGATATGGAATCGCTCCACGAGGCGTGGGAGCTATATAAAGATTTGCTACGAAGATGCCCTCATCACGACATTCCTGATTGGCTTCAGCTTCATACGTTCTATAATGGTTTGAGTGCTTCTACACGCACCCTCGTGGATGCGGCCTCTGGTGGAACCTTTATGGGAAAATCTATGGCCGAGGCACACGTGCTTTTGGAAGATATGGCCGAAAACGCATACCAATGGCCATCGGAAAGATTGACACCGAAGAGAGTCATGGAAGTTTCAAGTAATGACCCGATTTCCACTTTGTCAGCTCAAGTTGCCGCTTTGACCCAACAGCTCCAGGCATTCTCGCACGCACCAGCCCCCGTCACCATAGAGACATGCAATTGGTGTAACGGATCACACCGGCGGAGTGTCAAGTTAGAAACCCGTTCGAGCAACATCGGATGGAGCAGCTCAATTCGTGGGAAATGGGAATCGGCGAATAACCCGTACTCAACACTTATAATCCGGGGTGGCGCAATCATCCCAACTTTTCATGGAGAAAGCGGAGAACTCACACCGGCCCCATTCGCTCGGAATCAACGGCCCCCCTCCCGCTCCCAAAGTGTCTCTCGAGGAAGCACTTGCAAAATTGGCGGCAAATACGAGTCAATTTATGACCCCGTCGGAAGCTACATTACAAAATCATTCCGCTTCCATCCGAATCGGAGGTCAGTGGGCCAAATTGCTAATGTGTTGACGGCTCGTCCGGAAGGATCATTGCCAGTACAACAGACAAATCTAGAGAGAGTCTAAACGCAATCGGCTTAAGAAGTGGGAAAGAGGTCTTTGGATCAGCCCGGCGGTGTGAAAGAAGAAGGAAATTGAGGAAGAGAAGGATTTAAAGCCGGAGGAGTCGAAGGATTTGAAGCCAGGACAACTCGAACATGTGTGCCCCCGTTCCATTTCTCGCAGAGATTACGACAAAGAAGGGCGGACAAACAATTTTCTAAGTTCCTTGATGTGTTTAAAAGCTTCACATAAACATTCCGTTCGCGACGCATTGGAGCAGATGCCGAGTTACGTCAAGTTCATGAAAGAGATATTATCGAAGAAGAGAAAGCTTGAGGAGTTTGAAGCGGTCACCTTGTGAGAGGAGTCGGTGCAATGCTTCAAAAGAAGCTCCCACCTCAATTGACAGATCCAGGAAGCTTCAACCTACCCTGCACCATGGGGAATCTTTCGTTTACTAAGGCACTATGCGATCTTGGTGCTAGTATCAACCTCGTGCCTCTGTCGCGTTTCAAAAGTGGATATTGGGAAGCCAAGCCAACGGCGATCTCCTTACAATTGGCGGATCGATCGATAAAGTATCCGAGGGGAGTGATCGAGGATGTATTAGTTAAGGTTGACAAGTTCATCTTTCCGGCCGATTTCATCGTACTCGACATGGAGGAAGATGAAAATATTCCAATCATCTTGGGACGACCGTTTTTAGCGACTGGCCGAACCCTTATAGACGTGGAAAAGGGGGAGTTAACTCTGAGGGTCCAAGATGAGCAAGTTACTTTTCAAGTATTCAAATCGCTTCCATGTCCCGGAAGTATTGATAAAAGGTCACAAAGTGAAATTGTAAATGCCGTTGAAAGAGGAAAGCACCGAAAACATCGTCGATGGGAAAATTCAGATTTTGTGTTAAATGGTCCAAGTCTTAAGAAGGATGGAGAACGAGTGGCGTTCCTCGAGCATGAGGAAAAATCTGCTGCAGTCTTGAGTGCGTTTGTGAAGGAGGAGAGTGAGCCGAAAGCCCAGCGGACAATTAGTCATGAAAAAAACGGGTGTTTCGGGAAGTTATTCACGTCGAAACCTTTCCGCAAACAACATTTGATGACCGAACCGAAAGTCGAATCGCTAACGACCAATGGTCATAATTTTAACAAAAATATGAACGGTTCGATGAACGGGGCGGAAACCAAATGGAGTTTGCGAAAAGCAAACTAATGTTTTCCAATAGGTCCGGCTGAAGACTATAAACTTAGCGCTTCTCGGGAGGCAACCCGAGTTCGTAGTTGTAGATTTTTTTTTTTGTGTTTCTTCATTTTTCTTGCATTCGTAATTCTCATTTTTCATCATTTTTGTGCTTTACTTTGCTTCTGCCTCTCACTTTTAACGTGTTTTTCTCAAAATTTTGTGCACAAAAGTCCCAGGGAAGAAACTAAAGTATGAGCCGCGGCACAGGTATTGTGAGCCGCGGCACACATCAATCGCAAGGGGAGGCTAAACCAACTGTACCCTGTGCCGCGGCACGACATAAATGAGCCGCGGCACACTTGAGCATTAAGCCGCGGCACACGAAATCTGTGCCGCGGCACACGATAAAACGAGAACACAGGCAAAAGGGACTGTACCCTGTGCCGCGGCTCACTTTAGCTGTGCCGCGGCACACTATGCGGAATCTAAAAGGCCCAGGTAACATATAACACGCGTTCGGCCGGCATTTCCAGGTACGCCTTCTTCCTTTCTCCTTCCCTCCCCAGCGCGCGACCGGCCGAAGTTTTCTTCCATTTTTTTTCCCTGTGATTTCTTCTTGCAATCTTCAAAAGGTATGTTTCAATCTTTAATCTTTACTTGCTTATGGTTTATTTTGGAAGTTGTTTATGCTTTGGATGAATGGAACATGCTTATTCTCCTTCGAAATTTCTAGGATGGTTTAGGGAATAACATGGTAATTTTAATCAATTTTTCATGGTTAGTTTGGATTGTGAATGAGTTGAATGTGTTGAGTTGATGATGATTGTATTATGTTTCGGTTTTTGGGGGTTGAATCGAGCTATAACTATGTTTATTCTTCAAGTAAACTTGTGCCCTCAAGGTGTTTGATAAATTGCCTAAATGAAAAATTTTCTTTGGAAAAGCAATTGTTTAGAATTTTCGTGCAACGTATACGTTTTGAATTTACAGCAAGCCCAACCCTTACATCCAGGTTAAACGTTTAAGTCCAATTTCATCCTTCTCTCATGTATGCGCTATTTTCTTCAATTCGGAATTTCTGGCTGGACATCCTTAGCCGAGCATAGATCATTGTTATTATTTTTGCGTGAATAAACCCTCGTGTTGTACTTTTCAGGACTGATTATGGCACGAACAAAGAAGCTGAGCAAGCGAGCTAGGACCGAGTCATCCCCTACTCGAGGGGAGACCTCTCGTGGTCGGGCCGAGGCAGAGGGGCACCAATTTTCGGACCCTGAAGTTCACAAGATATTCAATGAAAAGATTCGGTCACGACCACTTATTCCAGAGAGGGGTTTTACTCCAGCTCCTCAGGACGGGGAATTGCTCACTATGATTGACGAGATGGGGTGGGCCAGATTTACCGCACCTCCCGAGCCAGCGGTTATCTCGATCGTGCAGGAGTTTTACGCGGCCTTTCTGTGAAGCACATTCGGGCGGGGCATACGTTGTCGTCTTTAGAGTCTCGGACTCGGAGTCGACGTCAGGGTTTGATTGATTTCTCCACTACCGCTATTCGGAGGCTTTTTGGGTTTCGGTGGTTGTGAGTCGGCTATGACCAAGTGATGACCGGCCTCACTAAGGAGGCCTGCTCGAGACCATTGCACGGCTGATCTGGCCCGGGAGCGGCGAGCACGGAGTTCTTCCACTTTTCACTTCAGAGCTCGCGCCTCGGCCCGGCTCGGGCGTGCACAGCTTTATTTTATCTGCGCACGCATTGACCCCACCTCCCGGTCCGTGCAGTCTTTCTCTCTCGCGCCGGACACTTTTTGCTATCACTTAGTGCGTTTGATGTAGCCCCCATCCTGGTCCGATCTATCTTCCGGTGTATCCGAGGGGGCCAAGACGGCGGTTGAAGCACCCCTCCCTCATCCGAGCTTTATGCCGTGATCGGGGTGACGTGGTGACGGCGAGCCGATGCTTGCTCCCGAGGCCCGATCGACCACCGCATCATATCACACTTCGACCCGGTGGGGAGGAGCGCCGGCGCAGCTCGGGAGAGGATTTACGCTAAAGGAGGCCCGAGGATCCCAGAGCCGTTTTTGTTGACACATGGAGAGGCCGGCCCGCCACCCGACAGAGCGAAGTTGCAGGAGTTGTTTGATGGGCTGAGGGAGGATTTGAGGAGACAGAGAGAGGAGCAGAGAGAGGATCTGAGGAGAGAGAGAGAGGAGCTGAGAGAGGAGACGAGGAGAGAGAGAGAGATGAGATGAGAAGAGAGAGAGAGAGCTTGATGGCTGCCATACGGGAGGAGCAGCGGACGGAGCGGGAGAGCGTTGTAGCTGCCGTCAGAGCCGAGATGCGAGAGCAGGCCCGTCGGGCCAGCCGACGAGAGGCGAGGCGTCTTGCTGCGAGGGATGCTTATCATCAGGAGCACCTCTCCGCATGGACAGCACATATCATGCATCCCGACGGGCCATTTATTGCGCCCGCCCGGCCAGCCACACCACCCTCCTCACCGGACGATGCCGGCACCAGCTCCTGAGCAGACTGGAGGGGAGTACTTGACCTTTTACTTTTATTGCATATCATTTTTTGTCCCTTGAGGTCAATGTACGTCCTAAGTTTGGGGGGGGGATTTACTTTCAGTTTCTACATTCATTGCTGTACTTTATTTTATTGCTGTACTTTATTTCGTTGCACTTTTCATTACTTTGCGTAAAAATTTTTTTAGATAGCCTTGCTTGTCTTAGTTTTTCTTTATTCGTGAATTTTTCGTGCTTCTATTTGTGTGATACTGATGTTACGACACTGTTTTTCTCTCTGAAGAAACGGTCGAGTTCTAGTCGAGTTGTAGTCAGTTATTTCTGTTCTGCTTAGTATTCATTTAGGTCCGAAATTTTTCGTGATTGTAGAGGTCTTGGCAGATAAGAGACGATACATACTTGTTTTAAAATCACCGTCAATACGTTTGGCTACATTTTCCGGATAGTGAGTCGTACTGTTTCTGTAGACGTGTTGGCACTTAGATCGAGTTTTGAGTCGGTCAGTTTTTCCCAAAAAGTCGAGATAATGTGTTCTATGAAGGGAAGTCTAGTAACCGGGGGTATTCGCGTGACCCGTTGTTTACTCTCGCGTAAAACGACGACCCTGATTAGACTAGTGATTTAGATATTTCACATGTGCCAATGAGAGGGAGCCTAGTAACTGGGGGTATTCGCGTGACCCGCTGTTTACTCTCGCGTAAAACGGCAACCTTGATTCGGACATGCGGAAATTAGGTATTCGAGTTGTTTCTCCGCTGTAGACGGGAACATAGTAACTAGAAGCATCCATGTGCCCCATGAGTGTCTTTTACGTCAAACGGTTTTCCAATACATGAGAATGGAGTTTCCACCCTAGGATTATCCCGATGAAACATCCCGAGGTCCTAACCTAGTGGTCAACTCGAATCAAATTCTTGAGCATATATATAGGGGGATACTGTCCGAGGTTTATTTGTTATGAAACTCGTGAAAATTGTGCCTTTAGACTGTGGAACGGGACGAACTAACTTGTTTATTTTAGCCTTCCACATTGACGGTCGATTTGACTCACGTTTTGTTAATCTTTGAGCTGGATTTTCTCCATGAATGAGTGATTAGGACTGAACTTGATTACTTTGCGGAATCATTATTCTGAGTGCAGCTCGCTTTTACGACACTCGTATTATTTAGAGAGAATTACAGGATAGTATTGATTAGGTTGAACACTATGAGTTGCACGATGATTCACGACATTCTTTTATTGAATTTAATTCTTTTTGCTTGAGGACAAGCAAAGGCTTAAGTTTGGGGGTATTTGTTAGGCGTATTTTTATATGCTTATTTATCATTATTTTGTAGTATTTTGGAGAGTGAAATCGTCTAAATGAGCTTTTAATGCCTTAATTTTGTATGATTGACATGAAATTGAAGTCCGGAAGCTAAAACGAGGCAAAACGGGCGAAAACGGAAAATCTGGACTCTGAGCCGCGGCACAAGGAAGCTGAGCCGCGGCACGAAGACACCCGGCCGAAGGCGAGTAACTGTACTGCTGTGCGCAGCACGGCCAGGTGAGCCGCGGCACGTAAGAATTAATTAACGCCCGTGCATTCGGTGAAGGCGATGTGCCGGCACGGAGTTTAGTGCGCCGCGCTTGGCGGTTTTGTATGTCCGCGCGGATTTTGGGCCGTTTCGAAGCTAGTTTTCGACCGACTAATACGGATGCGAATTGGAGGATATGTTGAGCTATAAATAGGGTTTAAGACCCTAATTAAATCATCTTTGGATCTTTAATCTTTGAGAGCTTAAGCTTGGAGACGGCAGAAGAAGAGGAAGCGAGGAAGACTTCAAGGGCGGAGGCGGAAGGCGAAGAACGGAGGAATCCGAGCTTCATCTGCGTTTGAATTTTATGCTTTTGTTTATTTATTACGTATTTTCGGTTTTTAGTATGTCGTAAAGCCCTAATCTAGGGTTTTGATGAAACCTTTGTTTGTGAATTGATTGAGATTATCGATTTATTACCTTTTTATTGAGTTTTCCCAATTATGTTTAATGCTTGCAATTATCGGCCAATAGTTGTATTGATTTAATCATTCACTTGAATCGGGAGAGGAGATTTGGTGAGAACTATTGGTGAGGACCGTTTTATTCTGTGAGATAGGAATATACTCATAGGAACTACGTGGCCTTTAGGAGATTTTATGCTTTTCGCCTATTGACGAATTAATTCACCTAGGGATAGAGTGCGTTATTCGCCTTTAGATAAATCTATTGACCTCGGGAGAGGCGGTAGAATATATTAGCAATCTCCGCCTTCAATAAATTGGGAAAATTATTTAGTACGGATAATCGAGAGTAAATTCGGATAAACTAAGGTGGATTCAGAACCCTAGACTTATTCATCATTTGATTTATTTTATTCAAGCCATCGTTTTATACTAGTCTTTTAGTAATTCTTCTAGTTATTAATTACAAAATCCCAAATTCGATTGTTCAGATAAAATTGGAATACACAAAAATCGGTAGTTAGAAATTAAATCCTCGTGGGAACGATACTCTACTTATCACTTTATTACTTGTAAACGATGACGTGTACTTGCGTGTAAAGAAATATCGCAACAAGTTTTTGGCGCCGTTGCCGGGGATTGAAATTTTCTAATATCGATTTAAGTATTTCAAGTCTTAATTTGAACGTTTTATTTTTATTTTTGTGTATTTAATTTCGTTTACTTGTTTTTCCTTTCAGGATCTTTCGTGTAGTGCATGAGAAAACTCGGTAACGAAGGCCTACTACCTTTGGATACCGAGCTCGAGCGCACTCTAAGAAGGAACAAAAAGGAGAAAAGAGAGTTGCATTTACGGTCAACATGGCCGAGAATATCGAAGTCCAAGGAGGAGATAACCAAGTGCGGCAAGTTCAACCGGAACTAGCTCTTCGAGATTATGCCATGCCGCAGATCAACGCTAATTTTTCGGGAATTCGGCGTCCCACTATCCAAGCTAATAATTTTGAGATCAAGCCTGCTATTATTCAGATGGTGCAGGCGAGCCAATTAATTTGCCGAATGACGCGGCCGAATGCCCATATTGCTTCTTTCCTTGAGATATGCGACACGTTCAAGACTAATGGTGTCACCGACGATGCCATCCGGTTGAGGCTTTTCCCTTTCTCTTTGAGGGATAAAGCAATAAAGTGTCGTGCACGTACGCTTTATTAGTCTGCACGACACTTTATTAGTCTTGAACGTGTCGCATATCCCTAACAATCTCGAGTGATGTAACATTCTCTGAGTTGCCGTTTACTTGCGTGTAAAGAAATATCGTGTAAAGAAATATCACAACACTTTATTACTAGTTATGGATATACAATATCGTAAACGATGACGTGCACTTCTAGTTATCCAAGTTTTTGGCGCCGTTGCCGGGGATTGAAATTTTCTAATATCGATTTAAGTATTTCCAGTCTTAATTTGAACGTTTTATTTTTATTTTTGTGTATTTAATTTCGTTTACTTGTTTTTCCTTTCAGGACCTTTCGTGTAGTGCATGAGAAAACTCGGTAACGAAGGCCTACTACCTTTAGATACCGAGCTCGAGCGCACTCTAAGAAGGAACAAAAAGGAGAAAAGAGAGTTGCAGACGACGGTCAACATGGCCGAGAATATCAAAGTCCAAGGAGGAGATAACCCAGTGCGGCAAGTTCAACCGGAACTAGCTCTTCTAGATTATGCCATGCCGCAGATCAATGCTAATTTTTCGGGAATTCGGCGTCCCACTATCCAAGATAATAATTTTGAGATCAAGCCTGCTATTATTCAGATGGTGCAGGCGAGCCAATTCTGTGGACTGCCGAATGACGACCCGAATGCCCATATTGCTTCTTTCCTTGAGATATGCGACACGTTCAAGACTAATGGTGTCACCGACAATGCCATCCGGTTCCCTTTCTCTTTGAGGGATAAAGCAAAGTTTTGGTTAAATTCCTTACCGCCGGGGTCGATTACAACATGGGAGAGGTTAGCGCAAGCCTTACTTGCCAAATTCTTCCCACCAGCTAAGACGGCAAGGTTGAGGAACGAAATAACCACCTTTGGTCAGTACGATATGGAATCGCTCCATGAGGCGTGGGAGCGATATAAAGATTTGCTACGAAGATGCCCTCATCACGGCATTCCTGATTGGCTTCAGCTTCATACGTTCTATAATGGTTTGAGTGCTTCTACACGCACCCTCGTGGATGCGGCCTCTGGTGGAACCTTTATGGGAAAATCTATGGCCGAGGCACACGTGCTTTTGGAAGATATAGCCGAAAACGCATACCAATGGCCATCGGAAAGATTGACACCGAAGAGAGTCATGGAAGTTTCAAGTAATGACCCGATTTCCACTTTGTCAGCTCAAGTTGCCGCTTTGACCCAACAGCTCCAGGCATTCTCGCACGCACCAGCCCCCGTCACCATGGAGACATGCAATTGGTGTAACGGATCACACCCGAGCGCGGAGTGTCAAGTTAGAAACCCGTTCGAGCAACATCAGATGGAGCAGGCTCAATTCGTGGGAAATGGGAATCGGCCGAATAACCCGTACTCCAACACTTATAATCCGGGGTGGCGCAATCATCCCAACTTTTCATGGAGAAACGGACAGAACTCACACCAGCCCCCATTCGCTCAGAATCAACAGCAGCCCCCTCCCGCTCCCAAAGTGTCTCTCGAGGAAGCACTTGCAAAATTGGCGGCAAATACGAGTCAATTTATAACCCGTACGGAAGCTACATTACAAAATCATTCTGCTTCCATTCGGAATCTGGAGGTCCAGCTGGGCCAAATTGCTAATGTGTTGATAGCTCGTCCGGATGGAGCATTGCCGAGTACAACAGAGACAAATCCTAGAGAGAGTCTAAACGCAATCACCTTAAGAAGTGGGAAAGAGGTGCTGGATCAGCCCGAGCGGTGTGAAAAGAAGAAGGAAATTGAGGAAGAGAAGGATTTAAAGCCAGAGGAGTCGAAGGATTTGAAGCCGGACAACTCGAAGATATTCGACACGGCAGAGGTTTAGAGAGAGCACAGATCCTCTCGTGGTCAGTACAACGTGACGCCCAAAGAAATTATGCCACAACGGAGAAGGAATTGTTGGCGGTGATCTTTGCATTTGATAAATTTCGGGCCGAAATTTTTTGCAAGTAGTAAATTTTTTCTGTGATAAGTACGTATACTCCTAGTGTATACGTAATAAGGATCTTTGCAAGTAGTAAATTTTTTCTGTGAGATAAGCGTATAAAAATACGCCTAACAATTTCGGGCCGAAATAATGATCTTTGCAAGTAGTAAATTTTTTCTGTGAGATGAGGAGAGAGAGCACAGATCCTCTCGTGGTCAGTACAACCTGACGCCCAAAGAAATTATGCCACAACGGAGAAGGAATTGTTGGCGGTGATCTTTGCATTTGATAAATTTCGGGCTTATCTACTAGGAACGAAAGTGATAGTGTGGACCGATCATTCGGAAATAAAATACCTTTTGGAGAAGAAGGATGCCAAACCATGGTTGATTCGGTGGGTGCTACTCCTTCAAGAATTCAACTTGGAGATTCGGGACAAGAAAGGGACAGAAAATGTTATAGCCGATCACCTTTCACGATTAGAGAGTTCCCTCGAGAAGGAAGAAAGTCAGCCACAAATTATAGAAACCTTCCCGACGAGCGACTCTACAAGTTGGATTCAACACATGCGCCTTGGTATGCTGATCTAGTGAACTACTTAGCAAGTAAAACAATTCCGAACGACCTCTCACGTCATCAAAAGAAGAAGCTAATCTCGGATGCTAAGTACTATTTGTGGGACGATCCTTTTCTCTTCAAGCGATGCCCCGATCAAATTATCCGTAGATGCATTCCGGATGAGGAAATCCACAGTGTCTTTGAACCATTGCCATGCATCACCCTACGGTGGACATTTTAGTGGAAATAGAACAGCAGCGAAGGTCTTACAGTCGGGATTTTATTGGCCGTCCTTATTCAAAGATGCTCACTCCTTTGTGTCTACATGTGATCGGTGTCAACGGACAGGAAACATCTCAAGACGACACGAAATTCCGCTGAACACCATACTTGAAGTCGAATTATTTGATGTATGGGGGATCGACTTCATGGGTCCATTTCCCCCATCAAACAAGAATCTCTATATTTTGGTGGCCGTAGATTATGTCTCAAAATGGGTTGAAGCGGTGGCACTACCTACGAATGGGTCCAATGTCGTAATCAAGTTTATTAAACAACATATCTTCGCACGCTTTGGGACTCCACGTGCTATTATAAGTGATGGTGGGTCACACTTCGACAACAAATTTCTTGATGCGGTTTTGAGAAAATACGGAGTCACTCATCGTGTTGCCACAGCATACCATCCGCAAACGAGAGGTCAAGTTGAGATATCAAATCGAGAGCTGAAGTGGATTCTAGAAAATACGGTCATCTCGTCTCGAAAAGATTGGGCATTTAAACTCGATGATGCACTTTGGGCGTACCGGACTGCGTATAAAACACCTATCGGAATGTCGCCCTACAGATTGGTCTATGGGAAAGGTTGCCATCTACCCGTAGAGATGGAACACCGTGCTTACTGGGCGATAAAGAAACTAAACTTTGATCTAAAATCCGCTGGGGAAAAGCGTTGTTTGCAGCTGAACGAGTTGGAAGAAATTCGCCACAACTCATACGAAAATGCAAAACTTTATAAGGAGCGGACAAAGATTTGGCATGATAAGCACATCACGCAGAGAGAATTTGTCCCGGGTCAAGAGGTGTTGCTATTTAACTCACGCTTAAATTTATTTCCCGGGAAATTGCGTTCATGATGGTCGGGACCGTTCACCGTAGTTCAAGTGTTTCCACATGGTGCAGTAGAAGTTCAAAGAGATGGCCGAAAATTCAAAGTTAATGGACAACGGTTGAAGGCATACTTGGGAAATCCAATAGACACGCAGAAAACGACCGTCACCTTATCCACCGCCGGATGAATGCGAGAAAAGTCCGGCTGAAGACTATAAACTTAGCGCTCCTCAGGAGGCAACCCGAGTATTAGTTGTAGATTCTTTGTTGTTTTCTTGCATTTTTAGAGTCTCTCTTTGTCTTCTTTCTTCTTTGATCCATCCTTCCCTCTCGTCTTGATGTTTTCGTGTAAAAAATTTGTGCAGGAATCAGCAAAGGGGAGGAATTCAATGATGGGCCGCGGCACAGTCCAGGTGAGCCGCGGCACACACCAGCTGATGAAAAATGGCCGATCAAACTGTACCCTGTGTCGCGGCATGATCTTACTGAGCCGCGGAAGACCAGGTCGCTGAGCCGCGGCACACGAAAACTGAGCCGCGGAACACTAAATGGCCAAGAAACACCCATGGAGCCTGTACTTTGTGCCGCGGCACACCAAACCGGAGCCGCGGCACACTAACAAACTGAGCCGCGGCACCCGACGACATTACAAAACGTCCCAGTCCTACTGTACTTTGGGCCGCGGCTCACTTATATTGTGCCGCGGCCCCCGTCGCAAAATAAGAGCAGCCAGGTAGGGCTCATTCAATCGATCGGCCTGCATAAGATACTTCTTCCCTCCCTTCCTTCCTACCTTCCTTCACACAATGAGGTCAGATACCATTCTATTGTCTCCTTCTCAAATTCTCCAGGTAATTGTTGATTTCTAAATCATAAGTGATTCTTGATGTGAAAAGATTTGAAGTTTTATATTGCTAGTTGTTCTTCACTTTTGTTTCTAAAATGGAGTTGGAATATGGGGAATTTGATATTGTGATGGAATTGATGTTTATGAACGAATTGTTGATGATAGTTGTCGTAATTCAGGGATATAATCTGTGTTATTATTTTTGGGATTTGGAATTAACCATCAAAATTCTTGTTCTTCATTTTAACTTGTGCACACAAGGTGTTTGATAAATTGCAGCAATGAAAAATTGGTAAGCTAGGCATTTTCAAAATTATATGCAATGAATCGTGTTGTCGAATTACATTATCCCCAACCCCTACATCATGTTCAACTTGAGAGCTCGTACTTAACTTCCTTTCTGATGATGCAAGCTCATTTATTCACACTCCGCATGATGTAGTCAAGAAGCGTGCAAGCTCACCGGACGATGCCGGCACCAGCTCCTGAGCATACTGGAGGGGAGTACTTGACCTTTTACTTTTATTGCAGATCATTTTTGTCCATTGAGGTCAATGTACGTCCTAAGTTTGGGGGGGATTTACTTTCAGTTTCTACATTCATTGCTGTACTTTATTTTATTGCTGTACTTTATTTCGTTGCACTTTTCATTACTTTGCGTAAAAAATTTTTTAGATAGCCTTGCTTGTCTTAGTTTTTCTTTATTCGTGAATTTTTCGTGATTCTATTTGTGTGATACTGATGTTACGACACTGTTTTTCTCTCTGAAGAAGCGGTCGAGTTCCAGTCGAGTTGTAGTCAGTTATTTCTCTCTGCTTAGTATTCATTTAGGTCCAAAATTTTTCGTGATTTTAGAGGTCTTGGCAGATAAGAGACGATACATACTTGTTTTAAAATCACCATCAATACGTTTGGCTACATTTTCCGGATAGTGAGTCGTACTGTTTCTGTAGACGTGTTGGCACTTAGATCGAGTTTTGAGTCGGTCAGTTTTTCCCAAAAAGTCGAGATAATGTGTTCTATGAAGGGAAGTCTAGTAACCGGGGGTATTCGCGTGACCCGTTGTTTACTCTCGCGTAAAACGACGACCCTGATTAGACTAGTGATTTAGATATTTCACATGTGCCAATGAGAGGGAGCCTAGTAACCGGGGGTATTCGCGTGACCCGCTGTTTACTCTCGTGTAAAACGGCAACCTTGATTCGG
Organism: Orobanche coerulescens; assembly: GCA_033398695.1. NCBI lineage: Eukaryota > Viridiplantae > Streptophyta > Magnoliopsida > Lamiales > Orobanchaceae > Orobanche > Orobanche coerulescens. Next base: position 31,046,112 of record CM065819.1, on the reverse strand, counting down.
ACATGCGGAAATTAGGTATTCGAGTTGTTTCTCCGCTGTAGACGGGAACTTAGTAACTAGAAGCATCCATGTGCCCCATGAGTGTCTTTTACGTCAAACGGTTTTCCAATACATGAGAATGGAGTTTCCACCCTAGGATTATCCCGATGAAACATCCCGAGATCCTAACCTAGTGGTCAACTCGAATCAAATTCTTGAGCATATATATAGGGGGATACTGTCTGAGGTTTATTTGTTATGAAACTCGTGAAAATTGTGCCTTTAGACTGTGGAACGGGACGAACTAGCTTGTTTATTTTAGCCTTCCATATTGACGGTCGATTTGACTCACGTTTTGTTAATCTTTGAGCTGGATTTTCTCCATGAATGAGTGATTAGGACTGAACTTGATTACTTTGCGGAATCATTATTCTGAGTGCAGCTCGCTTTTACGACACTTGTATTATTTAGAGAGAATTACAGGATAGTATTGATTAGGTTGAACACTATGAGTTGCACGATGATTCACGACATTCTTTTATTGAATTTAATTCTTTTTGCTTGAGGACAAGCAAAGGCTTAAGTTTGGGGGTATTTGTTAGGCGTATTTTTATACGCTTATTTATCATTATTTTGTAGTATTTTGGAGAGTAAAATCGTCTAAATGAGCTTTTAATGCCTTAATTTTGTATGATTGACAGGAAATTGAAGTCCGAAAGCTAAAACGAGGCAAAACGGGCGAAAACGGCAAATCTGGACTATGAGCCGCGGCGCAAGGAAGCTGAGCCGCGGCACAGGAAGACACCAGCCGAAGGCAGAGTAACCTGTACTCTGTGCCGCGACACAGAAGAATTAATTAACGCCCAGGCATTCAGCTAAAGGCGATGTGCCGCGGCACAGGTTTAGTGCGCCGCGGCACACTTGGCGGTTTTTGTATGTCCGCGCGGATTTTGGGCCGTTTCGAAGCCAGTTTTCGACCGACTAATACGGACGCGAATTGAAGGATATGTTGAGCTATAAATAGGGTTTAAGACCCTAATTAAATCATCTTTGGATCTTTAATCTTTGAGAGCTTAAGCTTGGAGACGGCAGAAGAAGAGGGAAGCAGAAAACTTCAAGGACAGAGGGCGGAAGCTGAAGAACGGAGGAATCCGAGCTTCATCTGCGTTTGAATTTTATGCTTTCGTTTGTTTATTCTGTATTTTCAGTTTTTAGTATGTCAGGCTAAAGCCCTAATCTAGGGTTTTGATGAAACCTTTGTTTTGACGAATTGATTGAAATTATCCAATTTATTACCTTTTTACTGAGTTTTCCTAATTATGTTTAATGCTTGCAATTATCTGGCCAATAGTTGTATTGATTTAATCATTCACTTCGAATCGGGAGAGGAGATTTGGTGAGGAACTATTGGGGAGGACCGTTTTATTCTGTGAGATAGGAATATACTCATAGGTACTACGTGGCCTTTAGGAGATTTTATGCTTTTCGCCTATTGACGAATTAATTCACCTAGGGATAGAGTGCGTTATTCGCCTTTAGATAAATCTATTGACCTCGGGAGAGGCGGTAGAATATATTAGCAATCTCCGCCTTCAATAAATTGAGAAAATTATTTATTACGGATAATCGAGAGTAAATTCGGATAAACTAAGGTGGATTCAGAACCCAAGACTTATTCATCATTTGATTTATTTTATTCAAGCCATCGTTTTATACTAGTCTTTTAGTAATTCTTCTAGTTATTTATTACAAAATCCCAAATTCGATTGTTCAGATAAAATTGGAATACACAAAAATCGGTAGTTAGAAATTAAATCCTCGTGGGAACGATACTCTACTTATCACTTTATTACTTGTAAACGATGACGTGCACTTGCGTGTAAAGAAATATCGCAATAGCTGACAACCCATGTGACTTACAGACGATCGCCCCATTATTATATTGGACGAAAGGTGATCGCCCGCCAGCAAACAGGGCATCTCAGCCCCTATAAATAGAAGGTTGCCTGCACTTGGAAAAGGGTCCAATCTCTCGGTCATTCTCGCTATTCATGCACAATACAGAAGCTCAACTCACAACTTGGCTTTCTCAACTCTTGGCAACAGCTATCTCTCGGTTCCTTCTTCTCTCTCATCATCTTCTACACGGAAGACGATCGGCAGAGAGCAAGAACACCAAGGCTTCGCTCAAGAGTTAGATAAATAGGATCTTTTACACTCATTGTATTTAGATTCTTACATTAATACTTGTATCCACTAATATTTGTATTAATAACATCTCGCGAGAGCATTCAAGCCCGGGCCTAACAAACCCGGCAAATCTTGTGTTATTCACACCCCCACGGAAAGTGCTCCCGCAACCTTGTTTGTTGTCCGTCCATTCCAGCAGTATTTCATCTTCGGATAAATATTTCGGGCAACAACAATTGGCGCTAGAGGAAGGGCATCTAACCCTCATTTTTATTCCTACCGTCTCGAAGAACACTCACTGTTCTCCGAGGCATATACCTGAAGAAACACTCACTGTTCTTCATAGAAAGCTTTCAGAATCATGACTTCTGCCTCCTCGTCGAAGAAAGCCGCTGGCCAGCCCGCCAGACGCCTCGTTCCGTCTCAGTCCGAGCCACAGCTGATGGCGGAGGGTAGTCGCCGCGGTCCGAGACGCTCGATCCCGCCCCTGGGGGACGGACCAAGTCTCTCGCTCGATCAGTTCCAAACCGCGGAACAAATCGAGGAGGCCATGGCCATCCTACAGGAGCGACGGAGTGTTCTCGGCGCGCCTCCCGCTATCACCCCCTCGGCCATCCGCCGGATGACCAAACGGAAGTTCAAGGCGTTGCTGACCGAGCGATCGCCAGGAGGCTCCCATTCGCAAGAAGAGGCGCTCGCCAGCCGGGGCACCTCTGTTTTCGATCGCCTAGGCAGCGACCCATCATGGCGACCAGCACAGTCCGGCCCCAACCACGAGACGAAGGAGCTCGAGTCCGTCACCAGGAGTTCGGAGTATCCGACTCCCAGAAGGCCGACCAGCCATCGGGCTCCCCCTCGCAAAATAGCCGAGGTCGGCAACAGCGGAGTCAGGAGATCGGTACACGATCGCCTCGGCTTCCGCTCCAAAAGCCGATCCTCGAGCGACCATGCTGCAGCAATGGCCGCGATGCAACGCCATCTTGACGACATGAAGGCACTCATGGAATCCGGGGCTGGCGCCAAGAGCAAGATCGTCGGGCCGAGCGAGCCGCTCGCAGTCCACATCGAGCTCGCCCCCGTGCAGCATAAGATCGCTCCTCCGCAAACACCTTTGTACGAGGGGAGATCAGACCCCGAAACACACCTGAGCAAGTTCAACATCTACATGACCGGGTGTGGGGCATCTGACGCGACCAGGTGCCGAATGTTCCCTTTGACGCTGGACGACCTTGCCCACAGGTGGTACACCTCATTGCCGCCTCGATCCATCGGCTCCTTTAACCAACTGGCGAACGACTTCACAACGTACTTCGCCACCAGGGTCGCTCGGCCAGAAGGTCCCCATCGCATGATGCAGATCAGGCAAGGGGAAGAAGAGTCCGACTCGGACTATATCGACTGGGTAGACGAGATCATCCTCAACGGCGAGCCCGTAAGCGATGAGATCGCCCTATACTCGGTCCTAGGAGGATTCCATGGTCTTTCGCCTATGTTCAGGCATCTTACGAAGAACCAACCCTCGACCTACGCGATCTTCCGCGCTAAAGCGGCAGACTTTCTGGCCAGGCAAAGGTTTTCTTCTTAGCCTATGAGCAGCGCGATCGGCGCCCGAACGACGATCTCCAGCCCAATCGCCGGTATCAACCTATGAATAACGCGATCAGCAGCCGAACGACGATCACCAGTCTTCCAGCCCGATCGCCATTATCAAGCAACATCATCAAAATCGGAGGACTCGTCCGCCATCTACAGTTCACCATCTAACATGGTGGACTAAGGCACGAGATCGCCTACACCGCACAACGTACAGCCATGGTCCTGGTAGTCGATGGAACCGGCTGCTTCGGCCATGCAAGGTCCCTTTGGGCAAAGATCGCCCACCCTTCGTTTAAATACGAGGCCGGCGTAGTCTGAGGGCCCTCAAAAACTAATCAGTGGACACGATCGTCCGCCCTCAAAGGTTCATCATCTAACATGGTGAACCCGGACAATGCGACGCGTCACTACCCCCGTCTCAACGTACACCGTCGAGGTTCGCCATCTTCGTGGCGGGCCGAGGTGGAAGCAGAGCCAACAAGCCGCGGAAGTGGAGTTGATTAATCCGACGACGCCCCACGCAAGGACTCCTCTAGACCAAGACCGCACGCCCTTCGTTTAAATACGAGGCAAGGCGCAGCCTAACAGAGGACCCTCATAATAAAATGAGTCACGAGACAGTCAATGTCGTTCGCGCGCAAGACACGGTCATGGAGTCGGTCCATCGAACTCCGCGACTGTGCACGATTCCTCAAACGACGAAACCATCAAGTTTCTAAGGGGGATCGGCCAATGTTGTTTTTTGCAGGTACAAGACCGAAAGATAGCTAGCCAATCGACCAGATCGCCCAAATCCGGATCCAAAGTCATCTCAACGGATCGCCCGTCCTCATCCTACACGATCGCCAGCAAGAACCACCTCGCCCCATGTCTTCAATATCGGAGCAAGTTGGGGGGCAATTGTTGTGTCGAGAATTATACTCCTCGACCGGCGATCGCCTCAGAGGCCGGGCGACCGTGCCGAAACCCAGCAGCCAAGGCAGATCGGCCGGCCGAAGGTCCCAGGAAAAGTCCCGGTGCCGAGCGATCGACATCTAAGACGATCGTCTCTCGGTACTTGGCGATCGACTTCTGGTGGCCGACTAGCAAACGATCATCTCTCGGCACTTGCCGATCGACCCTTGGTGACCGACCGATGCCGACCCCTTGGTGACCGCCTCATGCCGCTCGAATCCGATAATCATCCAGTCGGCAAAGGCGGAAGCACATGACAAAACCCACGTGCAGTGCCAGGACAAGATCCGCATTTCACGGATCATTGACCACACCACAAGATCTTTCCACCAAAGACAGCCCGCCGAAAAGGTGTCGAGGACCGCCCGTGGCAAAGAACTCCGACGCGTGGCCGGGCTCCTCATTGGATCGCAGTGTTTGCCAGCAGCAGCCTTGGACTTTAGGCAGACAGCCCATGTGACTTACAGACGATCGCCCCATTATTATATTGGACGAAAGGCGATCGCCCGCCAGCAAACAGGGCATCTCAGCCCCTATAAATAGAAGGCTGCCTGCACTTGGAAAAGGGTCCAATCTCTCGGTCATTCTCGCTATTCATGCACAATACAGAAGCTCAACTCACAACTTGGCTTTCTCAACTCTTGGCAACAGCTATTTCTCGGTTCCTTCTTCTCTCTCAGCATCTCCTACACGGAAGACGATCGGCAGAGAGCAAGAACACCAAGGCTTCGCTCAAGAGTTAGATAAATAGGATCTTTTACACTCATTGTATTTAGATTCTTACATTAATACTTGTATCCACGAATATTTGTATTAATAACATCTCGCGATAGCATTCAAGCCCGGGCCTAACAAACCCGGCAAATCTTGTGTTATTCACACCCCCACGGAAAGTGCTCCCGCAACCTTGTTTGTTGTCCGTCCATTCCAGCAGTATTTCATCTTCGGATAAATATTTCGGGCAACAACACTATCATACATAGACAAATATACAAACATCAATACGCAAACAATGTAATACGAAATGAAAATGTAAGAACTGCATTAGATTGTTCGTGATCCTGTAATATAAGAAGAAAACTGTACAATGAAAAGGAGAAAAAATAAAGAACGAGATAAGATGAAGACTACTTAAAATTGGCAAAAAATGACAATGCAAGTCAAAGTTTCACCAGTTGTAACCTTGTGAGTAAATGTTTCACTAGCTTCACCAATCAAGCAGAATCCACAAATTAAACTTGTAGGCTTAGGCTATGTTTTTTCGAATTTAATGAATCGAATTGAATCGAATGGATCGAATCGAATGGACTGACTAATCAATCAATCAAATATATATTAAGGGTAAATAATAATAATTATAATAACGTTGTACGTGATGTTCTTGTTATAATAACTGAAATTATAATTGGGTGTTCCCCTTTTCACTGTCCAGGTACCGTGCTCGGCATGTTCTAAGGTTTTTACTGAAGATATTTATGGGGATCATGCTGTTTCATGTGCGGGTATTGTTGGTATTAAACATCGCCACAATGTTGTACGTGATGTTCTTGTTGATATATGCTCTCGGTCCGGGATTTCTGTTCGTAAGGAGGTAGATATTGGGCTTCATGGAGATATGGACAGATCCCTACGACCAGCTGATATATTGCTTTATTCTTGGGATGGCGGCGTGATGTTTGTGTTGATCTTACAGGTTCGTCTCCCTTGACGCAATCGGGGTTGCTTGATTTTGTGCCAGGGTGGGCGATTAGTGAGGCTGCTCGACGTAAACGTGTCAAGTTTGAGGCTAAATGTGCGGACATCGGTTATGGCTTCCTCCCCTTTTCTTTTTCTTCATTTGGAGAACTTGAGAAAGAGGCGGTAGCCTTACTAAAGTGTATTAGACTTTTCTCCTTGACGCAAGACATTGGTGCTCGTGCTGCGGATCATTTTTTTAGCCGTATTAGTTTCGCTATTGCTAGAGGAGTGGGGGCCCAGTTGGTCTCTCGGCTTCCCACTAATTTCTTGTAAATCCTTTGAGTTTTCAATAAAGTGATGTTTTAATAAATAAAAATAAAAAACAATGGTAATAAAAATAAAAATAATAAATATAATAAAAATAATAATATAATAAAATATAAATGATAAGTTGAGATCTATTTGATAAGGGTAAATTATAATAATATTAATGATATTAGTAACAATAATGATAATAACTATGATAATAATAACAATAATAATAATAACAGTAATAATAATGGTAAATAATAATAGTAATCAACAACAACAATGATAATAATAAATATTATTATTAATAATAATAGTAAATATTATTAGTAATAATAACAATAATAATTAAGATTAATAATAATAATAATAATAACAACACTAATAATAATGGTAAATAATAATAAAAGTAATCAACAACAACAACGATAATAGTAAATATTATTAGTAATAATAACAATAATAATAATAATAATAATAATAATAATAATAAAGAGAAGAAGAAGAAGAATCGAATCGAATCGAATCGAATGAACTCGAATCAATCAACTGGCCCGAATCGAATCGAATCGAATGGACTGACTGACTCGACAATCAAAACTAAAAAATAAGTCCAAAAGAACAGGGCCTTAATCTATTTGTAAGTCCAAACAAATTCTTGACAAAAAAGAACTTAGTGTTACATATAACATGCAATACGGATTGGTTAAGTTCTTGCTCATGTTTTAAAAAATGCATACACAGAGGATTGACACTGTGAAGTAAACCATGACTGCGTAACCTACTAGGCTAATATAATATATCAACAACAACATCAGAGCCTGAGTCCCAAAAATGTTTTGCCAATTAACATGGTCAATCTCTCGAAAGCGTCAGTCTCCAATAAAACAATCTGTGAAAGCGAAAGTGATAGGTGAAAAGTTTAGTACGTAAAAAAATGCAAAAATAAATAAATAATAAAAATAAATAAAACATAGTAATAATCATTATGCAAAAAAAAAAAGAAAAAAAAATCTCAAACATAATCCACCACCCGAATTCTCTCCCTCCACGTCGTCCTATCCAACGCCATAACTTCTCGAATCCCAAGAAACCTCGTATCATTCTCAATCACTCTTATCCATGTCTGTTTAGGTCTTCCTCTACCCCTCACCGGCCTATGCGCTCCCCATTCTTCAAGCCTCCGCACCGGTGCATCAATCTGCCTCCGTCTCACATGTTTGAACCATCTTAATCGATTCTCCAACAGCTTATCGTCTAGAGGGGCCACTCGTACTTCTTTCCTAATCACATCATTTCTAAGTCAATCCTTTCTCGTATGGCCACACATCCATCTTAGCATACGCATTTCTGCCACATTCATCTTATGCACATGACTATGCTTTACAGACTAGCATTCAGTGCCATATAAAAGTGCAGGCCTAATTGCTGTTTGGTAAAATTTTTCATTTAATCTGTAAGGTACGCCTTGATCACATAATAACCCCGTTGCGCTCTTCCATTTCAACCATCCCACCTGAATCCTATGGGCCACGTCACCGTCTAATTCTCCATCCTTTTGAAGAATAGACCCAAGATAATGTAAAAACTCCGATCCTCGTATAACATCACCGTCTAATATAATATATCAAATTGATTAAATAAAGGGTTAATTACAGGCATGTGTATTTACAATAAGGTATACAGCATGAGTATTCCATACAACGTAAAGCTAGTGGCTGTTTTTAAAACACCCCTATTCAAGAAAAAAGCTAAACCCTATCAATATGTGTAATTTTTCTACAAATATAAGTGGTATGTCAAGCAACTTCAGTCACCAGGATACATACTACTCCATCTTCTCTATGTTTTATCTAGCAATGATATTTAAATTCTAATCCACAACTCCAAATTGAATCTGGGTTTTTATACAGCAGGAGATCTGAGTGCCCAAGAGGTCACTTTTTGATTCATTAACTTGGAGGAGTTCGACTCCTTTGTTTTCAAGGTCAACTAGCAAACAAAAATTTGAGACAAGTAAATGAATAGAATTCTTAACACTCCAGTGTTAATTTGACTGCCATAACACAAACCAAGTATAATATAGTTGTATACACTTAACTGTTAGGAAAAACACCGACAATATAACGTCACAACGAAAAATGCGGAACCTCATTTGACAATTTCTCAATCTTCAATTGTAACTTTGTGGTTACCGACGAGTAGAGCACACAATTACAACTCGACAATATAATACAAATGATATACCAAAAGCGATAAATAACGAGACACAATTTTAGCGTGGAAAACCCCTCAAGACGAGAGTGAAAAACCACGGGACCGAAGCCGCTTAAATCCACTATCACCAATACACAATACACAATCGTCCCTAGTACAAACTAGAGGTATACAACACAATTTTCAAATACTCGGTAATAAACGTTCTTCAAGTATTTGGAATACAACAATAACAACAAGATCGAGAAAAGGAAACACCAAAATAGCTTACACAAAAAGCTAACAAAAATACCCGAACTTCCGGACTCAAACTCTCGATCTATTGCGGTGAAAAAGTTTGCCCAATAGCTACCAAGCTCTTGTCAACAATCACGACGATCGGATCGATATACCTCCGGCAAATCACACAAGTATTTTTCTCTCCTTCTTTTCTCTCTCGTTTCTCTCTCTATGTGTTCTCTTCTCTCTCTCAAAAATGGTGTGTATGGTTGGAATGAGTAAATCCCGCAGCAAAGTGCTGCTAAAAAGACCCCCAATTGCAGGGTTGACCCCGTGTGCCGCGGCCCGAGCAAACTGTGCCGCAGCACACAGAAAAAACGCCCAGGAAATTCACCGGGGGCCGCGACCCGGCTGGCAGGGGCCGCGGCCCATAGTACAGACGGCTGGACAGATTTGTGTGTGTTTCCGGGGGCCGCGGCCCGACTGCCTTGTGCCGCGGCCCTAAGTGCTGTTGCTGGGAATGTTGTTTTGCAAGTGTAGTGCCGCAGCCCGGAATCCAGACGACTCCGAAAATGCCTATATTTCGGAAATAACTTCTACAAATCTCCCCCTTTCTGGAATATAGGAATAGTTCGCCATCCCGGCGATCGAAAAACACACTTTCACCTTTTCTCTACTCAACGCCTTGGTTAACGTATCGGAACCATTATCATCGGTGTGAACTTTATCAAGTTCAAATAAACCATCCTCCAATGCATCTCGGATCCAATGGTACCTCACATCGATATGTTTTGTTCTCTTGTGAAAAGTCGCATTCTTCGCCAAATGAATCGCACTTTGACTATCACAAAGAACCACGTAACGTCGTTGTCGGAAGCCTAGCTCTCGTAAAAACATTTTCAACCATAAGAGCTCTTTACACGCTTCCACCGCCGCAATATATTCGGCCTCCGTTGTAGACAAGGCAACACACTTTTGCAATCTTGATTGCCATGACACGGCTCCCCCTGCAAATGTCATCAAATAACCGGAAGTGGATTTTCGGTTATCTTCGTTACCGGCCACATCCGAATCGGAATATCGAACAAGCATCGCTTTCCCATTTCCAAATGTAATCCCCAATTTGGAAGTACCCCGTAAATATCTAAATATCCACTTTACGGCTTCCCAATGCTTCTTTCCCGGATTCGATAGAAACCGGCTCACCACTCCCACGACATGAGCAATGTCGGGCCTAGTACATACCATGGCATACATCAAACTCCCGACCGCCGAGGGATAAGGAATTTTATCCATTTCCTCAATCTCTTCCTTCGTCGTAGGGCAATCTTTGCTCGTCAATTTAAAATTATTAGTAAGAGGCGAACTAACAATTTTAGCTTTGTCCATGTTGAAGCGTTTAAGCACCTTCTCGATATATTACTCTTGTGAAATGTGCAATTTCTGGACTGCTCTATCCCGAGTAATTCTTATCCCAAGAATTTGTTTAGCAGCCCCAAGTCTTCATGGCAAAAGACTTATTCAACTCTTTCTTCAATTTGGCAATCCTTTCGGCATTGTTGCCAACGATCAACATGTCATCCACATAAAGCAATAAGTCATCTCCAAATTTCTTGAAAAATACGCAAATGGTCGAGGGTCGTCTTCCGGTAGCCTTGCTCCCCCATAACCGACTCAAACTTCTTATACCATTGCCGTGGTGCTTGCTTCAACCCGTATAAACTCTTCCGGAGTCTACAAACATAATCCTCTTTACCTTTGACCTCAAACCCTTCCGGTTGCTTCATATAAATCTCCTTGTCGAGGTCTCCATGAAGAAATGCCGTCTTGACATCCATTTGCTCAATCTCAAGGTCAAGACTAGCCGCTATACCAAGGACCAATCGAATCGATCCTATCTTCACAACCGGAGAAAAAATTTCGTCAAAATCAATGCCTTTATTTTGACTAAATCCCGTGACTATGAGTCTAGCTTTGTATCGGGGCAACGAAGTATGCTCTTCCGACTTCACCTTATACACCCATTTGTTTCTCAAAGTTCTCTTGCCTTTCGGCAACTTCACCAACTCGTACGTATTATTCTCATGCAACGAGCTCATCTCGTCTTGCATGGCATCCATCCAATCCTTCTTGTTCTCATCCTCCATAGCCTCCGCGAAATATTCGGGCTCTCCCTCATCGGTGAGTAAAACACTCATCGGCCGAATAACGAGTGGAGGGATGACGGTCCCTCATCGACCGCCTATGTGGAACAAAAGATGGCATGTTCGTCACGGGTAGCTCGGGATGAACTCCATCGGTGTCAGCTTGTACCAATTCATCATTGTCACCGGCATCATGTTGTTAATTGTTTTGGCCATCATCTCCAATGGGTGTCTCAACAGGTTGTGGAGGAACGGGGCTCAAATCAATAAGATCATAATCATGTTGTGGAGCCGACTCTCCATTCTCAACATCCTTCATCGTTTGATCTTCAACAAAAACAACATCTCTAGACCGAACAAGCTTCTTAGTAACCGGGTCATACAATCTATACCCGACTCATCAAGACCATAGCCGATAAAAATACATGGCTTCGTCTTGGAATCAAGCTTCGACCTCTCATCATTCGGAATGTACAAACGCTTTACATCCGAAAACCCGTAAGTGGTGATATGAGATTTCTTTACCGCTCCACACTTTGTCCGGGACAACAAATTCCAAAGGAACACACGGCGTCAAATCAATCACATGAACCGTCGTGTTCAAAGCTTCTCCCCAAAACGACTTTGGTAATCCAACATGTGAGAGCAAAGATCGATCTCTCTCGACCAAAGTCCGGTTCATTCTCTCCGCCAAGCCATTAAGTTGCGGAGTCTTCGGTGGCGTCTTTTGATGTCGGATCCATTACTCTCGGCAATATTCATCAAAGGGCCCGGTGTATTCTCCACCATTATCCGTCCGAATACGCTTTAACTTCTTCCCGGTCTCTCTCTACACCGAGGCATGAAATTGTTCAAAGACATCTAAAACTTGATCTTTGGTTTTCAAGGTGTATGCCCACACCTTCCTCGAATGGTCGTCGATGAATGTGACAAAGTAACGGCAACCACCAAGCGTCCTAGTCTTCATATGACCACAAACATCGGAATGAACAAGATCAAGAACATTTTCCTTCCGTGAAGGAGTATGACTCTTAAAGGTGACTCTCCTTTGCTTCCCGGCTAGACAATGAGAGCACCTTTTAAGATGTACCTTGTGAACCCCAGATAATGCCTCCTTCTTCGACAATAGTGCCATCTCTTTCTCGCTCATGTGACCGAGCCTCTTATGCCATAGCTCGGCCATGTCATTATTGTCGATTATGTTCACGGAATTAATCGTGACCTTTGGAAGTGTCACGTATAATTTCCCTTCATTTTCTCCTCTTCCGACAATCAAGGAACCTCGAGTGAGTTTCCACACTCCCTTGCCAAAACCACTATGATAACCATCATCATCGAGTAAACCAACGGACATCACATTTAGCCTCATATCCGTAACATGTTTTACATTACGTAAAACAAGTTCCGCACCGGTGTCAAACCTCAAGTGTACGTCTCCCACTCCAACAATTTTGGATAACCCATCGTTACCCATCTTAACTATCCCATAGTCACTCGGAGTATAAGAGGAATAAAAATCCCTACGTGATGTAACATGACACCTAGCTACACTATCGACCACCCAACTCGAATCATCTCTGGCAAGATTCACCATATCATAATCACAACAAACAAAGAATTCTTCGGTAGTAGTATTTACTTCGACTTTTTCATTACTACCGCTCTCCTTCTTTTGAGAATTCCCTCGGCCTTGGCGATTTTCCTTCTTCAATTGTCGGCAAAATTTCTTAGTATGTCCTTTCTTACCACAATGGTAGCATTCAATATTGGCATACTTCCCCCGGGAATTACTCCTTTGTGGCCCTCTATTACTCGGACCTCTGCTTTAACCTCTCCCCCGTCTTTCGGTAACAAGAACATCCGACTATGACGAAGATCCCTGTGCCTTTCTTCGAACCTCCTCGTTCAACATGTTCCCCTTAGCAAGTTCCATCGAAATGACACCATCGGGGGAAGAGTTAGACAACGACGTTCGAAACGTCTCCCAAATATCCGGCAATGTGCCCAATAACCACAAAGTTTGCACCTCCTCTTCGAACTTAATACCCATTCCGGCAAGTTGATTAATGATGCCATAGAATGCATTCAAATGATCCGACAAAGGAGTCCCGTCTCGGTATTTTAAATTCATCATTTGTTTAATGAGGAATAACTTATTATTCCCCGTCTTCCGAGCATACAATTGCTCGAGCTTGTGTCACAATTCTCGAGCATCCTTTTCTCCACTAATATGGTTCAAAACATTATCATCAACCCATTGTCGAATATATCCGCAAACTTGGCGATGCAAAATAGTCCACTCCGCGTCGGACTTGCCTTCCGGTTTATCTTTGCTAAAGACCGGTAGATAATAATCCTTCACGTATGGAAGGTCTTCCATCTTCCTCTTCCATACGTGGTAATTCGAACCATTCAAATTTACCATTCTACTCCTGTTGGCTTCGATCTTACAATTGAGATAACAAACAACCACGAAACAAAAATCTCGTGGCTCCGATACCACTTTGTTGGGAAAAACACCGACAATATAACGTCACAACGAAAAATGCGGAACCTCCTTTGACATTTTCCCAATCTTCAATTGTAACTTCGTGGTTACCGACGAGTAGAGCACACAATTACAACTCGACAATATAATACAAATGATAAATAACGAGACACAATTTTAGCGTGGAAAACCCCTCAAGACGAGAGTAAAAACCACGGGACCGAAGTCGCTTAAATCCACTATCACCAATACACAATACACAATCGTCCCTACAAACTAGAGGTATACAACACAATCTTCAAATACTCGATAATAAACTTTCTTCAAGTATTTGAAATACAACAATAACAACAAGATCGAGAAAAAGAAATACCAAAATAGCTTACACAAAAAGCTAAGAAAAATACCCGAACTTCCGAACTCAAACCCTCGATCAATTCCGGTGAAAAAGTTTGCCCAATAGCTACCAAGCTCTTGTCAACAATCACGACGATCCGATCGATATACCTCCGAGAAATCACACAAGTATTTTTCTCTCCTTCTTTTCTCTCTCGTTTCTCTCTCTATGTGTTCTCTCTCTCAAAAATGGTGTGTATGGTTGGAATGAGTAAATCCCACAGCAAAGTGCTGCTAAAAAGACCCCAATTGCAGGGTTGACCCCGTGTGCCGTGGCCCAAGTAAAGTGTGCCGCGGCACACATAGAAAACGCCTTGAAATTCGTCGGGGCCGCGGCCGGGCAGGCCGCGCCCATAGTCTGAGCAGTGAGATGATTTGTGTGTGTTTCCGGGGGCCGCGGCCCGGCTGCCTTGTGTCGCGGCCCTAAGTGCTGTTGCAGGGAATGTTGTTTCCCAAGTGTAATGCCGCGGCCCGGAGTCCAGACGACTCCGAAAATGCATATATTTCGGAAATAACTCCTACATTAACATGTATTGATTGATAATACCGCAATAATATATCAAATAATATTGCTGTACCTCAATTGTAATTGACCAAGTCTTTCTAAATGTAAGATTAGTCTCAAATCGACATGATGAACGTTAAATCCATGAGGAGAATTCTTGTAGAATAGTTCACAATTGAACACAAAAATCTCAGATGGATTTGTACAACGGAAATAGAGAAGAAAATAAATAGATAAATAACTAAAAACCCGTAAAATAGTTTAGAATGAAACCAAACCACCCAAATTATTCACTAGTCATTAATCCAACCAACCAAAAAAAAAAAAAAAAAAACGAAAAAGGAGGAGGAGAGTAGGGCAAGCGAATTAACTAGAGAAGCAGGGGACTGGCGAATAGAGATGGAGCGGCCACAAGCATCGATGTTTAGCTGAAGTGAGGACTGCCTTACAAAAGCGTTGTGCTGGACGAAAATGGGCTGCTGGATAGCCCAAAGAAGCATAATCTCCTCTTCACAGTTGCTTACTAATCTGACTTTACCTTTGTACGAACCCAACCCCACCACCACGTTATCCACCTCCTCCGCCGCCGCCGGCGTCGTCATAGTTTAATTCTTTTGTTTCTCTCCAAGTCACGTAAATTAAGATTGGCGGCTTTACATTGACTTCTGAAAAATCCAAACATGCGACTGTGCGAGGGACCGACAAAGTTGCAAAAGTTCGGGGGCCATTTTCCGCCTAGGTGTGGCAATTGGGGTGATTCGGGATGGGCAGTTGAAGACCCAGGTCCATCCCACGAGTTGAACATGGTAGGCTGGTCCATTGGGTTCACGGGATGGAACGAGTTGACCTGATTAAGAAAAAATATTTTTTTTAAATTAACAAAATTGTTTCGGAATATCTTTCCCTTATTGGTGTCTTACCTAATACTATTTGTAGGGAAATATATAAATGGAAGGTTCCAGATCCTTCTAGAGGTAGTAGGATCCTATTAGATGTCTTACCTTATCTAGGAATCTTATGTATGGAAGGACTCTCATTGTAATATTTATATAAAGGTCCCTCTATCAGTGTTATGAATACAATCGATTGACTCGTATTTACAGTCTTTTACTTTCTCCTAAAACACGTTATCAGCACGTAGCTCGAGAAAATTTTACAAATTTCGGAAAAAAAATCGGCCCTTAACCCTAGCCGACCACCGCCCAACACTGTCGGACCACCGTCGAACAATGCTGGACCACCGCCGATCACTGCCAGATCCCTACCGGATCTCAGATCTACTCAAATCGGCCACAGCCGATCACTGCCGGATCCCTACCGAACCTAGATCTACTCAGACCAATTACAGTCGATCACTGCCGAACCTATCCGGACCCCAGATCTACTCAGATCGACCATAGTCGATCACTGTCGGACCCCTGCCGGAACTCCGATCGACCCTGATCGACCACTGCCGCATCCTGCCGCACGCCACCACTTCTAGTCCAGACCGTGATCGATCCTAACCAGTACCGACAGCAACTCGCCTGTGCCGACCAAATCTCGTTTGGTGCTTGCCGATCCAGCCTATCCGCGACCGCAACTCGCCTGTACCTACCAGATCCCGTCCGGTGCCGGCCGATCCAGTCTATAGCCGCGACAGCAACTCGCCTGTGCCGACCAGATCCCGTCCGGTGCCTGCCGATCCAGCCTAGCCATGACCGCAACTCGCCTGTGCCGACCAGATCCCGTCCGGTGCCTACCGATCCAGCCTAGCCGCGACAGCAACTCGCCTGTGCCGACCAGATCCCGCCCGATGCCTGCTGATCTAGCCTAGCCGCGACAACAACTCGCCCGTGCCGACCAGATCCTGTTCAACGCTGACCGAACACTGCCGATCCAACCTAGCCGCGATCCGACCAGCTCCAGCCCAGTCGTCCGCTTCCGAAAGCCGCGACCCGATCCAGCCCAGCCAGTCCGACCCGGTTCAAAATCTCGGTCCAAAGACCCGAAGATCGACTTAATTTATTTTCTGAAACCACCAAAAATTGCGCCCCCGGTTTCACGTCGTCGCATCGAGTACCAATCGGTAGATCGAAGCACACCATCAATTCCTCTATATCACGTGCCTAATTTTATAATCGTGGTAATTATCTGAACTTGTCCCTATTCAATTCTCTGTTTTGGGACATGGGTTACTGGGCTCTTTATCTCTCATGCTACTTTGCGGTGGATGAGACTGCGAGAGAAGTCGGTATCTCTGCGTGTCGAAGAAAACTGTGCGACGGTCCTGGGGGAGTAATGGAATTGTTGAAAGTTGATACTTGTGGTCGTTTCATACACCACGTATATCGCCGTTTTTTGTCGACTTTAGTAACAACAATAAAGGAAAGTACATCGAGTAATGGTTATGTTACACGCTCTTAAAAGCATCGATTGTGACCGTTTACATTGTTACTGAAAATCCAACAAGACTAACTTCCTCTTGTTTTGTAATACCCCTGGTATTCCATGCTTGATTACTTTGTACTGTGTGAATGTTTGGTAATGTGACGTCATTTCTATTTATGTATTCCATTGAGTGCTATACAATTGTACGATGTAAATGAAATGGGTGTGACGCGCCTTGACGCCGTGGGACGATCGTCGGTGCGAATATGACGGTGGCCAACGTCTTGTTCCCCGATAATTGTTGACGAGTGGAAGGGGTGGTCACCCCGAGATGGTTAGAATGTGGTATGAGGCTAAAGAATTTATATCCAACGCACGTTAGAGTTCTGTCTAACGCGCGCTATAACTCATGCCTAACGTACGCTATATTTCGATTGTTACATACGTTAGGGTAGCTATATTACGTACGTAACGGGTGGGTCGGTCTCCCGACCAGAATCTTTCTTTTGACACGGACAGAGCTACTTTCGGCGGGCTAGAGGACAAACGAGTCAACTATTCGTTACGTACGTTATGTCCCAAATTTAACGTACGTAACACTTGGGCACATTTCGGGCAGTGAGTTCTTTACGTACATTGTCATTACACTGTTACGTACGTAATACATCTTACGTACGTAACACTCTTATCATTAACGTACGTTACCTAAACCAAGTTTTATAAAATGGCAATTCCCTTCTTCATTTGCACGACCCAACCTTATAAGCTATCACCCTTGGAAAAATTCCTAGTCCTATACCCGGTTCTTAAGCCTCTTATACACTTGAATTAACATTGAGGAGGTGGATTCTTGAGCTCCGGTGAAGATTATCCAAGTCGTTCAAGTCACTTCTCGTTCTCCTCGTAGTTCTTGTGAATCCGTCAACTATCTTCATTATTCTTCTTCCAATAAGGTAAGCCACCAATCCCTGGAGTTATATCTTCGATGTTTTCTTATTTATACTTATTAGATTGCGGGTATTCGGTAGATATTTGCTAAACTTCGTAGACAATCTTGTCGGATGGGATTGTAGTAACCGGAATTATCGTTGCTCATATGTTTCGTTTCATGCAAATCATATTTATCATAAGAAATTTCACTTCAAATCATCGCTAGGAATGTAAAATTTGACGAATCAATTATGGGAAAATTCGTAGTAATCCGTCACCGTATGTTCCATTGTTCGTAGCCACCTTTACCTTGTGATTTTTGACACTTAGCAAACTAAGGAAAACAATTCGATAGTATAATCAATATTGGATATCAAACCACCAAAGTTATTGTGCAATAGAATCCGTCGATTGTAGTATTCGGAATATAGAATTGAATTAGAAAGCATGAGATTCGATTACGCCATAATAATTCGTTGACAACCGAAGAATGATTGGATTATCTTCTTGAGTAAATCGATATACCTAATGTTAATTATTGGATTGAACGGGATAATGGTACACAATACTTAAAAACTTAGAAACGATACTTATATCGACAATTAAAACTACACTAGGAATCCGATTAGGAAAGGGAGACTAGTTTTATTCATCATAATCCGTACGAGGTGTTAATCGGATATTACGTGGCTAGGTTAAGCTCGAGCGGGCGCGGGGACTCCGTTATCACAAAGCACCTACTATCGGATCACAAGCAAGTGAAATCTTGCTCGAGAATTTTCTAATATTAATGTTATACCTGTAATATCCGTAATTTTTTTCTATTTTTAGCAGTTTCCATTTTTGGTGTATGTTTATTTTTATCGACTCGCTTGTAACCGTTTCGACATTTTGAATCTATTTTGTTCCTGGAGTTTTTTTATCTGAACGAGTTTTGATGGTGTTTTCACGTAATTTCATTTTATGACATGTTTTGCCGTATGAACGTTCGACTCTTGTAAAACTCATTCGTTTTCGTTGTTTCTTGGTTTGTACAAGTTCGTATGGTTGAGTTGGTCATGTGGAGACTTTCGAGTTGTAAATCCGACGTCGTTTCGTGATTTTCGGGCACTTGGGCCATTTTTGTAATTTCCTAATAGTTTAGGGAATCTTAGTTTCGTTATCGCATAACGGACCCTCCGGTGGTCGGAATTGTATTTTCTTTCAGCGCCTAGCTCCGTCGTCTTGTATGCTTCGCGTCTATGTTCCTGGATTCTGGTCTCGTAAATGCGTTTCGTGTTTTAGACCCTCGGCAATGACTTCTGCTGGTGTGACATCAGCCCGATCTTTGACTGCATGTAGGTAGCGCACGCTACCCCTGTTCCCTTGCGTGCGCTACCGATAAGCAGTTAGCGTACGCTAACCCCCTTTTGTTAGCGTACGCTAACGAATGGTGGCAGTAGCCACTGGACTATCACGACCCCGTTAGCGCACGCTATATATGACAGTTAGCGTGCGCTAACTTCACAATTATATAAGCCCAGCGGGCAGTTTTCAGAGCAGCAGTTTCATTCTTTTTCCTTCGTTTCTTCGACGTGCAACCTCAGAGGCGATTTCCATCGGTCCTGATCGGCGTTCTATTCACATTCCATCACCGTAGAGTCGTGCCAACATATTGTCATCGGCATAATCGTCATCCATCATCCGAAATCAAGGTATTTTCGTCTAGAACCCTAACTCGTCAAATTTGGGGGTTTTTCCGGGTTTTGCTAATTGGAACCGAATTATTCCAGTATGTTATGATATTCTTCACCGTTTGTGATTGTTGAATGATTCCAAATCCAATTCCTTGATTTTAATCCGTGAATTATCGATACGGGGAGATTTTGCGTAAACCCTCGCCCGTATCAATTGACCGTCTATTGTCGTATATTGTAACCGGGGTTATGGGTGTATTCCAGTAGAATATTGTTGTCCGTTGGGACTGAACTGTATTGATCCTTCGTTTAAGAACCGTCGCTTTCCACCCGGACCGTTCGTAGTCGTGTTTCATCTCCGTTTCTTCAAGAATGTCTCAAAGGCAAGTACTTTACATTTGTTTACATGTTCTAGTATTTGAATTATGGCTATATGTGGTTGTTGTGGGGAGATATGTGTCTGTTCACCTAGGGACGGTCCGACGGGGCCTCTAGGGATACGTATTGCCGTGTGTGTGCGTATCACGAACTGTGGTTAGCCACCCAGGGATGTCCGACGGGGCTCTGCGGGGTACGGTGGCCGTGAGTCTCGTGACAAAGGTTTACTTTGATTTATGTTTTGTTGGAGATAATGTGTTTTGTGTGTACATCATAAATATTTCGAATATAAAATGTTTTCTAAAATGACTTTTTGGCGCATATATTCATCGATTAGAATGTAGTTCAAATGGATTGTACTTGCACTAGCAGTTGTCGCTAACCCCTTAAATGGGGAAATACTTTTTGTATTTCGTATTGATCGTGGGGACAAGCGAGCACTAGAGCCGTATGAGGATGATGGCGAGCATGATCATCGTCAGTTGATTATTGATGTTCTATATGTCGAATATTTGATATCTTGCTTTGGGGATTTTGTTTTATAAAAACTGGTTTAAGTACTCGAGTACTTCTTTTACAAAATTGTTAATGTTGTGTTCCTGTTTGGGAAATGGA
This sequence comes from Orobanche coerulescens, assembly GCA_033398695.1. Classification (NCBI taxonomy): domain Eukaryota; kingdom Viridiplantae; phylum Streptophyta; class Magnoliopsida; order Lamiales; family Orobanchaceae; genus Orobanche; species Orobanche coerulescens. The sequence goes on along the minus strand of CM065819.1, from coordinate 31,025,469 downwards.
TTAATGTTGGAATTTATTGTCGGATTGTAATCTTATTTGAATTGTCGTATTATTGATCATTGTTGTCGTTGTCGAATGTCTTGTTTGGTATGTTAGCCTGGTGGATTCCACAGTGTGGGGTCCACGGCGCTGTAATATGCCCTGAATGTCTTAGGGGTGTTACAGAATATGGTATCAGAGCTTAGGTTTATGGATACCTAGGCTGTCGGTCATTTGGGTCTAGTTAAGTGTCGTTTTTGGGATAGTATCACTGTTATGCCATCATCTCAGTACGCCGGTGCTCGTAAGTTTTCCTAACTTGACTCGTTTCACCGTTCTGTTCTATTCCTGTCTTAGTATCTTTTGCGTTTTGCGTTTGAATTGTACTTACCCGTTGCTTCTTCAGAATTCTGCTGGTAGAGGACGGGCCTTGATCGCGGGCGCGGTAGGGGACGTGGCGCGGCCGGTGGGGCGGCCATGTCCGATCACTCGGAACCGATTCGCGATGCCTTCCTTGTCGAGCAGTGTCCCCCTAGTTCGGAGGTCGAGGACCCGATCTGCTAGCTCGTGTAATGCTCATGAGAATGTTGGAGTGGCCAACATTTTACGGCAGTAGCGAACCGGATGGCGCTGCGGCTCGAGCCGTTACAGTCGGCCATGCTAATGCCAACCGGTTCCGCCTTCTGGGTCCGGCATTGATAAGCTACTTCAGGACGTGATTCGTATGCGTCCTCCGCAGTTTGATGGTGCTTCGGACCCTTCTGGTTGGGAGAATTGGCTGTTCGAGATGGAGAAAGTGTTTGAGGCTGCTAATTGCCCCGAGGAGAGGAAAGTACCCATTGCTCAGTACTTCCTCACCAAGGAGGCAGCGACGTGATGGCAAGCGGTGAAACCGCGTGACGGGGAAGCTACGTGGGCAGAGTTAGGGATCGATGGAAGACGGCAGTGCATCGTGGCCAGTGAAAGAGGGGAGGATCCGAGCCTTCTTTGAGGCTAAGCCCCAAGATGTACCTATATCTCAAGCCATCAAAGACTACAATCAGCAGTTACATTATGTAAGGAACCAAGTCCGCGATGAGCTCGATAAGATCCGCCACTTTGACATGCGGATGAAACCGAGAGTGCGCCACTACATGTCTGGTCTGGGGTGCACGACTTTGAAAGAATATCAGAATAAAGCGATGGCTTATGAGATGTCGTTTTACTGCGCAGAGGCGGCAACCGAAGGAAAGAAGCAGAAAACCACCGGTCGGTTTGGGAGGCAAGTCGGAGGATATCCGAAGACTCGATCAGTTGCGAGTCTTTGGGAGTCGATCGCCATCGGTTGGTCGAGGAAAGCGGTTCTAGGTGCCTCTGCCGGTTCGTTCGTGGTCCTACGTGCTTCAAGCTGCGATCGTCGGCCACATGATGAGTGAGTGTGATAGGCCTCCGATTCGGTGTCTTGCTTGTGGTCGTATGGGTCATCGTGCTAAGTTTTGTACGGATGCGGCTCGGGCCCCGATTACTCGAGATATCGGCCCGACCTCGGGAGGCGAGTGTGAATCGGACAAGCAGTTCCTCGGCCCGTGAGTTATGGTAGAGGTCGAGGTCGTGGTCGACCTTCTAGAGGAGCTTCTAGTGCGAGTGCATTCCGCCCCGTGTGTACGAGATGAGACGGCGGGAGATCTGATGCGGCGGTGGCCACAGTACCGTCCACATCCTTGATCATCTGTTTAGTATTGTTCGATTACAGTGCTACGCATTCTTTTATATCTATGGATTGTGTGCGTCGCTTTGCATGTTGATTGCCTTGTTGCTTGTGAGCCTTTTGTTGTTAAACTTCTAGTGGGGATAGCATCGTGGGGATCGTGAGGTTAGAGATTTTCCGGTGAGTATCGCGGGAGGGTTTGGCCTTCTAATCGATTGCGGTAGATATTAGAGATGAGGATTTGATTAAGGTGAGGATTGGGTGGACCGTCATGGGCGATCATGAATTATAGAACGAGGACGGTTTCGTTGTTGGCCTCACGGTGCGAGCATTCCTTTGTGGGGCGTAAGCGGAGTAGCCGGAGATTATCGATCAGCGCCTTAAAGGCGGTGAGACTTCTTCGAGGAGGTTGCACGGGTTATTGGTGTTACGCTTTGAGATCGGAAGAAGGGGAGTCGAGCTCTCGTCTATTAGGTAGTATGTGAATATCTGATGTTTTCCGGATGAGTTGCGGGTTTGCCACGGGCCGAGAGGTTGAATTTACCGTCGATTTAGAGCCGGGTGCGGCACCTATCTCTAAGACGCCATACCGGATGGCGCTGCCGAGATGCTTGAGTTGAAGAAAAGCTTGATTGGGAGAGTTGCTAGACATGGGATATATTCGGCCAGCGCTTCGCCTTGGGGCGCACAGTCTGATTCGTAAAGACGAAGGAAGGGTCACTTCGTTTGTTTATCGACTACCGAGACTTCAACAAACTTACCATCAAAAACAAGTATCCGCTCAGGATTGATGATTTGTTTGATCGATTGCAAGGGGCAAGCTGTATTTTGAAGATTGATTTGAGATCGGGGTATTATCGGCTCACAGTGAAGGATACCGATATTAGAAGACGGCCTTTCGGACGAGATACGGTCACTACGAGTTTGTGGTTATGCCTTTTGGGCTAACCAACGCACCAGCCGTGTTCATGCAGCTTATGAACAAAGTCTTTATCGAGTACCTCGATAAGTGTGTAGTCGTTTTTATCGACGACATCCTGATTTACTCGAGGAGCGAGGAGGAGCACGTCCGTCATTTGCATATTGTGTTAGATATTTTGAGAACTCAGCATCTTTTTGCGAAGTTCTCAAAGTGCGAGTTTTGGTTACGGGAGGTTATGTTTCTCGGTCATGTGATCTCGGCCGAGGGTGTTCGTGTGGACCCACATAAGGTAGAGGCAGTGTTGGGTTGGGCGCCGCCCAAGAACGTGAAGGAGGTCCGCAGTTTTCTGGGATTAGCCGGGTATTACCGCAGATTCGTCGAGGGGTTCTCTAAGCTCGCTCGACCGACTCGGCTTGTTATTCTGAAGTCGGAGAAGTTTGTGTGGACCGATGAGAGGCAGAATAGTTTTGAGGAGTTGAAGAAGCGGTTGACGACCGCTCCCGTGTTGGCTTTACCGAGTGGTAATGATGGTTTCTCCGTTTATAGTGATGCTTCGGGCCAAGGGCTCGGATGCGTACTTATGCAGCACGGGAGGACGATTGCCTATGCTTCCCGTCAGTTGAAACCGTATGAATTGAATTACCCTACGCACGATCTTGAGTTGGCATGATTGTGTTTGCGTTGAAAATCGGCATCATTACTTGTATGGCTCGTCGTGTCGATTTTCACCGATCACAAGAGCACAAGTACATCTTCTCGCGAAGGAGCTTAATATGAGACAGAGGAGATGGTTGGAAATGATTAAGGATTACGATCTTGAGATCCTCTATCATCCGGCAAGGCTAATGTGGTAGCAGATGCCTTGAGCCGGAAATCGCTTCGGGCGCTTGAGTTACTCACGGCCCGATCGGGACTTCAGCGAGTTTATGAGGTTGAGCATTGAGATTGTCTTGCCCGAGAGTTCGGGCGATTGCGTACTCTTGAGATTTCTTCATCTCTCAGTCGAGGACATTAAGTCGGGACAGTTAGAGGATCCGATGTTTATTCGGCTTCGAGAGAGTGTAGGAAAGGGAAAGCCGGGATTCGTTATTCATGAGGACGGCGTGTTGAGATTCCGAGGTCGGTTGTGTGTTCGAGCGACTCGGGCGAGACAGAGCATTATGCGAGAGGCTCATGCGTCACCATACTCGATCCATCCGGCTCGAGTAAGATGTATAAAGATCGAGGAAGAATTTACGGTGGAGCGATATGAAGAAGGAGGTAGTTCGGTTTGTAGCTAAGTGTTTGACTTGTCGGCAAGTCAAGATTGAGCATCAGCGGCCACCGGATTATTGAAAGCGCTTCCGTCCGGAATGGAAGTGGGAGGACATCTCTATGGATTTTGTCACGAGTTTACCGAGGACGAAGACTAGTATGAATATGGTATGGGTAATTGTAGACCGATGACTAAGTCGGCACATTTTCTGGGCATCAAGGATACTTGGGGTCGGAAAAGTTGGCTCGTATTTTTATCACTCGGATAGTGAGGCTTCATGGTGCAGAGGACCATTATTTGAGGACAGAGATGGCCGATTTGTATCGCATTTTTGGCGGGCGGTGCATAAGGCATTGGGGACTCGGCTACGTTTGAGCACTTCGTTCCATCCCCGGACCGATGGGCGGTCCGAACGTACCATTCGGACATTCGAGGATTTGTTGCGCGCGTGTGCGTTAGATGGAGTAGTAATTGGGAGGAGCATTTGGCCTTAATTGAGTTTGCTTATAATAATAGTGGCACGCGTCGATTAAGATGGCACCGTATGAGGCACTTTATGGCCGGCGTTGCCGATCACCGATATGTTGGGATGAGCCGTCCGATTTGGTTGGCAAGGCCGGACCTTGTGTTGGAGACGAGGGAGAAAGTCGAATTGATTAGAAAGAGGATGTTGGGTGCTCGAGTCGACAAAGTCTTACGCGGATGTTAGGCGTAGACCTTTGGAGTTTGAGGTGGGAGATCATGTTACGTTGAGAGTGTCTCCGACGAAGGGAGTTTTCCGTTTTGGGAAAAGGGGAAGCTCGGTCAGGTATATTGGGCCCTTCGAGATATTGGAGAGAGTCGGTGAGTTGGCATACCGTTTGGCTTTACCTCCGTCTTTGAGTCATGTTCATAGCGTATTTCACGTTTCTCAGTTGAGGAAGTACGTTCCGGACCCGTCCCACATTATTGACTTTGGGGACGTGGAGATCGAGAAGGATATTACGTTTGAAGAGAGGCCCGTCAGAATTTTGGAGCGTCATGACAAACAGTTAAGGCACAAAACCATTCCTTTGGTTAAGGTGCAATGGTCGAGGCACGGAGTAGAAGAAGCGATGTGGGATCTAGAGGAGGATATGCGTTCGAGATACCCCGAGCTTTTTGATTCTTAAGTTTCGGGACGAAACTTTATTTTAGAGGGGGAGAATGTAATATCCGTAATTTTTTTCTATTTTTAGCAGTTTCCATTTTTGGTGTATGTTTATTTTTATCGACTCGCTTGTAACCGTTTCGACATTTTGAATCTATTTTGTTCTTGGAGTTTTTCCATCTGGACGAGTTTTGATGGTGTTTTCACGTAATTTCATTTTATGACATGTTTTGCCGTATGAACGTTCGACTCTTGTAAAACTCGTTCGTTTTCATTGTTTCTTGGTTTGTACAAGTTCGTATGGTTGAGTTGGTCATGTGGAGACTTTCGGGTTGTAAATCCGACGTCGTTTCGTGATTTTCGGGCACTTGGGCCATTTTTGTAATTTCCTAATAGTTTAGGGAATCTTAGTTTCGTTATCGCATAACGGACCCTCCGGTGGTCGGAATTGTATTTTCTTTCAGCGCCTAGCTCCGTCGTCTTGTATGCTTCGTCTATGTTCTGGATTACGGTCTCGTAAATGCGTTTCGTGTTTTAGACCCTCGGCGGTAGCTTCTTCTGGTGTGACATCAGCGATCTTTGGCTCTTGTGTAGGTAGCGCCACGCTACCCACTGTTCCCTTGCGTGCGCTACCGATGGCGATTAGCGTCGCTAACCCCCTTTTGTTAGCGTACGCTAACGAATGGTGGCGATAGCCAACTGGACTATCACGACCCGTTAGCGCACGCTATATATGACGATTAGCGTGCGCTAACTTCACAATTATATAAGCCCGGTAGCGATTTTGACGGCGATTTCATTCTTTTTCCTTCGTTTCTTCGACGTGCGACCTCAGAGGCGATTTCCATCGGTCCTGATCGGAGTTCTATTCACATTCCATCACCGTAGAGTCGTGCCAACATATTATCATCAGCATAATCGTCATCCATCATCCGAAATCAAGGTATTTTCGTCTAGAACCCTAACTCGTCAAATTTGGGGGGTTTTCCGGGTTTTGCTAATTGGAACCGAATTATTCCAGTATGTTATGATATTCTTCACCGTTTGTGATTGTTGAATGATTCCAAATCCAATTCCTTGATTTTAATCCGTGAATTATCGATACGGGGAGATTTTGCGTAAACCCTCGCCCGTATCAATTGACCGTCTATTGTCGTATATTGTAACCGAGGTTATGGGTGTATTCCAGTAGAATATTGTTTTCCGTTGGGACTGAACTGTATTGATCCTTCGTTTAGGAACCGTCGCTTTCCACCCGGACCGTTCGTAGTCGTGTTTCATCTCCGTTTCTTCAAGAATGTCTCGAAGGCAAGTACTTTACATTTGTTTACATGTTCTAGTATTTGAATTATGGCTATATGTGGTTGTTGTGGGGAGATATGTGTATGTTCACCTAGGGACGGTCCGACGGGGCCTCTAGGGATACGTATTGCCGTGTGTGTGCGTATCACGAACTGTGGTTAGCCACCCAGGGATGTCCGACGGGGCTCTGCGGGGTACGGTGGCCGTGAGTCTCGTGCCAACGGTTAACTTTGAATTATGATTTGTTGGAGATAATTTGATTTGTGTGTAAATCATAAATATTAAGGAATATAAAATGTTTTATAAAATTACTTTTTGTCGAATATATTCATCGATTAGAATGTAGTTCAAATGGATTGTACTTGCAGCGATTGTCGCTAACCCCTTAAATGGGGAAATACTTTTTGTATTTCGGTATTGATCGTGGGGACAAGCGAGCACTAGAGCCGTATGAGGATGATGGGCGAGCATGATCATCCCAGTTGATTATTGATGTTCTATATGTCGAATATTTGATATCTTGCTTTGGGGATTTTGTTTTATAAAAACTGGTTTAAGTACTCGAGTACTTCTTTTACAAAATTGTTAATGTTGTGTTCCTGTTTGGGAAATGGATTAATGTTGGAATTTATTGTCGGATTGTAATCTTATTTGAATTGTCGTATTATTGATCATTGTTGTCGTTGTCGAATGTCTTGTTTGGTATGTTAGCCTGGTGGATTCCACAGTGTGGGGTCCACGGCGCTGTAATATGCCCTGAATGTCTTGGGGGTGTTACAATACCGTATGTGCGTATGTGCCATTCTGATAAATGCCGACGTTTGTCTTTCTCTAAAAATGTTATAAATGGGCCGATGTGTTGGGGATAAAACCTGTATGGTACCCGTGTGGAAATGTGTTAGGGGGTAAGACCCGAATTGGGCGCCTATGATCCGGGGTATTCCCGTGTGGATACTTCCGTGACCCTTGGTTGCGACCTTGGGGCTTATGTGATAAAAGAGAGAGACAACGTCGGTTGAGTGATGAAATATTCCCTGTGATTACTAGATACTGTGATTGTAAAAATGACGTATATCGTTGTTAGTAGCTGTTATTTGGTATGCATTCTCTGACCCTGTTTACCTGGTATGATTCGTCGTACCAGGTAAAATTGTTCATCATGTGCAGGACATTCCCGAGGGGTCCGGTCAGACTTGAGCGGTGTTGGAATTATCTCTAGCCACTGCTTAAATTGGAATAAATTGTTTTCTTTGGAAAAACTTTTGTTGTGTAATAATTGGACTTCAAATTACATTTTTTCTTAAATCTTTCGACTCACGTTATGTAAATCTTGAACTTAATGTTTTATCGCGATTTTCTTAAAATGCCTATTTTTCTAACTAGCCTTGTGGGTCCCACGTGGGATTCACGGAACTGTAATACCTCGAGATATTTTGGGGGTGTTACAGAAAATGGTATCGGAGCGAAACTCCTGGTTTGAATAAACTTTCTCCTAATTTTTTTCAAAATCCAACACCCCAAGCGATCGAAACTCCTCATGGGAATGCAAGTAAGCGATATGCGTGTTTCTATTTTTGTACAACATTTAATTGTAAACCGTGCGTGGAACTGGCTTTAGATTAATACCGTTAGTGATGGCACGCCGAGGAGCTAGGAGGGTGGTGAATGACGCTCAGGGTTCCGCCGCGAACCACAATGAGGACGGGAACACTGTCGAGACCCATCCTGCTGGGGGCCAGCCGCCACCAATTAATCAAAACGATCAGGAGGCGGAACGCCAGAATAACAACCCGGGAGGCATGGATCCATCTTTTGTTCAAGCCCTTGCCCAGGCTATCGCCATGGGAATTGCTCAGGTCAATCAGGCGGAATGGATACCGGTCATCAATGTGGAAGAAAACGCAGGAAGAGATCGATCGTTGGGAGAGATGCTGAAGTCTAGGCCTCCATTATTTGACTAGACAGGAGAGAAACACGTGGACGACTGGATTTCTGAAATGGAGACTGCCTTCGAAGTAATCGGATGCCCGGAAAACATAAAGGTGCCGCTCGGAATTAATCAACTCCGTGACACTGCTGCACGTTGGTGGAGGACTTACACGCCAGAGGACCGAGTGGTCGGGTGGACCTAATTTGCCCGACTACTACGGAGCGAGTACTGTCCCAGATCAGCCCGAACCGCTCACGCACGAGGCTTTTTCAGTGTCGGGCCTCAGAACATGCCAGTACCAGAGATCATTCGGGCCTACCGAACCAAGCTAAGTTACATCTCCCATATGGTTCCATCAGAAGATCAATGAATATGCCATCTTGCACAGAGGTTACTGGAGGATGCACAACGCTATGCCGCCGGATTTCACTGCACGACCCTGAGAGCATTCGATGACGTAGTCACAGCATATGCCGGTATAGTTGTTAATACCGACATCGGGCATAACTCGAAGAAGCAGAAGACATCAGTTCAGCCTGGGAGCAACAACAAAACGAATTCGGGGCCCGCATCTTCTTTTAAGTCGGCGGTTTCGTACCAACAGAAGGGTGTATCTGATCGGCCTTACCGTAGGGACTGTTTCAATTGTGGCATGACCGGGCATACTAAGGATCGGTGTCAGAAGACGGCTACCAAATGTTTCACTTGCGGAAAGAGTGGACACATGTCTCGTTACTGCTGGCGGACCAATTCCACTCAGAGCCCAGCTTCCCAACCAAGTCAACAAGGCTCTGTGCAATCCCCTAGGACGCCTGCTGTTTCCAACTACCGAGCTCCATCCCACCAGAACCAACCACCACTACACGGTGCCGGACGAGGCCGTGGGCGCGGCGGAGATACCTTGTCTTTTTCGGAGTCAGTGCCGTCTCGTGTATTTGAGCTGAGGGCTACGGATGGTCAGTCTGCGCCAGCTATCTCAGGTACTCTTCTTGTTAACTCTCAGCCAGTGCATGTACTATTTGATACCGGAGCCACCCATTCGTTTATATCTGTGGAATGTGTTGAACGCTTAAATCTTGTTTGTGTGCCTTGTGAGCCCTTTACTGTTAAACTACCCGAGGGTAGTAGATTAAGCAGTGATCAAAAGGTTTGAGACTGTCGGATCTGCATCAACAATCATAGTTGGACCGCTAATCTTATGGTCTTTCCACTCCAGAATGAAGATATCATATTAGGTATGGACTGGATGCCATTACACAGAACGATCTTGGATACCTACCACTTGACTATTTCCATTTCGGCTCATGACGGTACCACACATGTCATCAGCGGACGTGAACACTTTAGTACGAAAGGGTCTCTCAGCATTATCGCATCAGAAGCCTCCTGCAGCTCTCGAAGTGAGTACTATTGGTGTTATGTTCTTCGAGAGGACACTTCACAACTTACAATCACAAACATTCTGGTGATGAATGAGTTTCCAGACGTTTTTTCTGATGAACTACCAGGGCTGCCACCGCACCGAGAAGTTGACCTTTCCATTGAACTCGAGCTGGGAACGAGACCTATTTCCAAAGCTCCTTACAGGATGGCACCGGCCGAGATGAAGGAATTAAAGATACAGCTCGAAGATCTGTTGGAGAAAGGGTTTATCCGCCCAAGCACCTTGTCGTGGGGCGCGCCGGTACTTTTCGTTAAGAAGAAAGACAACTCTCTACGCTTGTGCATCGACTACAGGGAGCTGAATAAGGTTACTATCAAGAATCGTTATCCACTACCAAGAATTGATGACCTCTTGGATCAGTTACAAGGGGCAGTCGTGTTTTCAAAGATCGATTTACGGTCCGGATATCACCAATTGAGGATTCGGGAGGAAGATATACCCAAGACTGCATTTCGGTCGAGGTATGGGCATTACGAGTATATCGTGGTATCATTCGGGTTGACTAATGCCCCAGCCGTTTTCATGGAACTGATGAATAGAGTTTTGATTGATTTCCTCGATAAATGCGTGGTGGTTTTTATCGACGACATCCTGATATATTCTCGAAGCCGACAGGAACACGAGGAACATTTGAGGCAAGTGATGAGCGTGTTAAGGCAACACCAACTTTATGCGAAACTGTCCAAGTGCGAATTCTGGATGCCGGACGTAATTTTTCTCGGACATGTTGTCTCAGCAGAAGGTGTCAAGGTCGACCCACAAAAGATCGAGACAATAATGAGTTGGGAACCGCCGAAGAATGTCAAGGGGGTTAGGAGCTTCCTAGGACTGGCGGGTTACTATCAAAGATTCGTCGAGGCTTTCTCCTGTATCGCCCGACCGTTAACGAACCTACTGAGAAAGAGCACCAAATTTGTATAGACTGCAGACTGCCAGAAGAGCTTCGACGAGCTCAAGAGTAGGCTAACTACTGCCCCAGTACTAGTGTTACCACATGGTACAGAAGGATTCATTATATACACGGATGCATCCAAGCATGGACTAGGGTGTGTCTTCATGCAAAATGGCAGAGTCGTTGCGTACGCATCCCGACAACTGAAGCCGTACGAAGTAAATTACCCGACACATGACTTGGAGCTAGCCGCGGTGGTGCATGCCCTCAAGATTTGGAGGCACTATCTTTACGGAGTTACTTGCAAAGTTTTCACGGATCATAAGAGTTTGAAATATATCTTCACGCAGAGAGAATTAAACATGAGACCGAGGCGTTGGTTGGAGCTAATCAAGGACTACGATGTGGAGATCTCCTATCATCCCGGAAAAGCCAACGTGGTAGCCGATGCTCTTAGTCGGAAAACTACACAAGAGGTAATGGTATCCAGCATAACAGTTCAGCCCAAACTGCAGCAAGATATCAGGAGAAGCAACACCGAAGTATGGGTACAACGTAGGCAAGGACAATTATGCTCAATCAATATACTTTCGTCCTTACTAGATGAGATACGTCTAGCACAGATGGAAGATCCTGAATTACGTGCGATTGGTGCAAGAATCGAGGAAGGAAATGTTTTCGACTACAAGATTCAGGGTGATTTGGTGAGGTTCAAGAACAGGATATGTATTCCACCGAATGACGGGCTGAAGCAAACTATACTGAAGGAGGCGCACTCCACTCCCTATTCTATTCACCCCGGAGCAAGCAAGATGTACAAAGATTTGCGACAGAGTTTTTGGTGGAAGAATATGAAATGGGAAATTGCTAGGTTCGTCGCCCGATGTATGACGTGCCAACAAGTGAAAATTGAACACCGCAGACCAGCCGGAATTATGCAACTCCTACCCATCCCGGAGTGGAAATGGGAGAGCATATCAATGGACTTTGTCACTAAGCTACCTACGGCGGTGGGAGGTAAGGATACAATTTGGGTCATTGTTGATCGATTGATAAAATCAGCACATTTCATTTCTATTCAAGAGACAACCGGGACAGAGCAGCTGGACGTCATTTTCATCAGAGAGATCGTAAGGCTACATGGTGTTCCCTCATCCATCATTTCGGATAGGGACACCAGATATGTGTCTCGTTTTTGGAAAGCCGTCCATAAAGCTATGGGGACCCAAATACACTTTAGCACGACTTATCATCCTCAGACAGATAGACAGACCGAGCGTACGATTCAAACCTTGGAAGATATGTTGAGGGCATGCGTGCTCGATTGGGGAAAGGATTGGGCTAGACATTTGGGATTAGTGGAGTTCTCGTACAACAACAGCTGGCATGCAAGCATAGGCATGGCACCATTCGAGGCCCAGTATGGGCGAAGATGCAAGTCACCGTTATGCTAGGATGATGCCTCCGACACCGTGGTTACCGAGTTGGATCTTATCCAGGAGTCCATTAAGAAGATATCTATCGTTCGGAAACACATGCTAGCCGCACAGAGCCGGCATAAATCTTATGCCGAAAACCGACAGCGACCGTTAGAATTTACGGTCGAGGATCATGTTTGGGTCAAAGTATCACCTATGCGAGGTATCCGGCGTTTCGGCCAGAAGGGCAAGTTAAGCCCGAGATTTATAGGTCCGTATGAGATATTGGACCGGGTAGGGAAACTCGCGTATCGATTAGCTCTACCGCCGCATCTGGATGGAGTGCATAACGTTTTTCACGTCTCCCAGTTAAGGAAGTATGTCTATGACCCGAGTCACAAGCTCAATTTCGAAGAAGTGGTAATTCCCGATGACGCTACCTTTAGAGAGATACCGACCGCCATTTTGGATCGGCGTGTGAAGATGTTAAGAAATAAAGCCATACCCCTCGTGAAGATTCAGTGGTCGCACCACGGCACGGAATAAGCGACTTGGGAAACCGAGTCGAGCATGAAGGAGAGTCATCCCGAGTTATTTTCTTAAGTTTCGTGACGAAACTATTTTTAAGAGGGGTGATATGTAATACCTCCGGTATTCCATGCTTGATTACTTTGTACTGTGTGAATGTTTGGTAATGTGACGTCATTTCTATTTATGTATTCCATTGAGTGCTATACAATTGTACGATGTAAATGAAATGGGGGTGATGCGCCTTGACGTCGTGGGACGATCGTCGGTGTGAATATGACGGTGGCCAACGTCTTGTTCCCCGATAATTGTTGACGAGTGGAAGGGGTGGTCACCCCAAGATGGTTAGAATGTGGTATGAGGCTAAAGAATTTATATCCAACGCACGTTAGAGTTCTGTCTAACGCACGCTATAACTCATGCCTAACGTACGCTATATTTCGATTGTTACATATGTTAGGGTAGCTATATTACGTACGTAACGGGTGGGTCGGTCTCCCAACCAGAATCTTTCTTTTGACACGGACAGAGCTACTTTCGGCGGGCTAGAGGACAAACGAGTCAACTATTCGTTACGTACGTTATGTCCCAAATTTAACGTACGTAACACTTGGGCACATTTCGGGCAGTGAGTTCTTTACGTACGTTGTCATTACACTGTTACGTACGTAATACACCTTACGTACGTAACACTCTTATCATTAACGTACGTTACCTAAACCAAGTTTTATAAAATGGCAATTCCCTTCTTCATTTGCACGACCCAACCTTATAAGCTATCACCCTTGGAGAAATTCCTAGCCCTATACCCGGTTCTTAAGCCTCTTATACACTTGAATTAACATTGAGGAGGTGGATTCTTGAGCTCCGGTGAAGATTATCCAAGTCGTTCAAGTCACTTCTCATTCTCCTCGTAGTTCTTGTGAATCCGTCAACTATCTTCATTATTCTTCTTCCAATAAGGTAAGCCACCAATCCCTGGAGTTATATCTTCGATGTTTTCTTATTTATACTTATTAGATTGCGGGTATTGGGTAGATTTTTGCTAAACTTCGTAGACAATCTTGTCGGATGGGATTGTAGTAACCGGAATTATCGTTGCTCATATGTTTCGTTTCATGCAAATCATATTTATCATACGAAATTTCACTTCAAATCATCGCTAGGAATGTAAAATTTGACGAATCAATTATGGGAAAATTCGTAGTAATCCGTCACCGTATGTTCCATTGTTCGTAGCCACCCTTACCTTGTGATTTTTGACACTTAGAAAACTAAGGAAAACAATTCGGTAGTATAATCAATATTGGATATCAAACCACCAAAGTTATTGTGCAATAGAATCTGTCGATTGTAGTATTCGGAATATAGAATTGAATTAGAAAGCATGAGATTCGATTACGCCATAATAATTCGTTGACAACCGAAGAATGATTGGATTATCTTCTTGAGTAAATAGATATACCTAATGTTAATTATTGGATTGAACGGGATAATGGTACACAATACTTAAAAACTTAGAAACGATACTTATATCGACAATTAAAACTACACTAGGAATCCGATTAGGAAAGGGAGACTAGTTTTATTCATCATAATCCGTACGAGGTGTTAATCGGATATTACGTGGCTAGGTTAAGCTCGAGCGGGCGTGGGAACTCCGTTATCACAAAGCACCTACTATCGGATCACAAGCAAGTGAAATCTTGCTCGAGAATTTTCTAATATTAATGTTATACCGTATGTGCGTATGTGCCATTCTGATAAATGCCGACGTTTGTCTTTCTCTAAAAATGTTATAAATGGGCCAATATGTTGGGGATAAAACCTGTATGGTACCCGTGTGGAAATGTGTTAGGGGGTAAGACCCGAATTGGGCGCCTATGTTCCGGGGTATTCCCGTGTGGATACTTCCGTGACCCTTGGTTGCGACCTTGGGGCTTATGTGATAAAAGAGAGAGACAACGTCAGTTGAGTGATGAAATATTCCCTGTGATTACTAGATACTGTGATTGTAAAAATGACGTATATCGTTGTTAGTAGCTGTTATTTGGTATGCATTCTCTGACCCTGGTTACCTGGTATGATTCGTCGTACCAGGTAAAATTGTTCATTATGTGCAGGACATTCCCGAGGGGTCCGGTCAGACTAGAGCGGTGTTGGAATTATCTCTAGCCGCTGCTTAAATTGGAATAAGTTGTTTTCTTTGGAAAACCTTTTGTTGTGTAATAATTGGACTTCAAATTACATTTTTCCTTAAATCTTTCGACTCACGTTATGTAAACCTTGAACTTAGTGTTTTATCGCGATTTTCTTAAAATGCCTATTTTTTTAACTAGCCTTGTGGGTCCCACGTGGGATTCACGACACTGTAATACCTCGAGATATTTTGGGGGTGTTACATGTTTATATCTTGTGGATGGCACAAAGCTCCAATGTTCCCCCGGAGTTCGACATCCTTGACCATGCTGGTAAGGAGTACCATAGGGGGGTCTCAGACGTTTGTTTGGCGATCGTCGGTAAGTGATTTACTACCACCATCTTTCCCTCTAATGAGCCTACCGCTCAAGAACCAAGCGAGGAAACCAAGGCTAATGCACTGATGTACTTGCGTAGACATATACATCCGTTGTTGAAAAATTGTTACATGAATTTGCAAACACCCAAAGATCTATGGGATACACTCTAACAACGTTTTAATAATGTGCATGATCAGCGCTTCCCCCAATTGCAACTTCAGTGGGAGCAAATCCGGTTTTTGGATTATGCGAATGTGGGGGCATATAATCAAGCTATCCTCGATCTTCGCGCTGATCATCTTGGTTTTTGTGGTGTCAAGAAGTCTGATCAAGACTTGATCGAGAAGACTCTTAACACGTTTCCCATGGGAGCAAGTGTGATTGCACATCAGCTGCGTGTTGCCTATAAGGAAGGGAGAATTAAAAATTTTAGTTACCTTATCCCCCCATCTCGCGGAAAAAGAAAGGCACTATGAGATCATTCTCAACATCAATGCGTGCCCAGCTGGTACGAAGACGATTCCGGAAGTGAATCAGGCTACCCACAGGAAGGCACCATGACAAAATAGAAAAGGCAACGCTACTCAGTTTTTGCAAGCACCACGGTTGCATGACTTGAGCAAGCGAAGGAAAATACGATGTCGTCGTTCCAATGTGTGGAAGAGGCAAGGTGGCTCTCTTGTAGCAATATTCGGTATACGCGCTATTGTGCGGAAGCGTATTTAAAGGTGCGGAAAATAAATCGACACATGATTTATAGAGGTTCGTCCAAACGTGCCTATGTTCTCTCTTTGGTATCTTTTTCTATAGGATAAAGATCAACCTCTACACCTATCTTCTATCGGTCGAGGGATTATCGTTATAATTCTCGTCTTCTTTCCGAGATAAACGGTAACTCACTTGTCTTTTTGTCGGTCCAAGTTAAACCGTTTTTCTTTTCTATCGGACAAGGAATCGACCTATCTAGCTTTCTATTGGTACTAGACAAGCCTCACTCGGATATATAATGCGATTCTAACAATGCCAGATCCTTGATCTTAATAACACCGAATCGAATCTTATCCTTTCTTTTACCTCTCATGTATGAGTTTTCGTGTATCACACTCAAACTCTTGACAATATAAGCTCAATTACAACAATTAGAATGATTACAATGATATCTCAAGTATGAATGATTTGTTCAAGGTTGTTGTGTTGATTGATACCAAATGGTTTGGTATTTATAGGCTCAAAGGCTCAACTAGCCGTTGCTCACTGTCACTTCATTACATACGTTATTCAACATCCATTATGTATGTTAAGTATGTTATGTACGTTAAGCTT
This sequence comes from Orobanche coerulescens, assembly GCA_033398695.1. Taxonomy (NCBI): domain Eukaryota; kingdom Viridiplantae; phylum Streptophyta; class Magnoliopsida; order Lamiales; family Orobanchaceae; genus Orobanche; species Orobanche coerulescens. The sequence continues at coordinate 31,009,141 of CM065819.1, read as the reverse complement.
CTCTATGTTACGTACGTTATTGATGTTACATACGTTAACTCATCTTTGTTACATATGTTAAGCTCTTCACAGACCAGTCTAGTAGCTTCGTTGTCCCTTTGGGGACATCCGATAAAATTGGAACGATACAGAGAAGATTAGCATGGCCCCTGCGCAAGGATGACATGCATAAATCGAGAAATGGTTTAGTCCAGTAGCTTCGTTTCTTCCATTACATACGTTAAGATTCTCCCCCTTACGTGGTCCTGGGCAGGACCTTTAAAAGGCCCATAGGGACCTGGGCAAGTCTTGAAACGGCCCTAAGAGACCTAGGCAAGTCTTGAAACGACCTCGGGGGTAGGGATATTGGTCAAAACAATAAACGACCCAATCGAACTTCCCTTCGGGCAGGGTCGGAATAGCTGCTGGCCTTGCTATGGTTACTATTAAAGACTTGGCGACTGGCTTCGGTTTATGGCTGGATGGATCTTCAATCGCTTCCTCGAATATCGAAAATTCATAAAGATATGTGTTGCATGAGAATCTTACCCTGCGTATGGGGGCGCTGGGTTGGTGCATCTGTGCTCATTGCAGTAGTGATGTAGTAGGTGTTGGTGGTTGTGTTTTTTAGATCTACATTTGGCTCTCGGCTTGAGCCTATTGATTCCAAGACGTTTACTCCTGTCATATCCAAATGGCTCTGGTCACTTGTTAGTGGCTGATTTGGGTCCAAGAATTCTTCTCAGTGATATCGAAGGCCACGAGGCAGATGACGGAATGGCCCTTCCCAGTGTACGGCCTGTTGGGATTCCGAAAATAAAACGAAATACGCAGCGGAAATAAATACGAATCCCAAACAGGATCGATCAAGTAACATATATACAAAAAAAATAAATACAAAGATAAAGGTTCATACCCTTGAAGCATTTGAAATAATTCTTCGTAAATTGATGATGATCACGAACCCTGTCCCGAACACGAAATTCCTTCATTCCAAGCACCGAAAGTTCGAAGCCTCTACTTCACACGCGTCGGAAGTTGCTCGGAAAAATCTACAACACTCCGTTCTATGAAGAACACGGCTAGGAAGTGTTGTAGGAATTTATATATCACTTTTTCTTAACTTCTATATCACCTCCAAGATGAAAAATAGAAAAGAAAAAAATTTCTTCTCCCTCACTTTTTAGCACACGGCTGAACACTCTCAAAATGAATATGAGTTGTGTCTTTTTCATCTCATCATGTGTGTATATATATATATATACATATATATATATATAATAATTATATATCATGTTATAATTATTTTGAGAATAAGAATCTCTACAAATAATTAAAACATGACAACACACATGCAAGGTGGTCATGTGAGGGGGCAGCCTACTAGGAAGATTTCTAGAAAACGAGTCGCGCCACTCGGCTCGTGGACCGGACGTTCGTCAAACGACTCCGTTAAATACACTCCGTTTAATTATCAATGTATTTATATTAATTAATTAATCTAATTAATTAATTATATCAAATACAAATATATTTCTCTAAGAAATATAATTTATGAATTAAATTAATTACCCGGTAACTTAATTTTAATTCATAAGACCGCTATTTGATTTATCCAATAAATCATAATTAGATATCCAATATCTAATATTAATAGAGAGATAATAAATTCACATTTATCCGTCAATGCTCCTAATGCGCGACTCCGTAGGTCCGTCTCAGCCGGCATTGGGAGGAACCGATGAGTGCGGGCGGCACTTAGCCGACTAGCGGGCCGCACCGTAAACCACGAGAACGAATGAAGGGATCATTCCAGAACCATTATGTCGTGAATACTATATACGTATAGACCCTTCATCAGATGTCCCGGTCAAGTCTTCGGGTCACGGTAAAGTCAAACCCTACTGTTGACTAAACTCTATACATGTGTTAGTACAAATCAAGACCAACTGATCAATAATGTATCTAATACTACTATATCAGAATGCTTTGGCCAAAGACTTATGATCTTATTTGCCATTAACCGTATAGTACATTCGCCTACTCAGTAACAGGAGATAGAATCCTTTCTTGGCATACAGTAAAGACTGCTACCTGCCCGTATAGTCCGCACTTCGAGGTCGACTCATCAATTAAGCAAATGAGTCTAACTACTCTAATGACAAACTAAACGTCACAGGCACAATTTCTACTGAACCCTCAAGTCAAAGGTCCACGTATACTATCACAACCTTTCGATTCATCATCGACTCTCCGAGAGTGAATACCGTGTGACTGAATCGAGTATGAGTCGTGTTCGAGTATACTGGTCCCACCAATATACTTATAACTATGCTATCAAGACATGCACATGTCCTAGCATTAGTTATACAAGTCTTATTAAAACTTAATGCCCATTTAAGTTTATTGACTTGCGAACGATTTACGTAAATAAACTTTAAACACTTCTAGTGCATTTTCTCTTATCCCATAATGAGAATGGAATGTTCGATTTATTTACATGGACTTCACTTCAATGTTTACCAAGTCAAGAATGCAATTGAAATACAATAAACAGTGAATGAATCGAATTGCCTTTTTATTATTTATTATTCCATAATTACAAGTACAATGCCCATACTCTCTCATCCCCTGAGTGGCATTCGAGGGCATATTCCTAACAATCTCCCACTTGCACTCAATGCCACATATCATGGTATCCAATACCCATGTTCTTTAGATATCTTTCCAAGACAGCCTGAGATAATGGCTTAGTCAGCGGGTCAGAGACATTGTCTTCTGAGTCTACTCTTTGCAATGAAACATATCCTTTTTCCACCATCTCTCGAATGATGTGGTACTTTCTCTCTATATGCTTGGTGTTGTGGTGAGCCCTTGGCTCCTTATCTTGAGCGACAGCTCCATCATTATCACAGAATAGTGATATAGGCAACTCCGCATTAGGGACCACTTGAAGTTCTTGTATAAACTTCTGCATCCAAAATGCTTCTTTGCTAGCCTCTGAGGCAGCTTGATACTCTGCTTGGCAGGTGGAATTTGCAGTAGCAGTTTTCTTGGAGCTTCTTCAAGATACTGCTCCTCCATTGAGAGTAAACAAATACCCAGATGTCGACTTAGAGTCGTCATTGTCTCCTTGAAAATCAGAATCGGTGAATCCAATCACCTTCAGTTCTCCACCACCATAAGTAAGAACTAAATCTCTAGTTCTTCTTAAGTACTTAAGAATGTTCTTTACGGCAGTCCAATGTTCCCTTCCCGGGTTTGCTTGAAATTGACTTACCATACTCACAGCGTAGGCTAAGTCTGGTCTCGTACACAACATAGCGTACATGAGGCTACCCACTGCCGAGTCATAGGGTACCTTACTCATCTCTCTCTTGTCTTCCTCACTTTGAGGACACATTTTCGTGGTGAGATGAATTCCATGTCGCATGGGAAGGAACCCTCTTTTAGATTCATCCATCTTGAATCTTCTCAGGATTTTATCTATATAAAGGGCTTGGGAAAGTCCTATCATTCTTCGCGGTCTATCTCTGTAAAGATGGATCCCTAGAATATAGGAAGCTTCTCCCAAGTCTTTCATGGAGAACGTTTTAGAAAGCCAAGCTTTCACAGTGCTGAGCATTGCTATGTTATTTCCTATAAGTAGAATATCATCTACATATAGTACTAATAATGCAATGTTGCTCCCACTGACCTTTTTGTAAACACACGGTTCCTCCTCATTTCATACGAAGTCAAAGTCCTTAACTGCTTCGTCAAATCGAAGGTTCCAACTCCGAGAAGCTAGCTTCAGACCATAAATGGCTCGTTACAGCTTACACACTTTATGAATATTAGCTTTGGACACAAAACCCTTAGGCTGTTCCATATAGATTTCCTCCTCGAGGTATCCATTTAGAAAAGCCGTTTTGACATCCATTTGCCATATTTCATAATCATAATAGGCAGCAATGGCAAGCATCATGCGAATCGATTTTTTCATAGCTATGGGCGAGAAGGTATCATGATAATCGATTCCTTCCCTTTGGGTATAACCCTTTGCCACAAGCCTGGCCTTATAGGCATCAACCTTGCCATCCCTATCAGTCTTTCTCTTATAGATCCATTTATTTCCAATAGTCCTCATGCCAATTGGAAGATCTACTAGAGTCCAGACCTGATTGGTATGCATCGAGTCTATCTCAGCTTCCATTGCTTCTTGCCATTTATCGCTTGGTCATAGGTAACAGGGTCATTTTCACTGCTATCAGGTGTGTCGTGGAGACCCAGTTCCTCGACATGTGTATATCCATGCCTCTCAGGTAAGTGAGATACCCTATCAGACCTTCGAAGTGTAGGTTGTGTTACAATAGGTTCGGTTCTTGATCCCTGATCAGATGTCTCCTTAGGACTTTCATTATGCTCTTCCAAAGAGATATTTCTACCCGAGCCACCTTCCTGAATGAATTCATCCTCAAGGAAGTGTGCTTGTAATGCCACAACGACCCTATGGTCTTCTGTCATGTAGAATATATAACCCATCGAGTCCTCTGGGTATCCTATGAAACGTCCTTTTATGGACCTCGCTTCCAGTTTGTCCACCTTAGCCTTTTTGACATAGGCTGGACATCCCCAAATCCTTATGTGATTAAGGCTTGGTTTCTTACCCTTCCACATCTCATGCGGAGTGATAGGAACAGATTTGGAAGGACATCTATTAAGGATATAGGCAGTGGTTAGTAAGGCATACCCCCACAGGTAAATAGGTAAATCAGTGTAATTTAACATGGAGCGAACCATGTCCAACAAAGTCCGATTTCTCCTTTCTGAAACACCATTTAACTGTGGGGTTCCTGGAGGCGTGAATTGTGAAACTATTCCATGTTCCTTAAGGAACTCATCAAACTCAGTGCTCATATATTCACCACCTCGGTCCGACCGAAGTGCTTTGATATGACATCCAGTTTGTTTTTCAACTAAGGCCTTAAATTCTTTGAATTTAGCAAAGGCTTCGAATTTATGTTTCATTACGTACACAATCCCATACCTAGTATGATCATATGTGAACATTATGAAATATTTATATCCATCTCGGGCTACTTCTAAAGCACCAAAAACATCGGTATGAACCAATCCAAGTTTATCGGCAGCCCTTTCAAAAGTCCCTGTGAAGGGGAACTTAGTCATTTTGCCTCTAAGGAAAGATTCACAAGTTGGATAGGGTTCTACACCCAATGGACTTAAAAGTCCATCTTTCTCCATTTTCTGAACCTTGGTCTTACCAACATGACCAAGTCTAAGGTGCCATTTAAGAGCTTGATTAGTATCTTGCCTACCACGTTTCCTAGTTATAGTGTTCACTGCTGTTTTATTTTGCATGTTCAGATGATATAAACCATTCAACAATGTAGCTGTTCCAACCAATTTATTTCGAAAATAAATTTTATAACTTCCATTGCCAATGAAGAAACAAAATCCTTTCCGGTCCAAGACTGGAATGGATACAATGTTTTTATGCCCCTTGGGCAAAACAAGTACTTCATCTAATGTCAAAATAAAACCGGATTCTAAACCCAGAAGGATTGATCCAATATAGGTTGCCTCGACACTTTGTCCGCTTCCAACAGTGATCATTATTTCCCCAGCTTCAAGTTTTCTACTTCGTTCCAGATCCTGATTCATAGTACAAATGTGAGAAGTGGCACCTGAATCCAGAATCCATGAAGCAGAATATACAGTAGAGGAACAATTAGTTTCAAAAACAAAAAGTTTCGTACCTGATGCGCCATTAATCTTGGGACAAGTCCTTTGCTAGTGGCCCAGCTCACCGCATTCAAGGCATTTGTCCGTAGGTTTTGGACCGCCTACCTTTTGAACCTTTCTGGCCTTGCCCTTTTCTTTTTGCACCCCTTTCTTGGGTTTGTACTGCTTGTAGGTCTTTTTCTTCTTGTTCTTGGACCTCTTAGGCCCAGAAGAAATCACAAGAGCAGCCTATCTCGGTTTAGTCTTCATGTTAGACTGCGCCATCACCAGTTTATTCATTAGCCCAGCTAATGTGCATGTAATTTCATTACAGTTGAAATTCATTACAAACTGCGTGAAAGAGTCAGGGAGAGATTGAAGGATGAGATCAATTTGAAGGGATAAATCCATATTAAAGTTGAGCACCTCGAGCCTCTCAATCATAGAGATCATCTTGAGGACGTGGTCTCCCACTTTCTCCCCTTCTTTCATCCTAGCACTGAACAACTGCTTCGATATCTCATATCTAGCAGTCCTACTGTGCTCTTTATAAAGTTCGGTCAAGTGTGCGAGAATCTTCCTAGCAGAAGTCATTTTCTCGTGCGCTCTCTGCAGCTCATTAGTCATTGAGCCCATCATAAAGCCACGGACTACCACGTCATCCTTGACCCATTTTTCATGGACGTCAATGTCTTCCTGATTACCCCTAGTCCGGATTGGAGTCGGTGGAATGTCCGCCTCCAAGACGTATCCCAGAGATTCCATACTGAGTACAATCATCAGATTCCGCAACCAGTCAACAAAGTTAGGGCCGGTTAGGAGATTCTTTTCAAGTAGTATTGCAAGTGGGTTTTTAGCCATTTTAGAGAGATTCAATTTCGTTTTCTGCAAAAATTTAGACAAGATTAAATTAGTGACTTGTTTAATTATGACCGAGTATAGAACTTAAGGGCTTGTATAATTCTTGTCTCGGCTCCCACTAATTTTATCGGAATTATACACTCCCATGTTATAATCCGGAAATCATGGTTAGATCGACTTCTTAGTGGTGATCAAGTTCTTTACAAATTTTAACAGACACAACCTATCAGGTTTCTTGCCAATTAATTTCTGTAAAGTGGTGTCTAACACCAACCCGTCTAACGGATGATTTGATCTTCTTTTACCCCTAGTCTTCATGCCCTCAACCTATCAGGTTTCTTGGCAATCCAGACTATCTAAGTTGTTGACCATCAATGTCTATCGGTTTATTTGTTGAATCTCACCGGCAACCTATCGGGTTTCTAGGGCGAAATTTATCACCAACCGAAGGCATCTAATGCACTCAAGAATTTTTCAACCTCTACCAAATGTACTACCCGATAACTCGGAAGCATAGCACACCGGCTCGGGTATCAATTTTCTACGAGTTTGATGGAGGGTAGGAAACCTCGTAACCTTTTTCAAACTTAGTACATTTGTAGTCGGGAGAATTTCGCGATTAATGTTACACTTTGCACATTAATTCAATTATACGCGCGTTTGTTGGTTTGTCAATCATTCAAAATGAAAAAGCGAGCTTGATAACCTAGTTACTACCAACATATAGCTCATGGACCTAATTCCTAAGTACTGGGCCAAGCGAATGACCCAATAAAAAAACAGTCTTCGATTCTTCGTCTTCTCGGTCGGTTGTCTTCGGTCTTCTTCATACCCAAAATAATAATTACATCATTGAAAAATTGCATCCTATACAAGTTTTTCTAGTAAATATAAATAGGCTCAAAACGGCCTTTACAACCCAATCGAATCGAACAAATCAAAAACTAAGTCCACGAGCTATATCACCATCACATAAGGATTCCATACAACATGTAATGGTAACGAAATTGAACAATTAATCTTAATATAAATTAATCTATAAAATAATCTATTCAATATCTACTAAATTAATCCAATTAATATAAAGTGGCATTAAAATTAAATAATCAATTAATATATTAATCCAATCAATATAAAATTAATCTATTCAATTTTAATGGTATTAATCCAATTAATACTAATAATCGTCATTTTAATTCGTTCGAAGTAATCCGGTCAAAATAATATTCTCGTTTAATTTATTTCCCTTAACACAAAAAAAATATTCCAAATATTAATTTAGTCAAATTAAAATCCAATATAAATTTTGGGAAATAATTACAACGAAATATAAACTTAAAACGGAGTCCAGGATAATCCGGTTTTAGGCCCAGCCCGCGGCCCGATTCAAAATCGGGCCAAAAACGAGGCCCTGCTGGCCAGTCTGATCGCGAGCATTAGGCGCCTCTCGGCGTGCGGCCAGACATGGCCAAGCATGCTCGGCAACACAGGCGAGCGGCCAGGCGGTCTTTGCCCGGCACCATGCCCGGCAGCCCCGTTCCTTCATTTTTCGGCCCGTTTCCAAAAACGTGATGCTACAACGAACAATTTAAAATCTACGATTATTCCAAATATGATTCTAAATCATAATCATCATCCAAAAGCATTCAAAATGTACAAATAATCGTATATACGGAAACATTGACCTCGCTCCGATACCACTGTTGGGATTCCGAAAATAAAACGAAATACGCAGCGGAAATAAATATGAATCCCAAGCAGGATCGATCAAGTAACGTATATACAAAAAAAAATACAAAGATAAAGGTTCATACCCTTGAAGCCTTTGAAATAATTCTTCGTAAATTGATGATGATCACGAACCCTGTCCCGAACACGAAATTCCTTCATTCCAAGCACCGAAAGTTCGAAGCCTCTACTTCACACACGTCGGAAGTTGCCCGGAAAAATCTACAACACTCCGTTCTATGAAGAACACGGCTAGGAAGTATTGTGGAAATTTATATATCACTTTTTCTTAACTTCTATATCACCTCCAAGATGAAAAATAGAAAAGAAAAAAAATTTCTCCTCACTCACTTTTTAGCACACGACTGAACACTCTTAAAATGAATATGAGTTGTGTCTTTTTCATCTCATCATATATATATATATATATATATATATTATATCTCATATAATAATTATATATCATGTTATAATTATTTTTAGAATAAGAATCTCTACAAATAATTAAAACATGACAACACACATGCAAGGTGGTCATGTGAGGCGGCCTACTAGGAAGATTCCTAGAAAGCGAGCCGAGCTACTCGGCTCGTGTACGGACGTTTAAAAGCGACTCAGATTAAATACACTCCGTTTAATTATCAATGTATTTATATTAATTAATTAATGTAATTAATTAATTATATCAAATACAAATATATTTCTCTAAGAAATATAATTTATGAATTAAATTAATTACCCGGTAACTTAATTTTAATTCATAAGACCGCTATTTGATTTATCGATAAATCATAATTAGATATCCAATATCTAATATTAATAGAGAGATAATAAATTCACATTTATCCGTCAATGCTCCTAATGTGCGACTCAGTAGGTCCGTCTCGGTAGGCATTGGGAGGAACCAATGAGTGCGGGCCGCACTTAGCCACTTAGCGGGCCGCACTATAAACCCCGGCGAGAACGAATGAAGGGATCATTCCGGAACCATTATGTCGTGAATACTATATACATATAGACCCTTCATCGGATGTCCGGTCAAGTCTTGGTCACGGTAAAGTCAAACCCTACTGTTGACTAAACTCTATACATGTGTTAATGCAAATCAAGACCAACTGATCAATAGTGTATCTAATACTACTATATCGTAATGCTTTGGCCAAAGACTTATGATCTTATTTGCCATTAACCGTATAGGACATTCGCCGCTCACTAACAGGAGATAGAATCTTTTCTTGGCGTACGGTAAAGGCGCTGCACCGCCCATATAGTCCGCACTTCGAGGTCGACTCGGCAATTAAGCAAATGAGTCTAACTACTCTAATGACAAACTAAACGTCACAGCACAATTTCTCGAACCCTCAAGTCAAAGGTCCACGTATACTATCACAACCTTTCGATTCGTCATCGACTCTCCGAGAGTGAATACCGTGTGACTGAATCGAGTATGAGTCGTGTTCGAGTATACTGGTCCCACCAATATACTTATAACTATGCTATCAAGACATGCACATGTCCTAGCATTAGTTATACAAGTCTTATTAAAACTTAATGCCCATTTAAGTTTATTGACTTGCGAACGATTTACGTAAATAAACTTTAAACACTTCTAGTGCATTTTCTCTTATCCCATAACGAGAATGGAATGTTCGATTTATTTACATGGACTTCACTTCAATGTTTACCAAGTCAAGAATGCAATTGAAATACAATAAACAGTGAATGAATCGAATTGCCTTTTTATTATTTATTATTCCATAATTACAAGTACAATGCCCATACTCTCTCATCCCTTGAGTGACATTGGGTTGGAGCGGGACCCGAATTTGAGAAGTGTCTTAGTAGGTGCTTGGGTTTTGTTTTAGGAGTTGTTTTCAGCCTACTCTATAACTGCTCGTAAGGTTATGCCATGGTTGGCTTTCTTTGAATTGTTGGATTGGGTTCCTCGAAAGAAACCTTGAATATCGAAGAATCACGAAGATGTGGTGCATATTTGTTCCTACCATGCGTATGAGGGGCGCTAGGGTGGTTCACATTTGCTCATTGAAGTAGTGAGGAAGTAGGTGTTTATGGCTGATTTTGTGTGACATGTATCTGGCTCTTGAAGGAGTCTTGTCGTATCTGCATTTCTAGATGCTCAAGCTCTCGCTCCGGATCAAAGACGGATGGCTCATGTTTAATTGCTGGATTGGGAATTTCGAATGAAACCGTGAATATCGAAGAATCATGAAGAAATGCGGTGATTGGTTATACTCTTCGTTGGGGAGCGTTGAGTAGGTTTGTATATACGCATTGCAGTAATGCGGAAGTAGGTATTTGTGGCGGATTTTGTTAGACCTTCTTTGGCTTTTGATATTGTCCTTTTGTTTCTGCATATTCCAAGATGCACAAGTTCTCGCTAAGGATCAACACGGATGGCTCCTGTTTAATAGCTCGATTGGGAATTTTGAATGAAACCTTGAATATCGAATAATCGTGAAGAAATGCGGTCATTGGTTATACTCTACGTTGGGGAGCGTTGAATCAGTTTGTATAGACGCATTGCAGTAATGAGGAAGTAGGTATTTTTGGTGGATTTTGTTAGACCTATATTGGGCTTTTGATATGGTCCTTTCGTATCTACATACTCCTAGATGCTTATGCTCGCGCTAAAGTCTCATTGATGAATGGCTCCTGGTAATTAGCTGGATTCAGTTTTGGCTCTGAACCTTGGCCTGACTCTTAGTTGGCGCTAAAACTTGACCTAGGTATGTCGTTAAAGTACCTAATCTTTACACGGCTCCTGGTGCAGCTCCGCAGATATTCAAGCTCGAACCAGACACTCAGCTGAAGATATTTGTTTGTGTCCGTTGTCGTGTGGCTATGTTTGGGATTTGGCCACCCTAAAATTTACTTGCTTTCTTGTATTTAGTTAGCTTGTTTCCTTTTTATTAGTGGCTATGTTTGGGATTTGGCCCCCCAGAAAATATTGGCTTTGTAAGGGAATAGGCCCCCTATATAATCTTTGTGCTATAAAAAAAAAAGCTTCTCCCCCTTACGTACATTATCTTCACTCAAATTATCTATTGCATGCTGACATATGCCATGACGTCATCTTCAATGGCTCCTTGTTTAAATTCTGAAATGCTTCATTACGTACGTTAAGAACCAAGTGTTACGTACTTTATCTTCAGCATATTACGTACGTTAGTCCATCAATATAGCGTACGTTAATAACCTTCTGTCCAGCTTTTTGCTTCTTCGATTTCTTCGTTGTTTTGTTTCGCTTCTTTATTGTTTTCCTTTGTTTAACAACTAATCATCAAAACTCGATTAATGAATATTTGAAATAAAATATTCCAACAATCTCTCCATTTTTGATTATTACAAAACAACACCTTGAATGGGATAAACCTGCAAAATATAATATATATATATATATATTCTACAGATCAAAGTTTTCGACTTTGTTCGTTTCGTTAGTTTCTTCTCCCATCTTTTCTCTCTCCTTTTCAACTTTTTCTTTTTCATTTTTCAACTTCTTCTTTTTTCTTCGTCCTTTCTTTTCTCCTCATTTTATCATTCATATATATTTTTATTTTTTCTCGTCATTCTTCCATGACGCTTTTCTTTTCTCCGATTCATTTCTCCCATTCAACTATTTTCTCCCCCTTTTTGTTATCAGCAAAAAGTGTAAACAACGATAATAAAATCGATAATAACATCAGTAATATGATAAATGCATAAAGGGGTAAACTCCCCCGGACTAATATCTCCCATTAAAAATAATACCCCCCTGAGTAAAATACTAATTGATGAAAATCAATTTTTGGGGATCCAGCCGAAAGTCGGTCGTTTTTCGTTTATGTAGACGATGCTCAGAATAGTGGTTCCTTTAGGAATCCAAACTTTTTAATATTAATCGTCTGACGTGGGCTTTTACAATTCGAAATATGGTGCCCAATTTTTAAATATTTTTCACAACGGGGTATTTTTAAATTTAAGGACTCGTATTTAAATTTGGTTTGAATCCTAACCGCTGTTTGTTTAAAGTAAATCTTTGAACCGATAGCATTTGTTCAAATTTCTCGTTTCCACACAAAAATTTCTTTGTCATAACTTTAAGTTCGTCTTGAACTTTTAAAAGATCATTCTTTAAATTATTTTTATTTTCAAGATATTTTGAATGATGAGTCTCGATAGATTTCCCTTTTTCAAACTGGGAGATTTTCTCCCAAAAATTTATTTTTCGATTGAAGGGATTTAATTTTGGATAAAGCATTTTGAAAATCGGTATGCAATAATTCGAATGCTTTAAATAATTCGTCTTGAGACGATGTACTAACCTGGATTTCGACGTCGCTTTCATCGAATGTACTTCTTGCCATGAGAGCGAGCTTATTTTGATTATAATCATCATCTTCGTCTTCATCGCTTCATGTTGCAACGAGAACTTCCTTCTTTGGATTTGCTCGGCAATTCTTCGCGAAGTGGCCTGGTTTACTACTGATTCGACAGTTGTTGTCGAATTTCTTAGATTCGCCCATCTTGATATCTTTATTTCTCTGTTTTAATAAGGTTTGAAACTTATTAATATTTTTGGCACAATATGCCGATTCTTCGTCACTTTCATCCACGTGGATTTCTTCTTTTCTAGACATCTTAGATTTTAAAGCTATCGATCTTTCTTTCAGCTTTGGCTTGGCGTTTAGAGATTTAAGAACAATCTCATAATTTATTAGCGGTCCAATGAGGGCACTAAAATAAAGATTATTGAGATCTTTTGATTCCATTATCGCCGTAACCGTTCTGTCCCATTCCCGAGGTAGTGATCGTAGGTTCTTCTTTACTTTTTCACTACTCGAAAGGGGTTTTCCATAACAAGCCAATCCATTTGTAATAACCGAAAATCGGTCGAGCATGATTGTAATGGATTCGTCGTCTTTCATTTGGAATAGCTCGTAGTCGTGGAGAAACATGTTAATCTTCATCTCCTTAACTTGATTTGTGCCTTCGTGTGTGACTTCTAGTAGCTTCCATATTTCTTTGACACTATCACACGATGATATCCGGTTTTGTTCTTCCGGATTTAAAGCACAATATAATAATTGCATAGCTTTGCAATTATAGTGATCATTTTTCCAGTCAGAATCATCGTACTCTTAAAAATATTTAAGCGTACCGTCGGATTTGATTGGAATTTTCAGACCAAGACAGATCACTTTCCACAGCTCGATGTCGTAGGCTCGAATGAATATCTATATCTTCTTCTTCCATGTCATGAAGTTATATCCGTCAAAGAATGGAGTTCGATTTAGAGCAAGATCTTCGATCGGGGCCAGTTGAAATGCCATTTGGATCGTCTTCTCCTTGGATGTTAAGCCGCTTCTAGGAGGTACTGCTCCGATACCAATTGTTGTAGCAATATTCGGTATACGCGCTATTGTGCAGAAGCGTATTTAAAGGTGCGGAAAATAAATCGACACAGATTTATAGAGGTTCGGCCAAACGTGCCTACGTCCTCTCTTCGGTATCTTTTTATATAGGATAAAGATCAACCTCTACACCTCTCTTCTATCGGTCGAGGGATTACCGTTAAAATCCTCGTATTCTATCGGTCTGAGATAAACCGTAACTCACTTGTCTTTTTGTCGGTCCAAGTTAAATCGTTTTCCTTTTCTATCAGACAAGGAATCAACCTATCTAGCTTTCTATGAGTACTAGACAAACCTCACTCGGATATTAATTGTGATTCTAACAATGCCGGATCCTTGATCCTAATACACTGAATCGAATCTTATCCCTTCTTTTACCTCTCGTGTATGAGTTTTCGTGTATCACAATCAAACTCTTGACAATATAATCTCAATTACAACAACTAGAATGACTACAATGATATCTCAAGTATGAATGATTTGTTCAAGGTTGTTGTATTGATTGATACCAAATGGTTTGGTATTTATAGCCTCAAAGTCTCAACTAGCCGTTGCTCACTGTCACTTCATTACGTACGTTATTCAACATCTATTACGTACGTTAAGCTTCTCTATGTTACGTACGTTATTGATGTTACGTATGTTAATTCATCTTTGTTACGTACGTTAAGCTCTTCACAGATCAGTCCAGTAGCTTCGTTTCTTCCATTACGTACGTTAAGCTTCTCCCCCTTACGTATATTATCTTCAGTCAAATTATTCGTTGCATGCTGACCTATGCCATGACATCATTTTCAACGGCTTCTTGTTTAAATTCTGAAATGCTTCATTACGTACGTTAAGAACCAAGTGTTACATGCGTTATCTTCAGCATATTACGTACGTTAGTCCATCAATATAACGTACGTTAATAACCTTCTGTCCAACTTTTTGCTTCTTCGATTTCTTCATTGTTTTGTTTCGCTTTTTTGTTGTTTTCCTTTGTTTAACAACTAATCATCAAAACTCGATTAATGAATATTTGGAATAAAATATTCCAACAAGCTTGGCCACGGGTCCTAGTGGAGCCCAACCATGTGGACCACCTCCTACCACCGGGAATGGACCCACTCCAAAGGAAGGCCGGAATTGCTATACTTGCGGTTCAAGGAAGCATACTTACCGCAATTGCAAGGCACCAAAGAACATTCAAGCCTACTACAAGCACTATAAATAGTACCTGACCCAAGAGTGGAGGAAGATAATGAGAATACGGAGGTGAACCATGTTGAGATCCCTCCTCTCACCATTGCGGACAAAGACCAGCATTTGGATGCTGCTGACTTTGACTAGATCATTATAGTTTGACTAGTTTTTACGCTTTGGTTATATTTTGTCTTGTTTCTAGTCTTCTTTCTAGAACTACTTTGGGATTTTCTATGAATGTAATAAAGTTGGCCATGATGAATAAAATTCTTTCAATTGCTGTGATTCTGCAAAAATGAATTTTATTTTTTCCCTTCAAAAGCATGTTTGGTTTATTACAAAATAATTACTTACTAAGAATTGCTTGGTTCAATTGATACATTGGTGGATTTTATCAAAACTTTTGATCAAGACTAGGTGCATCCTCCTTGGTATTTGTTTATGCTTTGAAAGTTCAAACGGAATCAGTGATTTTTAAACAGCTTTAGCTGTACCGACATTCCTACTCTCTCTGCAAGTCTACCAAGTTGGAGTTACCGAAAGGATCATTAGTCGAGATATAAATTGAACACCCCGATGCGTTTTGAAGTTTTTAAACGCTCCTATGGCCATCATCTTCATAGTATTGTATCAACAATAATGCCTTTGAAAAAGGCTTCAACCTTGCTCTATCACTCACCAATAAGGAAATACCAAAATAGTAACTTGAAATGAGCACAACAATCTGAGTGTAATGATCCAGAAAGCGCACAACCTATGAATAGAAATATACGAAGTCTAGTTTCCAAAACAACTGACCGTTCATCCATAGACTTCTTAACGAAGGAGTTATTGCTGTTTAAGTGAACAAAGGTCAAGCTGCGCGGAAATTATTTCCAGCGATTGTGCTAAACTTTGATCATAACCAACTTGGTCGAATTTCCCCAAACTCAAAGTTAATGAGTTTTCGCTATGTCTTTTATCACAAGACTAATCGAGTTTCATGTCTTATTGTAGATGTCTCGTGGCGAAATTGAGTGCCTTGCTGATAGTGGAACAGCCCACACTATTCTTTGGAATAGGCAATTATTTAAGGATATTGTGCCATATGTATCCTCAGTGACCACAATGATTAATTCCTCCCAAGTAATTCAAGGAAGGAGACCTGATCATTTCTTTCTACCTAATGGTATGCATATTAATGTCACAAATACTCTCTATGCCCCAAGAGCAAATAGAACCTTGCTAAGTTTTAGGGACATCCGTGCCAACGGTCACCACCTTGTTACACATTATGAGAATGGGATAGAATTTTTGTGTGTTACTCTGGCAGAATGCGGAAGACGTCGCATTCTTGAGAAACTTATGAGTCTAAGTAGTGGTTTATACCAAACTACAATAAGGGTTATTGAATCCTACGTTGTGAGTCACGAACTTTGTGATTCCGAAGCATACCAACTATGGCATGGCCAACACGGTCACCCTGAACGCAATATGATGATTCGCATTATGAAAAACTCACACGGTCATCCATTTTTTATGTCCATAAAATGATTGAAAGCACCACTTGATATCGGCATTGATGTGAGTGAGTCTGATACCATATCACCAGGATTAAAGACCATACGCCCTGATGAGGTTGACGGTGCACCATAAATCTCGAGGCTTCCGTGGCAATTTCCAATGCCCATAAATCATTTTATAAAGCCTCTTCGCTAGCAAAATTGATACATTCTCCATCATTTGCTAAAGACTCAACACAAAATATTCGCTTCTTACAAAGAATTCAAGGGGACATTTGTGGACCTATTCAACCAGAGTGCGGACCATTCAGATACTTTATGGTTCTGGTTGATACATCGATGCGATGGTCACACGTCGCTTTGCTATCCACAAGAAATGATGCATTCGCTAAACTCCTAGCAAAAATCATCAAGTTTTGGGCTAACCACCCTGACTTTCCAATCTCGTCATTAAGATTGGACAACGCTGGTGAGTTTACGTCAAAGTCCTTTGACGACTATTGCATGTCGATTGGTATTGAAGTTGAATATCTCGTTCCCCATGTTCATTCGCAGAATGGCCTAGCTGAGGCTATGATTAAGCGGTTACAGCTTATCGCCCGAGCATTGGTATTGCGCACGAACTTGCCGATTTCTGCCTGGGGTTATGCAATCTTGAATGCAGCTATACTTATTCGCTTATGACCCACTGCCAATCAACCGTTTAGTGTGTACCAGTTGGTAACTCGATATGAGCCTGATATTTCACACTTACGCATTTTTGGTTGTGCAGTCTATGTGCCAATTACGCCTCCACAACATACTATAATGGGTACGCAAAGACGATTAGGTATATACGTTGGCAATGAATCGCCTAAAATCATCCGCTATTTGGAATGTTTGACAGGAGATTTGTTTACTGCAAGATTTACAAACTGTCACTTTGATGAGACAAACTTCTCGTCGTTTGGGGGAGAGAGGAATCGAATGATTCCAGTTGAAATGCCAGGAAATTGTCTGGTGTACTCCCTCTATACCTCATCAAGATCCACGCACGACTCAATCTAAGTTGGAAATGCAACATATTCTCAATCTTCGGAAAGTTGCAGATTCGATGCCCCACAGCTTTACTGATACTGCGAATGTGACAAGATATACCATTTGTGCTGTGAATGTTCCTGCAAGGTTAGAAGTACCAATTATAGGGCAAGGTTCAGCCTCCCAAAGGAATGATGCCCCCCGCGTCGACCTTAGTGGTGGGACGGCTGCTTCGGCTGCTCTTATCCCTGCTCTAAAGAGGGGGAGGCCAGTGGGTAGAAAGGATACCGAACCTCGAAAGAGAAGAGGAACGGAGGCACAAAATTCTCTCGTTATTAAAGATCAAACTCACAAGATAAGATGAAGATTAGATGAGTATTCTAAATACTATTCTTGGTCGAAGAATCAATCTTCAAAGATATGAAGATATCTTCTTGATCCTTTTGATTATTCAACTCTTGAATATAATCTTCAAGACTTTTAGAGAGAAAAATATCAAAATCAGATTTTTGATTCTCTCTACACTAATTACGTCTTCTCTCGTGTTTGGTCATGTGTGAGGGCTATCACAAGATAATATTATATAGCTCTCTACATGGCTAAGGGTTCACCAACCCTTTCACCAACCATAATCAACCGGAACAAAATAGCTGCTCTGCTCGTTTAAGTGTGTGACCCTGTAGGTTCTAATTAATACGACAATGAGTATAAAAATGATTTTAGAACTCATAAATTATAAGCGCCCTCTAGCTAGATATTATGACCACCCGTATTAAAAGAATTAATTCGACAGCACGAACGAACTCCCGTTACTGTATAATATTTAATCCTCTAGTCGCATGATATCCTAATTAAGCATAAGGCATGGATAAGTCGACCTTATATAGCTTAATTAATATTCTTGATCTCAAGTTACAATTGTCCAATTCAAATATTTATCAATAACTCTTTATTGATCAATTTTAAGCATGGCCATGCATTTAAACAATTTAACTTATCAAGGGCCCGTGGATATCTTCTCCGTTTTATAGAAGGGACAAGCCTCCTCTGGACAAACTACTTCCCGCTGTATAAATCGTATCGTATCCAATCACATACTATATGGTCCCTTGTTACAGAAGAAGTTGGTATTGTGTTAAAATATGATACTCATTATGTAGGAAACTGTAGTGTCTTTAGGTAATAAGGACTTAAATAATATATAACAATCAGAGGAATTATAATGACTTAATCAATATGTAATTCTCTTTGTTAGGTCATATCCAATACGATGTCTCTACATGTATCTATGACGTGATATAACATCTCATGTTCATGACCAGTAAAACATAGCCATCGTATCATTATCATACTAGTAATGATATTACTAGGGATATCTAGAATAAATATTCTTTAATGCTTTAACGAGTTTTACTATCAAGTCACGTACTTGATGATCGTAAGTAGAATATTAATTCAATAATAATCAATATTATAATAATAAATGTCTCCGCATTATATTATTTAAACAGTAGACTTAGAGCATAATACTAACAATCTCCCACTTGCTCTTAGTCATATACAGACATAAACTGAAGACCCATAGCCTTTATATGACCATCATTCTTCGCTTGAGAAAGCGGCTTGGTTAAAGGATCAGCTATGTTATTATCCGTGTGAACTTTGTATATCCTCACATCGCCATGAGTGACAATCTCTCGAATAAGGTGAAACTTTCTAAGTACGTGTTTGGATGCTTGTTGTGATCTTAGTTCTTTAGCTTGTGCAATAGCTCCATTGTTATTGTTGGGATTCGGTTCCTAAAACGAAGGCCCAGCGGAAGCGGTAAAACGAAAATTAATTCGATCCGAATCCCTACGAGGATCGATCGAGCTACGTATATACGAATATCAAAAACGAAATACAAGAGATACAAGAAACATACCCTCGTAGTCCGTTGATTAAATGGATAACCTTCTCTTGAGCTATTCCCCAAGCTTTGCTTGATCTCTACGAATCTATTCCGCTTCAAGCCCTTGAACGATCCAACGCCGAAAGCACCGCGTCTCTACTTGCCACGCGCCGGAAAAACGAACGGAATGACAACACCTTGCTATTCTCCGAGGATACGGCTAGAGCTAGGTGATGAAACTTGTTATAGATATTAATATCACTCTAAGTGTATGAATATCTATCTCTCTCAATATTTCCTCACAAAATTTCTCTAAGAAGTTGTGAAGAAGATGAATGAAGAAGATGAATAAAGAAGATGATGAAGAAGACTTCTATCTCTCTCTCCTCTTCAACCTCACGTTGGAAAAAAAATTGCTTGGAATAATCATTAGTGAGAGATGTCTTCATCTTCATTTATTCAACTCTCCACATGCACATCTCATAATTATGAGAATCAAAGCCCCACCACCTCAATGATCAACCATAAATAATGGAACATGGGTCCATATGAAAGTGGGTGGAAGTGTGGGGTTTGGCCCATGTAGAAATCGGACAAGTTCGGTTCGTTTCGGACTCCCGCGAGTCCAAACAGATAAACTCCGATTCCATATCGATGTATTTATATCGATTAATTAATACAATTAATTAAACATATCAAATACATTATAACATAATTAATTTCTCCAAAAAATAATTATATCCATGAATTAAATTAATCACCCAGTGATATATTTAATTCATTAGGCCGTAAATCAATTTATCCAATAAATCGATTTAGACATCTAATGTCCTAAATTTAGATATCCAATATCTAATATTCATAATGAGAGAATTATCTTGATTCATTCCGTTGTCAATCCTCATGCGCGACTCGGTAGGTCCGTCTCAGTCAGCAATGGGAGGAACCAAAGAGTAGTAGCACCACCTAGCCAGCCTGGCGGCCTACACTGTACCCCAACTGAGAACGAATGATTGGGATCATTCAAGAACCATTCTGTCGTGAATACCAGTATACGTATAAGCCCTTCTTTCAAATGTCCCGATCAAGTTATAGGGTCACGGTCAGTCAAACCCTATCTGTACTTGACGCTATGCATGCATTAATGCAAATCGAGATCATCGAGCTGTCGTGTATCTAATACAACTAGCTCCAATGCTTTGGCCAAAGACTTATGATCTCATATGCCAATAACCGCATAGGACATATAACCCGCTCACTAACGGGAGAAAGAATTCTATCTTGGTATTCAGTAAGACCTGCTACTTGCCCGTCAAGATGCACGTCGAGGTTGACCCCCGCCTTCCGGTTTACAGGGTCGAACTACTCTAATGAAAATCTTGACGTCACAAGCACATCCCTACTAAATCCTCAAGTTGAAGGTTCACGAATACCTATCACAACCTTTCGATTCCGTCATTAACTGTCCCAGAGTGAAATCCATGTGACGAATCGAGGGTGAGTCGGTTCGAGTATACTAATCCAATTAGCATACTTATAACGTGTGCTCCCACTAACCATTAGTGTCCGACAGGCACTCTCCATGTCAAAGAACACGTCATACAAGTCTTCACATAAACTTAACGCCCAGTCAAGTTTCATCGACTTGCGAACGATTAAGTATTTGAGCTATAATCTTTCCAGTGCCGACCCCCTTATCCAATAAGGAGTGGAACGTTTTGCTCTCAAATACACGGACTAGTTTCTATATTTTTATTTACGAGCTAGGAATGCCAGTAACTACCAGTAAATAAGAAACATTCATTTGCCTTATATAAATGGTTTACATAATTACAAGTACAATGCCCTCACTCAACAACCTCTGAGTGGCATTCGAGGGCATACTCCTAACAGTTATCACAGTGCAAATTTACTAGATCAACAATGCTAGGAACCACATCCAATTCACCAATGAACTTCCTCATCCAAACAGCTTCTTTAGCTGCTTCCGAAACGGCTATGTACTCAGCTTCCGTTATAGAATCAGTTGTGGTTGGTTGTTTGGAACTCTTTCAGCTAACAGCACTACAATTCAAGCAAAATATATATATCCAGACTGCGATTTTGAATCATCTTGGTCTGTCTCAAAACTAGCATCGACATAGCCATTAAGGACCAATTCACTATCGTTGTCTAATCAAGCTGATTTTAGTTCTAGCGAACAACAAGAATCAGTTAATAATGACCGAGCACGAACTGAGGAGGCAGATGCAAACCCTAACATGCCTGAAGTGCTTCCGCAAGTGGTCACTCAGATGACCCAATTTGCTCAAGTGGTTGACCGCATGCAAATGACGATGGGCCAACAGCATGACGAAGTAAATCGAGGGGACAAGTGGCTTTCATAAGTGGTCAAATTACACCCACCAAAATTTGACGGTTCTTCAGAGATTCATACATGGGATCACTGGCTGAAAGAACTGGAGAAGGTATTTGCAGGAATTAATTGTCCCCATGAGGGAAAAGTTCCGATCGCTCAGTATTTTATGACTGGGGAAGCTTTTGACTGGTGGGAGCCATTCGAACGGAGGATCATAATGCTGACTGGACAAAATTTAAATTAATGATGGAAGCACAATATTTTCCTCGTCCAGTTAGAGAGGCTAGAGTCCGAGAGTTTTTCTCACCACAAAATCTGGAGGCATCTGTAACACCCCCGATATATTCAGGAATATTACAGCGCCGTAAATCCTTTACATAAGGATTTACAAGGCTGAAGAATTGAACAGACATTAAAAGGTACTAACGAACAGAAATAACGGAATTAAGATACAACAGTTCTTACCAAATACTGAAAGTACAATTGTTCAACAGGAACTCAATAATACATCACCAAATTCAAATCCCTCACAAATAACTTCGTACTCGAGTACTTATTGAAAATAACCAATAAACAACAGACAAATGAACCCGACCGAAAACATCACTCTGCACCCTCGTCGTCATGCAGCTCCAGTGGTTGTTTTCCCGCTCTCCTGGATCCTTAACATAAACAAAATGTTCACCCCCGAAGGGGTTAGCACAACGATGCTAGTACAAGTACCACAACATATTATTCATATCTCACGAATAACGTAAACGACAAGAAAAATACCAACGAGTCTTCTCCTACGAGAAACTCATAAATGACATACATAACTGATAATCACAACATGATATCATAACATACACATGGTAATTCCATCGATCCAGCGTTCACTGCCTAGAACCCACGATGATCCCGTCAGACCAACCCGTGGTGGAAAAACCCGTCCGATGATCCAGCACACGCTAGCATAGATCCCCCGATGATCCCGTCGGACCAACACGAGGTGGACATACAATAACGACATACATGCACGACAATATGTATAACAACAATTCATAAAACAATTAAGGTACTTGCCTCGATTTGAAGACAATAACAACACTTCCCCGAAAATGAACATCGAAGGTCGTCCTCCTCAATCAATCACGTAACGAGACCAAACCTTAACAAAAGAAATGATATAGGATTTATCTCACGTCGTACGAATGTTTAACAATCCGATTTACGGCCAAAAGTTCATAAAATGCAATCTGCCTGAATTGCTTAGCGCACGCTAAGTACTTTGTGTAGCGTGTGTTAAGTCTTCTCGATAGCGCACGCAAACAACAAAGCCTAGCGTACGCTAACTGTATATGGTCAGTACTTCACTTATCAGTCGACTGACTCGTCTGATGGTCTAGCGCACGTTACGTAACAAACGTAGCGTACGCTAACTCGTGCTCGATAGCGCACGTTAATATTCATAGCATAGCGTGCGCTATCTGTGCATGGCAGTTTACTGCTGAGCAGTAAACTGTTCTCGCCATGATCGAAACAATGAAATCTTCCGTGATACTTCATGTTACTTCCATGAATACCATGTACATACGATTATGAATGATATTACGGATAACAACTTCGGATTCAGGGATATGCATACCATATAAACCATATTCCATTTCGACTACAATTCTTCATATGACGATTCGAAAAGCTTAACGGTTGATATCAACACTTCTATATCAATCAATATTATTATGCTGAAGTGGTTAAACGTCCCATCTATACTAGATAAATCCTTCCATGATCAATCCTTTAGATTTATCTAACAATAATGATGTTAAAGTCAAGTCCAAGATTATTATGAAGTCATCTACTAGATTCGGATTACCAATGATAGAAGCTTCCTTTACTTTGTTCAATGTAATAAGATTTCGAAACATGATGATCATAATCAAGGTACTTAAGGCTTAATCATCTCAATATTCCAAACATGATATTCTTTGGATAATTCATCTATGAAAATCCATATCTCGTTAACATGATCATCCAAATCGTTAGAATCCAACTCTAAGTCTGGAGATAGATTGAACATACCTTAATATGATGAAAATCACTGAACCGTAAGGTAGAATCCGACTCCGGTTGGTTGTATGCTACTCCAAGGTTCTATTCCACTTCAATGATTATTCCCAATGATAACCAATATATAAACACCAACAAAATGTGTTCTAAGTGTGTAGGAGGATATCTCGGCTCTCGGCCTCTCAAGAATGCGGAAGGAGCAGGTAAAATGCAAGCCAAAACGAGTTGTTGTCCTATTTATAATATTATGCATTTTAACAAGTTCGCACGCTACTAAGCATACCTTAGCGTGCGCTAATAATGGTTGACTTTAATTGTCCGGTGCGTCATGGGAATCTTATCCGACCCATGTCACGGTGGCGCATGTGCTAGCCGTCCCGCTCAATAATTGAGTTCTTAGCGCACGCAACCCCTATATGCATAGCGTGCGCTAATAGTAGCCCGATAGCGCGCGTTAAGATACATTCTTAGCGTGCGCTAACACGAGTTTGCATGAGAAATTTTGCATGCTTCTATACTTATGCACAATGATATCAATGCAAGAAATATCATACTCCAATAATCAAAATCACCAATCCGAATAATACAGGGTTTGAATACAGATGAAATACACCGTAATAAATCCGGATATTACAGCATCTGTGACAGATATGATTAAGACTTTTAATCACCAGCTGACCTTTGTACGACATCTAGTCACGACCGAGGCAGAAAATATTTTTCACTTCGACATAAGGATGAAGCCGGAGATCCAATAATATATGTTGGGATTCGAATGTACTACTCTCATACAGTATCAGGATAAAGCCCTAGCTTATGAGATGAAAGAGACAGAAGTGGAAAAATTTTCGGAATTGAAGAAGCAAAAAGTGTGTGGCAACTTTACTGAGAGCAAGAGTAGTCGCCGAAATCAATGATATGACTGGGATCTGGTATATACCTCCGTAACTGGGATACGTGGAACATGTTATGAACATGGCACAATGACGGCGGCAATGCCAATCTGTATGCCAACTCCCCAACTCTCTCGAGGATCTCAAATGGTCCGATATATCTCGGACTCAGCTTTCCTTTCCTTCCGAAACGAAAGATTCCCCGAGTAGGAGAAACCTTCAAAAGTACATGGTCTCCAGTATTGAACTCCAATGGGCGACGGCGTACGTCTGTGTAAGATTTCTGGCGACTCTGGGCAGTCAATAGCCTTTCAGGAATCAAGGCTATCTTCTCTCGAGTCTACACGATCAACTCTGGTTCTGTTCTGATCAAGTCTGACGAATCGTCCCAGCATAGGGGCGAGATGCATCTCCTTCCGTATAATGCCTCAAATGGTGCCATCTTAATGGAAGCATGCCAACTATTGTTGTAGGTAAATTCAATCAACGGTAGATGAACTTCCCAATTGTTTGACCAATCTAAAGCACAGGCCCTTAGCATGTCTTCCACCATTTGTATAGTTCTCTCAGATTGTCCGTCAGTCTGCGGGTGATAAGCTGTACTGAAGTTCAATTCGGTCCCCAAGGCCTTATGAAATGCTTTCCAAAAGTGAGACACAAAACGGCCGTCTCGATCAGAAACAATGGTCTTCGGCGTACCATGCAATTGAACTATCTCCGAAATAAATACTCGTGCCAACCTCTCTGGTCCCCACGTATCCTTAATGCCTAGAAAATGAGCTGATTTGGTTAAACGATCAACTATCACCCAAATCATGTTCATTCCTGTCCTGGTTTTCGGCATATTACTGATAAAGTCCATCGATATGTCCTCCCACTTCCATTCAGGAATCGGGAGTGGCTTCAACATTCCGGCAGGCCGTTGATGCTCGATCTTAACCTGCTGGCAAGTCAAGCATTTCGAAACATAGTTCGCTACATCTTTCTTCATGTTGCCCCACGAATTGCTTCAAGTCCTTATACATCTTACTTGGTGCCGGGTGGATAGAATAGGAGGCGATCGTGAGCTTCCTTCATAATTATGCATTTGAACATCATCATCGGGAGCAGAGTCGGTTTTGAAATCTCAAAACTCCATCATCATGAATTATGAATCCGGGGCCTTTTCTTTGATCACTTCATCACGTAACCGAATCATCAAGATCATCTGCTGCCTAGATTTGATTCCTTCGGTTAACGATGAAGTTATCTCCATCACGCATGATTGTCCTTGGACTCTTTGTAACCATACTTCAATTCCTTCACGAATCATCTCTCGTTGAAGGCTAAGTTGGGAGGTCAGCGTCTCCAGCATCTGAATAGAAACAGGCTTGCGGCTAAGTGCATCGGCCACTACATTCGCTTTGCCTGGATGATATAAAATTTCCAAGTCATAGTCCTTAATCAGTTCTAACCATCTTCTTTGCCGCATGTTCAACTCTTTCTGACTGAATATGTACTTGAGACTCTTATGATCTGTAAAGATCGGCGGTGAAGTCCGTCTGAGATAATGCCTCCAGATTTTCAAAGCAAAAACTACTGCTGCAAGCTCCAAATCATGTGTCGGGTAATTCACTTCATAAGGTTTCAGCTGTCGCGATGCATAAGCGATTACCTTATCATTCTGCATCAATACGCACCCAAGTCCTTGGTTCGAAGCATCACTGTAAACTATAAATCCTCCAGTTCCCTGTGGAAGTGATAGAATCGGTGCCGTCGTCAATCTCTTCTTCAATTCATCAAAGCTAATCTGACACAACTCATTCCACTCAAACTTTTGAGTTTTCTGCAGGAGTCGAGTAAGTGGGCGGGAGACTTTAGAAAACCCTTCCACGAATCGATGATAATATCCAGCAAGTCCTAAGAAGCTTCGGACTTCTTTCACGTTCTTTGGAGGCATCCAATCCATAATTGCTTCGATCTTCTGAGGATCTACTCGGACTCCTTTAGCTGACACCACATGGCCGAGGAACATTACTTCCTATAGCCAAAATTCACACTTAGAAAATTTAGCGTACAATTGCTCGTTTCTCAGAAGTTCCAATACAATCCGCAAATGTTGTGCATGTTCTTCCGGACTCTTAGAATACACTAGAATGTCATCAATGAACACGACCACAAATTTATCCAAAAATTCAATGAACACACGGTTCATCAATTGCATAAATACAGCAGGTGCGTTAGTGAGACCAAACGGCATCACTACAAACTCATAATGTCCATAGCGAGTTCTGAACGCTGATTTCGGAACATCAGATTCCTTAATCCTCAGCTGATGATATCCTGATCTCAGATCGATTTTAGAAAATACTGTTTCCCCTTGCAACTGGTCAAGCAGATCATCAATCCGTGGCAACGGATACTTGTTCTTAATCGTCATCTTGTTCAGCTCTCGATAGTCAATACACAGTCGGAGCGATCCATCCTTCTTTCGGACAAAAAGAACTGGCGCTCCCCAGGGTGAAACGCTTGGCTGAATATAGCCCTTGTCCAGTAACTCCTCCAGCTGCTTTTTCAGTTCGTACATCTCGGTAGGTGCCATACGATACGGCGCCTTGGAAATTGGTGTAGCTCCGGGTTCCAGCTCGATGGTAAATTCCACATCTCTTCGTGGAGGTAGTCCAGGTAACTCGTCAGGAAATACATCTGGAAATTCGTTCACAACAGGAATGGATGAAAGTTCCACAATTTCGTCTTCTTTCTTCATTGCATAACACGAGTACCCGATACAGCCCTGTTTCAACAATTTGACAGCTTTCATCGCCTTGATCAATTTTCCTGAGCTTCTCGGTTTCCACCCCTCGAACAATATTTCGGAACCATCGTCAGCGATCAGTGAGATATTCCTCCTTCGGTAGTTTACAATTGCTCCATACCGATTAAGCCAATCGTCTCCGAGTATCAGGTCATCCCCTTGCATTTCTATCACGATCAGATTTGAGAGCCACTCTCTGCCTCCAAATGATACAGGGAAATTTCTAGTTTCTAAGTTTCCGACAATCCTCTCCCCACTCGGTAAACCAACAACATAAGGTTCACAAGTATGAAAACCGGAAACATTCAAACGATTTACACAAGACAAGGATATAAAAGAATGCGTAGCTCCTGTATCGAATAAAAACGCTAACTGGCTAGGAAAGGATCTGGACAGTACCTGATGCGACAGCAACATCCTGATCGTCTGTCCTCCTCATCTCTTACAGACGTGGGGGAGCAGATCCGGCACTCGATGTCCCCTTTCGGTCCCATTTTCCTCTGCCTCGCCCGCGGCCAAAATTCTGAGGCATCTGAACACTTTGCTGCGTCTGTTGGATACTGGCTTCCTTACGGGTAGGTGGGGTACGGGCTCTAAAAGACTTTGCAGCCTCTTCACAAAACACTGCCCGATGTCCCTCTCGTCCACAATCAAAACAAGTTACGGCGGGAATGGGGCAATTCCGTCGATAGTGCCCCGTCTGGGCGCAGTTAAAGCATTTCCTGGTAACATCAGTAATAGTCGACGTCGCTCCGAAGTTCTTTCCGCTCCTAACTGGGTGTGGAGGTTTCTTGAAAGAGTGAAAGGATTACTGGGCCTTACGGGGCCCGCTGTTCTTGTGCTCTGTAAAAGTACCAGAGACTTTCTGTTTCTTGGTTTCCGCAAGTTTCTCCATAGCTGCTTCCTTGATCTCATACGCCAACGCCTTATCCTGGTATTGACGGAGTGTGGTACATTCAAATCCGGACATGTACCTCTGGATTTCTGGTTTCATCCTCATATCGAAATGGATCATCATTTCTGCATCTGTTCTGACCAAATGTCGAACAAATGCCAGCTGCTGGTTAAACGTCTTAATCGCCGTGGATACTGGCACATCAGAAGGCTGAGCGGAGATAAATTCCCGAACTTTGGCTTCCCTCACAGGACGAGGGCAATACTGAGCTTCCATCATCAATCTAAACTCTGTCCAATCGGCATCATGGTCTACCGGGCGGATGGCTTCCAACCATTCGGATGCTTCCCCTATCAGAAAATATTGAGCGATAGAGGCTCTCCGGTC
Source organism: Orobanche coerulescens (assembly GCA_033398695.1). Lineage (NCBI taxonomy): Eukaryota > Viridiplantae > Streptophyta > Magnoliopsida > Lamiales > Orobanchaceae > Orobanche > Orobanche coerulescens. The sequence goes on along the minus strand of CM065819.1, from coordinate 30,980,460 downwards.
GTCTGGGCAGTTAATTCCGGCAAAGATTTTCTCCAGTTCCTTCAACCAATGGTCCTAGGTGGGAGTCTCAGAAATACCATCGAATTTGGGTGGTTGCATCTTCGCCACCTCTTGCAGCCACCGGTCACCTCGATTTCCCATGTCTGGGATCCCTTGTTGTCTCCCTCCCTGCTGTAGTCCCACCGCTACTTGCATTCGGTCCACGACTTGGGCGAACTGAGTCATCTGGTTCACCACTTGACGAAGGATCTCTGGTACAGCAGGATCTGGTTCGTTATTAATAGATTGTTGCGGCTACTTTGAGCTATGGATCTGATTAGAAGGCGACGCTTCCCTTTCAAAGATTTCTCCGTCGCGTCACGACCGCGACCACGTCACGTCCGCCTCTCAACATACGTAAGCATAAATACTCAACATACAGAAACAACATCGTTCTAATATTCGAGTATAAAGAGACACAATATGTAAAGAACAAGATAGAGTTTAGGAACTTACAACCACCGTCCGCATGAAGACGTAGGCGGTGCGGTGATGTCATTCACGGCCGGTTACCTCAAAAGACATAATTGACCCTATTTTAACCCAACGGCCAAGATATCCATAATCTTAGCTCGATACCATATTCGTAACACCCCGATATATTCAGAATATTACAGTACCGTAAATCCTTTACATAAGGATTTACAAGGTCAAGAATTGAACAGACATTAAAAGGTACTAACTAATGTAAATAACGGAAATAAGATACAACAGCTTCTTACCAAATCCGAAAGTACAATTGTTCAACAGAACTCAATAATACATCACCAAATTCAAATCCTCACAAATAACTTCGTACTCGAGTACTTATTGAAAATAACCAATAAACAATGACAAATGAACCCGAAAACATCACTCTGCACCCTCGTCATGCAGCTCCAGTGGTTGTTTTACCGCTCTCCTAGATCCTGAACATAAACAAAATGTTCACCCCAGAAGGGGTTAGCACAACGATGCTAGTACAAGTACCACAACATATTATTCATATCTCACGAATAACGTAAACGACAAGAAAAATTCCAACGAGTCTTCTCCTACGAAACTCATAAATGACATACATAGCGATAATCACAACATGATATCATAACATACACATGGTAATTCCATCGATCCAGGCGTTCCGCCTAGAACCCACGATGATCCGTCGGACCAACCCGTGGTGGAAAAACCCGTCCGATGATCCAACAGACGCTAGCATAGATCCCCCGATGATCCCGTCGGACCAACACGAGGTGGACATACAATAACGACATACATGCACGACAATATGTATAACAACAATTCATAAAACAATTAAGGTACTTGCCTCGATTTGAAGACAATAACAACACTTCCCCGAAAATGAACACTCGAAGGTCGTCCTCCTCAATCAATCACGTAACGAGACCAAACCTTAACAAAAGAAATGATATAGGATTTATCTCACGTCGTACGAATGTTTAACAATCCGAGTTACGGCCAAAAGTTCATAAAATGCAATCTGCCTGAATTGCTTAGCGCACGCTAAGTACTCTGTGTAGCGTGCGTTAAGTCTTCTCGATAGCGCACGCAAACAACAAAGACTAGCGTACGCTAACTGTATATGGTCAGTACTTCACTTATCAGTCGACTGACTCGTTTGATGGTCTAGCGCACGTTACGTACCAAACGTAGCGTACGCTAACTCGTGCTCGATAGCGCACGTTAATATTCATAGCATAGCGTGCGCTATCTGTGCATGGCGATTGGCGATCACGAAAGAACTGTTCTCGCCATGATCGAAACAATGAAATCTTCCGTGATACTTCATGTTACTTCCATGAATACCATGTACATACGATTATGAATGATATTACGGATAACAACAACTTCGGATTCAGGGATATGCATACCATATAAACTATATTCCATTTCGACTACAATTCTTCATATGACGATTCGAAAAGCTTAACAGTTGATATCAACACTTCTATATCAATCAATATTATTATGCTGAAGTGGTTAAACGTCCCATCTATACTAGATAAATCCTTCCATGATCAATCCTTTAGATTTATCTAACAATAATGATGTTAAAGTCAAGTCCAAGATTATTATGAAGTCATCTACTAGATTCGGATTACCAATGATAGAAGCTTCCTTTACTTTGTTCAATGTAATAAGATTTCGAAACATGATGATCATAATCAAGGTACTTAAGGCTTAATCATCTCAATATTCCAAACATGATATTCTTTGGATAATTCATCTATGAAAATCCATATCTCGTTAACATGATCATCCAAATCGTTAGAATCCAACTCTAAGTCTGGAGATAGATTGAACATACCTTAATATGATGAAAATCACTGAACCGTAAGGTAGAATCCGACTCCGGTTGGTTGTATGCTACTCCAAGGTTCTATTCCACTTCAATGATTATTCCCCAATGATAACCAATATATAAACACCAACAAAATGTGTTCTAAGTGTGTAGGAGGATATCTCAGCTCTCTAGCCTCTCAAGAATGCAGAAGGAACGAGTAAAATGCAAGCCAAAACGAGTTGTTGTCCTATTTATAATATTATGCATTTTAACAAGTTCGCGCACGCTACTAAGCATACCTTAGCGTGCGCTAATAATGGTTGACTTCAGAATTGTCCGGGTGCGTCCGCGGGAATCTTATCCGGACCCATGTCCCGGCTGGCGCATGTGCTAGCCGTCCCGCTCAATAATTGAGTTCTTAGCGCACGCAACCCCTATCTGCATAGCGTGCGCTAATAGTAGCCCGATAGCGCGCGTTAAGATACATTCTTAGCGTGCGCTAACACGAGTTTGCATGAGAAATTTTGCATGCTTCTATACTTATGCACAATGATATCAATGCAAGAAATATCATACTCCAATAATCAAAATCACCAATCCGAATAATACAGGGTTTGAATACAGATGAAATACACCGTAATAAATCCGGATATTACAGCATCTGTGACAGATATGATTAAGACTTTTAATCACCAGCTGACCTTTGTACGACATCTAGTCACGACCGAGGCAGAAAATATTTTTCACTTCGACATAAGGATGAAGCCGGAGATCCAATAATATATGTTGGGATTCGAATGTACTACTCTCAGACAGTATCAGGATAAAGCCCTAGCTTATGAGATGAAAGAGACAGAAGTGGAAAAATTTTCGGAATTGAAGAAGCAAAAAGTGTCTGGCAACTTTACTGAGAGCAAGAGTAGTGGGCCCCGCAAGGGCCAGTCATCATTCCATTCATCCACGAGGCCTCCGTATCCTCCCCGAGGTAGAAAGAAGTCCATAACGACATCGACGGTTATAGATGCAGCGGAGAAGTGTTATAACTGTGGACGACCAGGGCATGTTCGACGTGATTGTTCCGCTCCATCTGTGACTTGTTTTGAATGTGGACAAGAAGGGCATCGTGCGACATTTTGCGGGAATGTGACTAGATCGTTTCGAGCTCGTACTTCAGTGCAAGTTCCGAAAGAGACGAGTGTGAACCTGACACAGCAGCGTGGTCTACAACAGCATAATCTTGGAAAAAGAGAAGCATACAGTGCTGGGTCCATTCCTCCGTGCCTTTATGAGATGAAGAGGTCATATGATCAGAACACTATTGTTGCATCAGGTACGATTCAGATTCTTTTGCAACCAGTTAGTGTCTTATTCGATTCAGGAGCTACACATTCTTTCATATCACTAAACTATGTTAATCGTTTAAAAATCTCGTGTTTGCATGATTGTGAACCTTATGTTGTGAATCTTCCGAGTGGAGAGAGAATTGTGGGAAATGTAGAAGCTCGAAATTTTCCTGTGTTGATAGGAGGGAGGAATTGGCCATCAAATCTTATTGTGGTCGATATCCATAGTGACGATTTAATTCTTGGAGACGATTGGCTCAATCGTTATGGGGCTATTTTGAATTATCGGAAGAGAGTCATTTCTATTATTTCAGATGATGGATCTAAACATTTATTCGGAGGATGGAGACCAGGAAGCTCAAGGAAAGTGATCAAAGCCATGAAAGTGATTAAATTGCTGAAACAGGGTTGTGCTGGGTTTTGGTGTTATGCCATGAAGAAGGAAGAAGAAGTAAAGCTCTCATATATTCCAGTTGTGAACGAATTCTCAGATGTATTCCCTGACGAACTACCTGGATTACCTCCGCGTAGAGCTGTAGAGTTTAACATTGAATTGGAACCGGGAGCCGCACCTATTTCCAGAGCACCATACCGTATGGCGCCAAAAGAGATGTATGAGTTAAAGAAACAACTTGAAGAATTATTGCAGAAGGGTTACATTCAACCTAGTCTTTCTCCTTGGGGTGCGCCCGTTCTTTTTGTTCGAAAGAAAGACGGATCACTCCGATTGTGTATTGATTACAGGGAGCTGAACAATGTGACGATCAAGAATAAATATCCATTGTCTCGGATTGATGACTTGTTTGATCAATTGCAGGGAGCGACTGTATTCTTGAAGATCTACTTAAGATCAGGATACCATCAGTTGAGGACTAAGGAATCTGATATACCGAAGTCCGCATTCAGATCTCGGTATGGGTGCTATAAGTTTATAGTAATGCCATTTGGTCTTACTAATACTCCTGTTGTGTTTATGCAATTGATGAATCGAGTATTCTTAGAGTATTTGGATAAATTCGTGGTCGTTTTCATTGACGACATCTTGATTTATTCGAAGAATCCAGAAGAGCATGCAGAACACTTGCATATTGTTTTGAATACTTTGAGAAATGAACAACTTTTATGCAAAACTTTCCAAATGTGAGTTCTGGATTAAGGAAGTCACATTCCTTGGGCACGTGATATCAGTTGATGGAGTTCGAGTATACCCGAAGAAAGTTGAAGCAATCTTGGAGTGGGAATCTCCTAAAAATGTGAAGGAAGTCCGAAGTTTCTTATGCCTTGCTGGGTATTATCGTAATTTTGTGGAAAGATTTTCCAAAATTGCTCGTCCGCTTACTCATTGCTACAAAAGACTCAGAAATTCGTATGGAACGAGAAATGTCAGATTAGTTTTGATGAACTCAAGAGGATACTGACAACGACGCCAATATTAGCACTACCAGACGGAATTTAAGGGTTCGTAGTTTACAGCGATGCTTCAAATCAGGGTCTGGATTGCGTGTTGATGCAGAAGGATATGGTGATTACCAATGCGTCTCGACAGTTGAAACCATATGAGGTTAACTACCCGACACATGATTTAGAGTTAGTAGCCGTTGTCTTTGCTCTGAAAATTTGGCGACATTATTTGTATGGGACTTACTGTCATATCTTCACAGATCATAAGAGTCTCAAATATATTTTCAGTCAGAAGGAATTAAACCTGAGACAGAGGAGATGGCTGGAATTGATTAAAGATTATGACCTGGAAATTCTTTATCATCCAGGCAAAGCGAACGTGGTAGCTGATGCACTAAGCTGCAAACCTGTTTCTATTCGAATGTTAGAAACACTTACGTCTCAGTCCAACATTCTGCGAGAGTTGGTTCGTGAAGGAATTGAAGTATGGTTTCAAGGCGTTCAAGGGCAATTATGTGTGATGGCATTAACTTCATCATTGATCGATAAAATCAAATCTAAATAGTTAGATGACCCCCTGATGATTCGATTACGTGATGAAATGGACAAGGAAAAGGCCCCAGGATTCGTAATATATGATGATGGAGTCTTGAGATTCCAGAGTTGACTTTGCATCCCCTATGATGATGTTTTGAAGCAGATAATCATGAAGGAAGCTCATAGTGCGCCCTATTCTATTCACCCGGGCACCAATAAGATGCATAAGGATCTAAAGCAGAATTTATGGTGTGAAAATATGAAGAAGGACGTAGCAGAATACGTCTCGAAGTGTTTAACTTGTCAATAGATTAAGATTGAACATCAGCGACCAGTCGGAATGTTGGAACCACTGCTGATTCCTGAATGGAAGTGGGAAGATATATCGATGGACTTCATCACCATTATGCCAAGGACCAAAACGGGGATGGATGTGATTTGGATGATAGTTGATCGTCTAACCAAGTCGGCCTATTTTCTGGGCATTAAGGATACTTGGGGACCATAGAAGTTGGGATGAGTGTTTATTGCGGAGATAGTCTGATTGCATGGTACGCCGAAGACCATTATTTCAGATCGGGATGGTCGATATGTGTCACACTTTTGGAAGGCGGTTCATAAAGCCTTGGGAACTGAGCTAAAATTTAGAACAGCTTATCATCCTCAGAATGACGGACAGCCTGAAAGGACTATTCAGACAGTAGAAGATATGCTGAGAGCTTGCGCCTTAGATTAGTCAGCTGATTGGGAAGTTCATATGCCGTTGATTAAATTCACTTACAACAATAGTTGGCATGCTTCCATTAAGATGGCACCTTTTGAAGCGTTATACGGGAGAAGATGAAGATCACCCCTGTGTTAGGATGATTCGTCTGACTTGATCGAGATGGAACCGGAGTTGATAGTACAGATTCAAGAGAAGGTATCTCTGATTCGTGAAAGGCTGTTGACTGCCTAGAGCTGACAGAAGTCTTATGCAGATGTGTGCCGTCGCCCGTTAGAGTTTGGAATTGGGGACCACGTGCTTTTAAAGGTTTCTCCTACTCGAGGAATTTTTTGTTTTGGGAGGAAAGAAAAACTGAGTCCGAGATATATCGGACCATTCGAGATTATTGAAAGAGTTGGGGAGTTGGTGTACAGGTTGGCCTTACCGCCATCGCTGAGTCATGTTCACAATATGTTCCATATATCCCAATTACGGAAATATGTACCGGATCCCAGCCATGTCATCGATTTTGGTGAGATTGAGGTGGCTAATATTGGCACGTTCAAAGAGAAGCCAATCAAGATACTCAAGGGTCGAGTCAAGCAATTGAGGAATAAACCAATCTCCTTGGTTAAAGTTCAATGGTCTTGACATGGAGTCGAAGAAGCAACTTGGGAGACTGAGGATAGTATGAAGTTGAGATACCCGGAATTGTTTTCGTCTTATGTTTCGGGATGAAACTTCTTTTTAGAGGGATAGTATGTAATACCCTCATAATTATTGTGTATTCAAAACTTGTAGCATTTGATTTTGTGTACTAATGATCGAAGTGTGATTTCCGTATTCGTATTCCTATGTTTTTTAGTTTCCTATTCATGCATGCATGCATCTGCACGTCATAACGTACGCTAGTTGTTGAGCATAACGTACGTTAAGAGCTGCAGATAACGTACATTATAGTCGAAGCATAGTGTACGTAAGCAGCAGTCAAAGGCAGATCAGATAAGGTCGGCATGTGGAGCCAGGAGGAGATATGTCAGATTCTCCCCGCATTAACCTGAACGGCTTTTTAATAAAGCAGGTCAACGAGACTTAACGTACGCTATACATGGCCGATAACGTACGCTATGTTGATGATATTACGTACATAGAGGGTGTTGTTAATGTATGTAAGAGAGACCAGAAACGAGGCAGTGAGCTACTACCGGACGTTAACGTATGCTAAGAATAGCAAATAGCGTATGCTAAGGTGATAACGTACGTAAGGCCTTGGTGTTAACGTACGTAAAGTTCAGAACATTATAAATTGGACAACACCCCATTTCATTTCACCTCGTTGTCTTTTACCCCTTGTCCGATTTCTGCAAGACCAGAGAGCTTCTCCCACCACATAAACCTCATTTTATCATCTCTACTTAGTTGTTGAAGTTGGGAAGCATCTTGGATTGGTACTCAAGCTTCTGGAGTTGGGTTTTCATCAAGTGATTTTGTCATTTCCTTCCGTAGTAAGGTATGTAATACTCTAACCGTCAGGAATTCATGTTCTTAGGAATCTTCATGAGTATATTACTAAAGTTATTGAGCTTGTTAAGAACTATACGATCGAACAACACGTATAGGGGAACTAGATGGATGGAACTTAGGGTTTATCCATTGTAGAAGAAGATGATGATCATGTTGAACCTAGTAACGAGTTTTATACAAGTTAATTCCGAAATCATGTTGCGTTAGATTGTTGATGGGTATGGTTAGGATCCTTGTAAGATGAACTATCATGAGGTATACTTGTAGAATTCAATATAAAGATGTGTTGAGACTTGATTGAAACATTATGAGATTATTGTTCGGATAAGTAACGTAGTGATAACTCGACCGGTATGGCTTGGGGCAGATTAGTGTGTTTATCATAATCGGATAGATTATGCCTTTTCATGTTCGTTTAATGTTTAGAAGCGATTATCCGGAACCGTTAGTTATATTAGTTTTATTGTATAATTAAGGTTTGGATATTGTGAATTGATCAAGTGAGAGTTTTTCGAGTGGGTTGAAGGTTATTGGAAGTATCGATCCTTGTCGTCATTTCTGAGGCAAGTACCTTAATTTGATTTTGGTCTAAAACACGGAACTCAACATGGGATCATCTTGGGATCTATGCTGAGGGCGATGGATCATTGGATTACCCTGTGTTGTGTTGATGGAATCATGTGGATTCGCATCGTTGGGTTCCGGTAGAGGAAGTCCGTGCTTTGTGTTTTGTTATACATTATTATTGTATATCTGATTTTGTATAATTATTGGTACTTGTACTAGCTTCATTTTGCTAACCCCTGTGGGGGTGGACATTTATTTAATGTTCAGGTAGTCGAGGAATGGGAAAGCAACTACAGTGTCGGCATGATGACGAAGGGGCACAGTGATGTTAACCGTCTGATTTGTTTTAGTGTTCAGTTTTTTTTGTAATAAGTACTCTAGTACGCGTGTTCTTTTCGGTGATTTGAGAACTTTGTATTAATGGGTTGTTTTGGATGAGTAAATCGGTTATTAAATTACACACTATTGGTGGTATTATTTGTATTGATCAGTTTTGTTTTAATTTAGCCTTGTAAATTCTTATATAAAGGGTTTACGGCGGTGTAATTATTCCGAATATCTCGGGGTGTTATAACTGCTCTTCCATTTCCTCATTTCTTCCAGGTAGGTCTTGCAATTCCTTTTCCAGTGACTAGTTTTATTGCAGTGGTACCAAGCCCCTTATTTGGGTTGTTTCGATGACTTCTTGAAAGATATAGGTTTAGGTTTAGGCAACATTTGCATTTTACCCTTACTTTTATCTTTCGGGGCCATCTTATTCCCTTTCTTTTTATTCTATTTCTTTTGAACTATTAAAACATTAGGAACAACTTTCTTAATGTTTGTCTCAGTTTGTTTTAGCATCCCATGCAACTCAGTAATAGTTTTATCCATGTTGTGCATGTTGAAGTTTACTACAAACTGATCGTACTCTGAAGGCAGTGATGCTAATATCATATCTGTAGCGAGTTCCTGACTGATAGGAGCTCATAGACTTTCAAGATGCTCAATGTAGCCCTTCATCTTAAGGACATGAGCACTCACAGAAGTACCTGAAGACATTTTACAACCATTCAATGCCTTCGTAGTGGCAAACCTCTCCTGATGGGCTTGCTCTTGGAACATTTCCTTAAGCTGACCCATCATTTCATAAGCTTCCATGTCCTCGAACTGTATCTGCAGCTTCGAGTTCATGGTTGATAGCATAAGGCATGTCACATCCAAAGAATCATTCATATGCTTACTATAAGCATCTTTTTGAGATTTGGTGGTGGTTGATTCCGGTTCATCAGGAATTGGGTTTTCCAGAATGTACTGCTTCTTTTCAGCTTTGAGAACAATTCTCAAGTTCCTTGACCAATCAAGGTAATTAGTGCCAGAAAGTTTTTATTTATCAAGAATTAATCGCAATGAGTTTGTATTTATTGACGCCATTGATTCTACAATATTAATATGTAAAGTTATTTTTGAGATATATTGATTTTAAAATCTAACGATCAAGTAAATGCAAGCACAGCTATGGCATGTCCCTCGCAAATAAAAGAAGTTTAGTTTTTATCAATAGAGATGACATCTTATGTAGACGTGTTAGTCTCAAATATTATGTATCACATACACATATGAATTATAATATAATGATCAAATAACCGCATACACAGCTTTAGCATGTCCCCTATAATTAAAAAATGCTTTAGATTATCATTTGGGATGACATCTTATGTCGTTTTAATCATATTAATCCCAAATAAGCCATAGGTCCAAAACCGTTTTGTATAAACCTATATAAGTCTTAACCATTTAAAACATATGTATAAGCTTATTTATTCATCTCGCCTCCTTAAGATAAAATCCATACACCCTGCTTTGGCAGACCCATATTAGAAATGATCGAAAGTTTGACGAGTGTTTTGAAATGGTTGGCTCTTGAGACTTATGTTTCATATCAATTTGTTTAAATAAAACTACTTTTTATCAAAAATTGATTATCTCAAAATTATTACCATATATTTCATATATGTAAAAGTTTTAATGAGTTTGAATTCTTTGGAAATAGCGATTATTAAGCAAATAAAAAAATATGATGCATCTCATACAATCATATGCTAATTTAAATATGATGCATCTCATACAATCATATATAATGTAAATATGATGCATCTCATACATTCACACGAACAATTTGGTTTGGTATGGTATATGTAGGTCACAAGTCGTCCAGGAATAAGTCTAGAGGGGGGTGAATAGACTTATTGAAACTCTTAAATTCTTTTCTTCGAAGAGTGGGTTTCTCAGCTGATAGATATGCGGAAATCAGTTGATGACGAAAACAAAGCTAAGTAATGGAACACTAAAGTATGAATGCAACAGTTAAGTGTGATGCTGAAAACAGTAAAACACGCATGCAATTTATAGTGGTCTTAGAGGTGGGGTAATCCTCTACTAATCCACTTTCTCCAAACCAGTTGGAGATGAATCCACTATAATTCTCAACCAGTGATAAATACTACAATGATTCTTTTACTTAGCTACAACAACTTCCAACCAGTGGAAATCCCGTCGTTGCAACTCCTCTTTGACTGCCTAGCACCACTTGATTCTTCAAATCCTTGGATTCCTATCAGTCTCGCAACTTCAACCAGTGAAGTACCTCAAACTCAGGTTTTAAGACAACAGTGTTTGTCTTTTCCAACTAAGAGCTTTCTTCAAATAAGAACTTCGAGTACTGCTCTTTTCACGATGCTATTTGATTGCTTTGATTGCTTTGATAATTTTGATCGCTTGAGAATTTTGTTCGCATCGTACTGATCATCTTCAAATCTTCGGATATATATATATATAAGTTTCGATCCTTGAGAATATTTCATAGCCGTTGCAAATCTTGTAACAAATCTGCCCGTTGGAGAGAGAGACTTCATTGTTTTCTCATTATGAACGTTGCAAGGCTGGATTCCCATATTTTAATCCATCTTTCGACTGTGAAGACTTTGCATGTGAGGCGTTGAATCTTTTGAATATAATAAGATTAAAGTCTTCAGTGGTAGGTCTAGATGAATTATTTAATTCATATCCTTTGCGGGAATCTCTCCAATTTGTCCCTTCACGCCTGCATGTGACTTTCCGTAATTATTGACTATTCAACGCATGCTGATGCGGACATGGAGTACTTGGATGATCTCTCATAAGTCAAGCTGTCTGATGTCCAGTCAACTTCTCTGCAGTTTGGACTTCTCTGCTGATGACTTCTCTGATGTCCTGTTGAGACTTGCCTGATCAGATGACTTGTCTGAGGTCTTCTGTCTTTGATGAATTTTGACTTATCTGTTGGTCAGACTTCAGATGTCTTGGTCTGCTGATCACTCGACTGCAGTCTGGTCAACCATCACTGATGAATTTTTGTTTCTCTGATTTAGACTGACTGTGACTTCGGCTTTACTGCAGTGTTTGGTTTACACTTCTCTGAAGTACTTATCTATATTTTTGTACTTAGCCGATTTTGAGCCTAACTTAAATGGCCTATAGAAGATACTCATTTGGTTCTTATTTACATTTTCCCAAGTATTTAACTTAACATAATTTGGCCTATGGAAGATACTCATCTGGTTCTTCCTTACAATTTTTCCAAGTAATAAATATTTGAATTACAATAATGACATCATCAAAATCTAACAAGTATTCCTAACAAATTCCCCGATTTTGATGATGGCAAAACTTAAGCAAATTATTCAAATGAACAGGTCTGCACTAGAGTGCTAGACACAAACTAAAATCAGTCTAGTTTCGAGATAACTGGGGATTGTCAATCAAAAGACTGTTATATTAATTTTTTTGTATTGTTTTACAAGTACATGACTTTCAATGATCAACACAAATACAGGAAAATTACAAGTACAAAATTAACATCAAAAAAATATGAGTACAAACAAATCATCTGCCTCTGCCTCTGCCTCTGCGGATAGGCTGCTTGGAGGGTCTGAGAATCTTTGCACCAATAAGTGTTTTCTTGACGGGGGCAAGGTCGTACTTCCTCCTGACTACAAGTGCAGCAAAATCTTGTTCTTTTTGGGAAGAGAACTTATGCTCTTCACACAACTTCTTTATCTTCCTTTGCAGCGCTAATTCATCCAGTTCATTATTTGGTAGAGTGGGCGGATCTTTAGGTCTGAAGGGAGGAATCATGGGGTATGCATTACATCCTTCAGCATATTTTAGTAGGATGGCCCAGAGTTTTGGATGTGCTGAATCCATAAAGTTAATGAAGGTCTGCTGCGGGGAGCAATTTTTATCCTGGAGTAACTCCCAGATGTAAAAATCTTTGATGAACTTTTTCTTTGCAGATCCCCACATTGGTGCAGCTTGAACAGGAAGAAAGTATTCAACATACCACAACTCTTTGCCTTCCCATTCTAGAGTAGGCTCATCCCCAATTCTGATCCTCCTTCTTTTGGCTGCAGGCTGATCATTAGTCTGCTCTTGGTCAGCTTCTTCTTTCCTCTTTGCAGATGATATCCCAACTGTAATTACTTGGACATCTTGCTTCTTCTTCGTCCTTAGATCTTGAACTCCTCTTACTTCCCCCTGCCTGCTACCTTTCCCTTGTAACCTATCTTCCCTCTTTTTGCCAGCATTAACCAGGATGGTCAATTGTTGCTCCACTCTATGCATCCAGTCAGACATGCCAAGGGGAATTGTGTTGTTTGTAGGAGGACGTGGTTGAGGGATATTATGCTGCAGCAAGATGTCAATTTTGGCATTAATGGACTGCAGGTCAGGAGTGACTTGTGAGGCAAGCAGCTCTCCAACAGTGTTTTTTACAATCTGTCGGATCAGCTCAGTCATCACAGGTGTAATGTGTGATATCTGCGGAGAGTGCTCGCTTGAGCCTTCGACGCCTGCAGGTAGGTGTGCAGATGACCCACCGGTCTGCAGACTCCTGTCTACAGCTGGCTTACCAGATGGGGTCTGCTTTGGGGTCCCCGATCTGGAATCCTCAGCTAGGTATGCATCTAGGCTGGTATAGCGGGCAGTTGCCCCAGCCTTGTCTTATGCAGCTACTTTTTCTGCCTCCTTTTCTTTTTCCTTCTCCTTTTCTCCTTCTCCCTTTTCTTCTTTTTCTTCATGATCCTTTTCTTTTTCTCTCTTAGCCTCCTTTTCCTTTTCTTTTTCTTCTTCCTTCTCTCCTTCCTTCTCTCCATCCTTCTCATTTTCTCTCTCTTCATCCTTCTTTTCATCCTCTCTCTTTTCTCTTTCATCACCTTTTTTATCATCACCATTATCATCATTCTCATCATCATCATTATTCTTATCATCATCATCATCATCATCATCATCATCATCTTTTTCCTCATTATCATCACCTTTTTCTTCATCTTCTTCTTTATCAACTTCTTCTCCTTCTTCATCTCCTTCGTCCACCAACTCCTTAGTTTTCTCCATCTCTGCTTCTTTAGGCTGTTTTTCAACGAAAATATTTTCTTCTTCTTTTTCCTTTTCTACTTCTTCCTGTCTTTCCTCTTCATATTCTATTATAATAATTTCTTATTTTTCTTCTTCCTCCACTACTTCTTCGATTCTCACTTCTTTTTCAACTACCTCCCCATCTCCATTCAAAGTTCCATCAAAAACACTAGCCATAATAAGATGGAGGAGCTGGTCCATGTTTGTTTTAAAATTGGACATGAACCAGCCTTCCTGAAGTAGTAAGAACAGATCTGTCTCATTGCAAAAGTGGCTGAGCAGATCCTCTGTAGCCTGGGGATACTCCCAGCTACTCCCTTCAATAAAGGTTTGAAGTTGAGAGAATGGAACAGTTTTGAGAGTTTTCCATTCCTCAAAAATTTCAATAAAAGAGTGTTTTAGAGCATGAGTTTTTACAATTAAAAGTTGCTCCACAGACAGGTTAAAAAGATTATGTTCAAGTAGATTAAAAGTATAATTGGCTTCTGGAATCAAGATAATTAAACATGCTTCTTCTTACTCCGTTGCAAAAAGAGGGGTTAGAATAGGTACCATTTGGGTCTCCAAGTTGGAGGGAGCAGGCTGATCCTCCATGTGAATGGGTTCAAGTGTAGCAAACTGATCTGGCTGCTCCTCCTCATCAAATAAGCGCCTGGGGCATTTGGGAGAGGGTTCTGGTGAGGAGTGGATTATTGAAGGCTCACTAGAGGCTGGTACCCTTCTCTTAAAACGGACAGCGATTGGGGTGTTGTCTGACTCTGTCTCAGACTGGGCTGCAGGTGAGTTGCGTGCTGCAGCTTGGTTGCACTCGTCTGAGCTTTCAGGGTATCTGTAGGGGGTCGCTCTTCAGACATCTCCTTTAGAATATGAGCTGCTCTCCTTTCGCCTCCTAGCCTCCTCAGCGTTTCTTAGTTTAGATGACCAAGTCTCTTATTGATGTGGAAGGGGTCAGTGTTTCCCTTCGCCACACCAAGTTTCTCCAATATCCAATTGAGCTGCGTTCCGAATGCCAACTTGGATTTGAATCTCTTTTCTTCAACAAGCCACTTGGCCTTATTAACCTCACGCACCAATCGCCTGTAGATGTAATCAGCCCAGTCAATTAGTTCGTCTTGAATCAGTGCTCCCAGCACCATAAACTTGGCTGAAGACAATTGGTCGTAGCTACCTGGCATCCCCATAACTATATTGTTGATTATATCCAACGCATAGTGGTACTCCTTATTTATTTCGCTCCTTTTGGCGGTCAGCTTCAATTTCTCCGGTTGGTCGACAGCCTTGATTTTCAGCCATGTGTCGGCTGTGCTCTACTTTAGGGCTTCGACCGCCACACCGCGGATTTTCAGCCCAAAGGTTTTTTTGATTGTTTCCGGTGTGATATCCACTTGGATTCCACAGATTGTGCTCTGAATCCCAGATTCGATCACTCGGGCCTCTCGGTAAAAAGCAATAACAGCCTCCTTGAAGAGATGTTTGAGGCTGATGTCCAAAAATGGGTAGATCCCATTCATTTTCATTGCTCTGATGAGGTTGCGCACGTCGTTGTTCTCCAGATTTGCTTCTAGGAGTCCTTCAAAATCGACGACCAGAGAAAAGATGATCTGGTCTTTCACCACCTTAAGGTTGACTCCATTGAAGTATGCTTCCATTTCTGCGCAAGAGAGATTTCTTCTGAGTGTATGAAAATTCAAAAGGGTTTTTGATCTATGAAAATTAGGGTTCGTAGGCGTGAAGAAGATAAAGTCAAATGCCTTTTCGTATTTTAAAAAGAAATTGAAGCGATGTTTGGATTATAATATTATTTTAATTTTAAGTCGGTTCAAATTTTGAATTAGTGGGGTCGTGTGAACGTGTAAGCGTGCTAGCTTGTCATCCTTTTATCGTGAACGTGGGATTACCATGTGTAAATAAATAATAATAAATTATTCACTAGTCGGTCAAAATTAGAAAACTTAGCTGGTTGACCGTTGACTGTTGACTGCTCTGCATCAGGTGAGTTGACTCCTTTGACTTCTCGCCTGTGGTTTTATCAGCTAAGTTCCTTCGTTTGTCCCTCGTCTTCTTGTCTGCATCAGATAGGGTCTGATTCCTGTGATCATCTTAGTCCGTCCTTCGTCTGATCTGCTTCAGCTAGCTTTTTCATCTATACTAGATTCCCAATCTAGTAATCCAAGTTCCCTGCTCATCTCCAAAAACCTTTCTTCTGGAAAAGGTTTGGTGAAAATGTCAGCAATTTGGTAGTCTGTGCTGACTCTTTCAACTCTGACTCTCTTATTAAACACGTGATCTCTTATGAAGTGATGCTTAACATCAATGTGCTTTGTCCTTGAATGCAATACCGGGTTGTTGGTTATTGCAATAGCACTATTGTTGTCACACCAAATTGGAACTTGATTAGCAATAATGTTGTAGTCCCTTAGCTGTTGTCTGATCCATAAGATCTGGGCGCAACAACTACCTACAGCTAGGTATTCTGACTCTGTTGTGGAGATAGAGTTAGAAACCTACTTCTTGCTAAACTAGGATATCAATCTGGTTCCTAGGAATTGGCACGTTCCACTAGTGCTTTTCCTATTTATTTTGCATCCTGCGAAATCTGGATCTGAGTATCCTGATATCTTGAAGTTATCATCCTTAGGGTACCATAGTCCAACATTGACTGTAGACTTAAGGTATTTGATTATTCTCTTGGCTGCATCTTGGTGAGACTGCTTTGGCTTGGATTGAAATCGTGCGCATACTCCTACGGCATAAGATATATCTGGTCTGCTTGCAGTGAGGTATAGCAATGATCTAATGAGTCCACTATAGTGGGTTGAGTCCACTGATATGCCCCCCTCATCTGCATCTAGGTGAGTGCTTGTGCTCATAGGAATTCTTGCTGGTTTGGCTGATTCCATTCCAAATCTCTTGATTAGATCTCAGGTATATTTGTCTTGATTGATGAAAATTCCATTTTCCATCTTCTTGACTTGTAATCCAAGAAAGAATTAAGATTTCCCATCATACTCATCTCAAATTCTCCTTGCATGAGATTTGAGAATTTCTCACACAGCTCTGGGTTGGTTGAGCCAAATATGATGTCATCCACATATATCTGAACTAGTAATATGTGGCCTTCGTGCTCCACTCTGAATAGGGTCTTGTCCACTTCCCTTTGCAGAAACCGTTCTTCTCAAGAAATACAGATAAGGTTTCATACCAAGCTCTTGGTGCCTGCTTGAGTCCATATAGAGCTTTCAATAGCTTGTAGACTTTGTCTCCTTTGACAAATCCTGGGGGTTTCTCCACATAGACTTCTTCTTCTAGAATTCCATTAAGAAAAGCACTCTTTATATCAATCTGATAGACTTCAAAATCTTTGAATGCAGCATATGCGAGGAATAGTCTGATGGCTTCTAATCTTGCAACAGGTGCATAGGTTTCATCAAAATCTATTCCTTCACACTGTGCATATCCTTTAGCAACAAGTCTGGCTTTATTCCTAACAACAGCTCCATCTTCGTCGCATTTTTTTTTGTACACCCATTTGGTGCGAATAACCTTCTTATAATCTGGTCTTTCTGATCCCTCGACTGCAGTCTGGTCAATCATCACTGATGAATTTTTGTTTCTTTGATTTAGATTGACTGTGACTTCGGCTTTACTACAGTGTTTGGTTTACACTTCTCAAAAGTACTTATCTGTACTTTTGTACTTAGCCGATTTTGAGCCTAACTTAAATGGCCTATAGAAGATACTAATTTGGTTATTTTTTACATTTTGCCAAGTATTTAACATAACATAATTTGGCCTATGGAAGATACTCATCTGGTTCTTCCTTACATTTTTGCCAAGTAATAAACATTTGAATTACAATAATGACATCATCAAAATCTAACAAGTATTCCTAACAGTATATCCATAGATCCTATTATGATGTTCGTTAATATTAATAGGTCGTTCGGTGTAATCTTCGATAATGCCTTTCTTCTTGAATTCCATGTAAGTAGCGCGTCTCCTTCGTCTTCCTCTTATAGCTAGAACTATTCTAAACTATGTCTTTCATTTAGTAATAGAAACCTCGAGTTACATTAGAGGGGAGTAAGATGAGAAGAGAAATTACAACAAGATAATAAGAAGGCACGATCTACAAGTCGTATTATGAATTTTATAACCATAATCGAATCATCAATCTAATTGATCTAGTACGGTTATACCAACCACGATGCATTAACTATTTAAGCATTCACAAGCACATATAATATATAAAATGTACCAAATATCGACCATCGATAAGTTCTATAATATATAAAATGTGCCAAATATTGACAATCGATAAGTTATAAAGTTTCGAGGCCTTAACATCGAACCGGGTAAAACGGGAAATAAATTTCCAGGAATACACGAGAAAACGAGGCCGAAATGGGTCCGGAAGTGACTTGGATCGCGATCCAAGGGCTGGATCGCGATCTGCATCCCAGGACCACATGGCAGCTCATTTTCTTCTACACCATGAGGTACTTTTAGAGTTTTTGAGTATACATATTATGTATATAACAACTAATACCTTATGAGCAATATAAATATATAAATCAAGTAGATCAAACCTATATTTATATAACCTCGGAATCAAAATATAATTATGTTCATATGAAAACTTTAAAGAAGCATAATATTTACATAAACAAATTTATGTTCATATGCACCTCTTAAAATTCATAATCCTAACATAAAACTATATGCAGTTCAAATCATATATTCTTTGATTCTTGGATTATTAGTAGAACTAAATCATCACATGAATCTCCATATGTCAAAGAACCATATATGTCAAGATCAAACATATAAATCAAAATATATATCACCATATACATATTAAGATAGGCATCATATATATCTCATATATATATATATATATATATATATATATATATATATATATATATAGAGAGAGAGAGAGATCGAAACACAAATCTATTAAGATTATATATATAACTATATATATAAATATACATAGATAAAATTTATATATTGTAAAACTCACTTCTCCATATTACGTCTAAATTACTAAAATGCCCTCCAGTTTGAAAATTTGAAGAAATGTGTACGTTTACCAAACAAGCCCTAAATCAAAAACGGTTACGGTGCAATTATGAATATGAACTTATAACTTCAAGTAAATGATAATTGAGCTACTACGACATCATATGAACTCAAGAATGTGAAATTTGAATTAAGAAACAAATATTGCACGTTACGTGACCTAACGGGTCCGAAAACCTCCAAACTTGTACCTAACTTATAAATTACAAAATTATCATAAGTAATATTTTCCATAAAATTTTAAAGAGCTGACCTCTTTTTCCCCCCTTGGCCGAAATTTCACATATCATGGGATAAGGATCCCTTAATTTTTGCCAATCACATTAATTTTCATTAAAAACCACACTTCTTTCCCTAAATTCCTTATCCAAGAGAATTAAAACACCATCTCTTCTTCTCCTCTCCCTACCATATGACCCAACACATATAAAAACACCAAAATATTGCTCTCCGATCATTGGTGATCATTCATACGCGTTCGTGGAAGAGTTTGGTGCGCATTGGAATTTGTTTGGAAGCATTTGGTGGTCTCGTTCTTGGTTTTCCCTCCCCATTCGATCCATACATCATCTTGGAAGGGTTTTGATTCGGTTTTGGTTGATTTGTTTGGCCCGATTCTTGGTCACATTTTTCTAAGCCCTATTTGGTATGTTCTTGTAATTTTGATTCACTCTTGTGTTCCTTAATTCGTGTGATAAAAACCTATTCTAAAAACCTATATAAATCGGCTAAGAAATAACCATGAAATTGTTATGAATTGTATGAATATTTTGTTATTGATCTTGTTGAATTCATATGAGAATTAGTTTTATGTGTTTTTTATGTTTATTTTTTGAATATATGATGTGTTATGATCATATAATTAAATGGATTAAAAAGAATTGGATAAATTAGGGTTTAAATGAATTAATTGATTTGGACAGCCTTGATGATCGAATATATATGCATCACCAAACGAATTCTATTAATGTTTAATTCGGTATTTTTGTTTGTAAACTCAGTTTAGGGTGTTAGATTGTTCGACTACATGGTACACCTGCAGCTATTGTATCCGATAGAGATCCGTGTTTTACTTCTCGTTTCTGGAAGGGTTTGCAAAAGGCATGGGGAACTAGACACAAGTTTAGCACGGCTTTTCAACCTCAGACAGATGGTCAGACTGAGCAGACAATTCAGACTTTGGAAAATATGTTGAGGTCTTGTGCTCTTGAATGGACGGGTAATTGGGATGAATACTTATGTCTGGTGGAGTTTGCTTATAACAACAGTTGGCATGCTAGTATCAATGTAATACCCGGATTTTCAGTATAAATTTTTCGCGTTATTTTATCTGAGATATACTGTATAGTTTGGTATCTATACAGTATGGATAAAATAAATTGAGAACCGAGACAGTTATACTGGTGTGATTATCGTTTTTGATTGACAGATATATTCAGGATATGTTGTATCAGGTTAAACAGATTTGGATATCAGGTATACCGTATGAGAATATCTTTGGATTCAGTATGTGTATTGAGTATGTCGTATGTTTGTATTTTGTACGTCGAGACGTCAGTCAGGAACAGTTGGATTTTTGACTAAGTATAAAAGCATTACGTAAGTTAAGCCTTGGAGCTTACGTACGTAAAATGTGTTAGCTTACGTACGTTATATAGTGTACATAACGTACGTAACAAGAGGAATCGGACAGTGGGGCCCGTGGTCGGCAGCTTTCGGCGCGGATGTGGACAGGTGAGTCAACGGACGGAGTTACGTACGTTATACAGGGTGTATTACGTACGTAATACGAGTATAATACTATAGCAAGTCAACGTACGTATTACGTACGCAACGGATTAAGTGTTACGTACGTTACGGGGCGGCTGGCCGAGTCGTGGCCGAGATGACCTGGATGGCCGAGCATGGTCGGTCGTGACTCGTTGGGATGGCCGAGCATGGTCGGCAGTGATTCGCATGGATGGCTGATCACGGTCGGCAGTGACTCGCAGGGATGGCTAGAATTGGCCGATAACGTACGTAAGGCTCGGCCGGTTACGACCGTAAGGGCCAGTTACGTACGTAAGCCAGCTGCCGGTTACGTACGTAAGGGTTCCG
The DNA here is from genome assembly GCA_033398695.1 of Orobanche coerulescens. NCBI lineage: Eukaryota > Viridiplantae > Streptophyta > Magnoliopsida > Lamiales > Orobanchaceae > Orobanche > Orobanche coerulescens. The sequence continues at coordinate 30,959,444 of CM065819.1, read as the reverse complement.
ACAGAATTGGGCAGTAGGGTCGGCCACGGCCGGCTACGTACGTAAGGACCCGCCGGTTACGTACGTAACGTGCCGGCAGGTCTCGGCCTATATAAGGCCTGGACCGAGTCACCTACTCATTTTTTCGTTTTTCTTCTTTTCTTCGCCTTCGGCAAGAATTGATGGATTTGAGTATGAGCAACTTATAACAACATGTTTTGGAAGTTGGAATCATGGATTAACATCATCTTCCACCCGGATCAAAGGTAAGAACACCTAAACTTTTGGTTTTTGGATGTTCTTGAGATTTCTTGGTGTTTTGGCCGATTTGCTTCGTTTTGATTCAGATTGTTGATTGAACTTGATTGTAAACTCGTAATCATTCATTATTCTTGAAGTTTTATGGAAAGAATTCGAGTATTTCTTTGAATAATCGATTGAATTGGACTATGCCTTCAAAGTGTTCGATGAAATGTCTCAATGAGTAGAACTTGGAAAATTCTACACGTTTTCGTATGAATGGTGATGGAAATGATATTGTTGTGATGATTCTTGGTAATTATGGGAATTTTGTTAAAGAAAGATAATGAATTGGTGATCAAATGATTCGATTATGTTGTTATGATTATGGAATCGTAGTATTCTCGATGTTCTTGGTGGTTTGTTGCGATTCATGATGTTATGAGAAGTATATGTTGAAGGACATGATTATATACACCTTGAATTATGATTAAGGGTTGTTTAGATGTTAGAAAACATCGGGTTATGTTGTTTTATGGATTATGATAATCGGTAGTTGATTTTTGTTATGAATTTACAAGGAGGAAACTTGTATCCGTATTTAAGATTGAATTTGGAATCGGTAATATTAGACCCTTATTGGTTTAAATTGATTATTGATATGATCTTCGGATTGTGGAATCGTATTTTGGTTTTGAGTTCGTGTTTGATTGGTTTGGGTTGTTTGGATTTGTATTTAATCGGGATATTGTAGAACCGTTGTGTTTGCTGATAGGTTATTGATTGTTATTTGTGATCATCGAGTTACGGATTGTATCGTGGATATGGGTTCGTATTTGTTGAGTTGGATTATTTGGTATTATGTATATGATCGAGGTTTCGTTGAACCGTTGAGTTTGCTGGTTGAGTATGTTGGTTATTGATTTTTATCGAATGTGTGTTAATCGGTTATTGCAATAGGTTGATATGTTTTGATCGTGGATTATGACCGTTGAGTTGCGGTTGAGGCTAAAGAGTTCGTAGATTGCTTTTGGTCGGGGCTAAGGAGCTCGTAGACAAAGGCAATGGATTTTGGTAACGGCTTCGTGGTATCGGTATCGAGGCAAGTTTATACTTGTTCAGTTTATAATATTTAATGAATGGTTTCGTTTTCATTTCATTTATAATTCGTATAGCAATGTTGTTAGAAATGTAAGTTTTCGGGATAATGGTTTGTATATCGTACTCTAGTTGTAATAAATCATAAGGTATATGATTTAATTGTGTTCAAGGAAGACGTGATTTATTTTTGGTCAAGGATATAGAATATCGGATATCGAGGATAGTTATCGTGATGACATAAGTATCGGGATAAAGATTTATTGGTATTGAATGGATGGTACCTTATTTGAGATTATTCGTATAACTGTGTATTCGTTCAGGAATGTTGGTTCGTGGAAAGGATATTGTCTTCGGCTTGAGGTAATTCCAGTATTATTCAGTTACGAGGATAATTGTTTTGAGGAATTACTGTATATGTTGTATGTTGATTCCGATTGATTATTTCGTTGAGGGATGATGATCCCAGGGCTGATTGTATTGAGATCGTTGATCGTTTTGATCATTTTCCGGGGATGATGATCGCAGGATTGTTGTTTTGGGTATTGATTAGTCGTGTCGACTTTTCATTGCCAGTCTGTTGTTGTTTACTTCGGTGAGTCTTCTGATCCTTATTGGATATGTGATTTATTGAATTCGTTGTCATGTTGCATCGTGACATATCTGGAATCATATCTGCGTTCCGATTGGTTATTGTGTAGGATTTTTAGCTGGGCACACTGTAATATCCGCAATTTCGAATTTCGGTAATTTTCTTTTTTCGGCGGAAGTTCGTTTTGACAACTCTCCCATGACCGTTTCGTCATTCTGAGAATGATTAATTCTGCACTTTTTGTCATCCGAGTTCGTTTCGATGTCATTTTGTTGAGTTCCGTGTCCTTAATCGACTTTTTCACGTGGGAGTTCGACTTTGTAACGTCACCATTAATTCTTGGAAACTCCAAAAATTCTGAATCTTTGCAACATTATAGAGCATCAAGTTATCTTTCCAATGGTTCAAACGGTGAGTCAATCGGAGTCCAGACGAAGGAGTTATGGTCGAAATAGCTAAGACTACACGATGTGCCTTTTTCGTGTTGGAGTGGACTGTACCGTGTGCCGCGGCACACTTCAGCTGTGCAGCGGCACTAAGCTGATTCCTGGGCGTTTTTCTTGGCCCTGGCACTATGGTTATGCCAAACGATACCGTCGTTGTTGTAGTGTTTGTGTGTGTATTACTTTACGATGGTAATCGTTGTATATGATATGTGTTATGATTCCTTGTTGTGCTGAGTTGGCATCTCCGGTATGTTGTTTTGCGGTGTTATGTTCCATTGTATCTAGCATTTGTATTTTCGGTATGCCGAGCCGAGGCATTTCAACCGTGATGTGCCGGGGGAATGTACGTGCAATTTGTCCTTCTCGTCAGTAACACATTTCGAGTGTGGACTCGAGGGACACCGAATTCAGTTTTGCAAATTGGCTACCAAGACTTTCGGAGTTCGCGCTTCAGCACAGATATCAGAATCGGCTTTGAGAGGCCTTTGAAGGATGTTTCTGTCGATTGCCTGTTGTGTCGTCTCCTTGATTTCGTTATTGTGAGTAGCGGGGACGACCTTCTTTTATAAGAGGTCGAATGTAATACCCGTATTGTTTTTGGACTTCTTCATTTCCTCTTTCTCAAGTCTATCGATTCGCTCGTGTTCGTTGATACTGTCTGAACTTGTTCTGTATTTCGGTTTCATCGTTCGAACGAGCTGTGATCTTGTTTTGGGTCGCTCTGGTTATCGCTGTGACTTTTCCGAGTTCGGTTCGATTCTTGTGAACCTTGTTCGGAAGTAACATCTTTTGGTTCTACTAGTTCTTTTAATCGAAGTGGATCGGATTTTGAACTTCTGTATTTTCAGCTCTGTCGACTCGTTTATGTTCGTTGACATTTTCTGAGCTTGTCCTGCCCCTTGCTTTTGTTGATCGAACGAGCGTGGTATTGTTTCGGAATAACTCGTTTGTCGTTGTGACTTTTCAATTTCTATTCCCTCTCATGTGGATCTTATGTGAATGCATATGTTGTTGTTTTCACCGGATCATATATTGTCTCGAGTCGAGATGTGAACCTTGGAGTTGTTTGAATTTTTATTGTTCTTCGTGATTCGAACATGATCGTTCGATTTTTGTTGTCTCGATCTTTGTGGTTCGATCATTTGATTGTTCGGTTTTTGTTGATCTCATTTCGCGATTGTTGAGCATTCAGACTCCTTCCTAATTCCCTTAAGTTCGGGAAATTAGTCTCGTTTTCGATCTTCCAACCCTTGGGCGGTGGAATTCCGTATTAGTTCAGCGATTGGCTCGCGTTTCGATTGATGTACCGTTGGGTTGGTCAATCATACTGACTTTCGTTCGTTGTGTTTTGTGATTTTCGGATAATTGACTTGGCTATATTATCCGTTTGATGACGCTTGTCATTTGTTGGTTTTATTATATCCCTAACGGCGACGTTGTGTTGGTCGTCGTGGAGCGTGTTTTCACGCCGTATATTCCTTTGCTTTGCTTGTAACGTTTCGCCGATGGGCGTAAGTTACGCGTTTCCTTGCGTATCTCGTTGAGTTTTCCTGGCGGGATATTGCTTCCCCCTACTTGTTTTAAGTTTCGGGACGAAACTTCTTTTAAGGAGGGTAGAATGTAATATCCGCAATTTCGAATTTCGGTAATTTTCTTTTTTCGGCAGAAGTTCGTTTTGACAACTCTTTCATGACCTTTTCGTCATTCTGAGAATGATTAATTCTGCACTTTTTGTCATCCGAGTTCGTTTCGGTGTCGTTTTGTTGAGTTCCGTGTCCTTAATCGACTTTTTCACGTGGGAGTTCGACTTTGTAACGTCACCATTAATTCTTGGAAACTCCAAAAATTCTGAATCTTTGCAACATTATAGAGCATCAAGTTAGCTTTCCAATGGTTCAAACGGTGAGTCAATCGGAGTCCAGACGAAGGAGTTATGGGCGAAATATCTAAGACTACACGATGTGCCTTTTTCGTGTTGGAGTGGACTGTACTGTGTGACGCGGCACAGTTCAGCTGTGCCGCGGCACTAAGCTGATTCCTGGGCGTTTTTCTTGGCCCTAGGCCGTGGCACACTTGTCCTGTGCCGCGGCACACGGGCTTTTTCTGCACTTTTTAGCAGATTTTCGAGGAGAAACATTCATTTTCTCCTCTCTTCTTCCTCCTCCCATTCTAGGCGATTCTAAGGGCGATTTTGGGCGATTTGAGTGCTCCCAAACTTGTAGAGATCATCCACCTCAAGTCTTGTTGTAGATTTTCGACCTCTACTTGAATCATTCATCCAAATCAAGGTATTTTGGCTTGAACCCTTGTTTTTGTAGATTTGGGGATTTTCCTTTTTGATTTCGATTCCAATCCGTTTTTAATCAATTAATTGTTGTATAAACATTGTTTTGAACTTGTTCTACGGATTGGATACTCGTATCTTTGGTTCGTTCGACCCGAGGGGTGATTTCTTTGTTCTTGAACGGTCTTGAACATTTAATGTTCGATTAAATGTTCGAATGAGTTCCCTTTGATAGTTTGTTGGGATTTCCGTTGTTTTTGGCCTTGATTCTCATCGTAATCATGTTTTATTCTTCCTTACGGAGGATTATAGGTGCTCGATGATTCCGATGTTGAATTCCATTGGTGATTGATGATTCATGTGGTGTTTTCCCATAGTAATTTCGGTGCTATCGCGTTTTAGATAGTGTTCGGGAATTTGAGGGCTACCCGGCCGTATCCGTTCATTTTTCCATTGCTCGTGATATCGAGGCAAGTACCTTGTCCATACTATTCTTGTTTTATGGATATGATAATTAGTGATCGTCTAAATGTGGTTGCTTGGTCATTTGAATTGAACTTTCAAAAGATTTGGTTTAGTCTTGTTAAAGGCTTGCTTTCAAAACGCGTGTGTTTTGTGAATGGTGTGGTTTGTGAATAACTATATGAATTCTATGGATATGTTTGGTGTTGATGTTGCACTTGGTATTGCGTGTGGACGTATATTATTTCATTTCGGTGCGTTGTGGATTGACGTGGTGTTTTGCTAAGTGTTTGATGCCTCTGGGCGAATTGTTTGAATATCCTTGATGTGATATGCTATTTGTGTGAATGTGTGGATATGGTTGAAGGTCTACGGTGACACATGGCACGTGATCATGTGGTCAGGATGCAACAAGTGATTGATCCAACCGTGAGAGCCTGAGATAATCTACGGTGGCACGTGGCATGCGATCATGTGGCCAGGATGCAACAAGCGATTGATCCAACCATGAGATGTGTGTGATTTTTTTCGCTAGCCAGCTCGGGAGGGTCCTTCGAGGCCTCGAGTGGGATTTGTGGCTTCGTCCCGGTCCTAGGCGATGCGCGTGTGCGATTATGTTTTGTTGATTTTATGTCCGTCGAGGACACGTGATGTTGGGCTCTGGCCCTGTGAATTGATCTCGGTTTTCTATTTGCGAAAACAAAACCTTTGGGCTGTGACCCCTGTTGATTTTGGAAAGATAAGGATTTGATAATCCTAAATTGTTTTCTAATAAAACTCTCGATGGCATTTTAAACCGTTTTATAAATTGTTTTCCTTTTATTGTGGTCTTTCGGTTTCTGGAATGTCTTACTCAAACTCTTGCCTCGGGAAGTACTTTTCGTTACTTTTGGATTTTTGAGGATTCCTGGTTATTGTTATTCGTGGAATGTGAATTGTATGGCTCGTATTTTTGCACTTGTACTTGCACTAGCAAAAAAGTGGAGTTTTGCTAACCCCCGAGTATTCGGGGGGTGGATGTCTATTTTTGCATTCAGGTTTTGGAGCATAGCACAGAGTCGGCACGAAGGATGATGAAAGATGAACGATACTAATCACACGAGGATTCCTTGATATCGGATTGGTCTAGTTGTATTTTCTTTTCCGCTGCAGTGTCTTTTCCCCGTTGTACGGGAGTTTATTGTATTTTGACCCCTGCGTCGGTATATGTTGGAATTGAGTTGAATGTTATTATTGAAAGACCAAATCGGTCTACTGAGTCGTTTTAGCCTTAAAGGCGATGTTTAGATGTTTGATTGTAGTTATCAGACTGGTAGATCCTCGAGGAGAGGGTTTACGGCGTGTAATATCCCTGAGTGGATTGGGGGTGTTACATAAATGGTATCGGAGCTTTGGTTGTGGAAACCTAGGCTGTCGGGTCAGTAGTGTCTGTTGAGTTTTGTTTCGTCAGATTTTATCTGACGGAGTCGTGTCGCGACGCGTCGTTTGAGTTTGTTGGTTGTGATTAGTATCGTGGGGCGATCATCTTCTTCGTGCGACCTGTGGAAGTAAGTCTCCCTTATTTTTGTTGTGCCTCGTGTGACACGAGCTATTTTTATGATTATTTGTTAAGTGATGGAATCCTTATGTGGATTTTGATTTCACGATATGTATTTAATCGACTCTCGTATTTGATTTATACGAGGAGTGTCGTCGCTTGTGATGTCTTTTTATTGTTGTTTTTGTCCGTTGCTGATGATTTTCGAATCGATTTGCACGTTTTACAAGTTCTCTTGTGGAAGCTTTGTGCTTATACACGTTCGACTTGTTTACTAGCCAGTGCGGTAGGGTCTTTAGAGGCCTCGAATGGGGCCAGTGGTTTTGTTCTGAATGTGGTTATTTGACTCTAATATTTTGTTCTTATGAGGAGTAGTGTTGCTGGATTGTGCATGTTGAACTGTATTTCTTTTATCCGCTGCGTGAGTTCTTTTGTAATGACTTTCGGTATTTTACCGACCGAGTTTTATTTCGAAAACCGATTCCCTTAACCGAGTTTTTGGCATTATGGCCTTGATCATTTTGGCGAAATTCTTATGACGGTATTTAGCATTTTGTAAATGGCTTCTGTGAGTTTTTGAAATATTACCGTCATCGGCCTTTTTGGCATTTTTGTAAATGGTTTTTAGCTTGGGGTTCCGACGCGGGACCCACATCGCTATGATTTTCCGTGTGATTACCTGAAATTTTTGGGCATTCTAGCCTTTTTGGCATCGTCCTTTTTGGCATGGAATTATTTTCGAAAACTTGAGTATCTTAGAAATAAATTTCGAGACATATTTTTTTCAAATGAGTTATTTTCTTGTGGTACATCCAAGGTGCCGCAATATATTTCAAAAAATTTCTGCCTCGAGGACCAAAATGTTTTGAGATATTTTCAATGTTTTAGAAACACTTTTATTTAAACCCGGGGGTCGAATATTCTGAAAGCTTTTCACTAAAAGAAAGTGTCCTCCTTTTTATCAAATGCGAAATGGTTCTCCAAAGTCTCGATAACAATGTTTCACGTTTGTGCTTTTTGAAAGGTGATACTCAAGATCAACCGGTGTTCTTCTAAATTATTTTCAAAATGAGGTTTTCGTTTTAAAACCTATCCATTCCCGTTTGAGGGCTGGGTATGTATGTGTGATCTTTGCATTGTCATTTTGATGTTTGCTCCCGAGTATGATCGAACTGGCGGTGTGAGCATTGAGTCGTTTTCCACACATTTGTTGTGTTAGCCCCCTGTGAGAGGCGGGATGTTGGTGTTAAATGTTGTCGTCTCGTGGTGGATTGCGTGTGCCACACGAGTGTGAGATGTTGAATCTTGGGTTTGTACGTTGGTGTACATATGTGATTGTTTCATGATGTTTGTATTACGTGCTGGTTATCGTTCGGGTCATTGAGGTCGCCAAACGATACCGTCGTTGTTGTAGTGTTTGTGTGTGTATTACTTTACGATGGTAATCGTTGTATATGATATGTGTTATGATTCCTTGTTGTGCTGAGTTGGCATCTCCGGTATGTTGTTTTGCGGTGTTATGTTCCATTGTATCTAGCATTTGTATTTTCGGTATGCCGAGCCGAGGCATTTCAACCGTGATGTGCCGGGGGAATGTACGTGCAATTTGTCCTTCTCGTCAGTAACACATTTCGAGTGTGGACTCGAGGGACACCGAATTCAGTTTTGCAAATTGGCTACCAAGACTTTCGGAGTTCGCGCTTCAGCACAGATATCAGAATCGGCTTTGAGAGGCCTTTGAAGGATGTTTCTGTCGATTGCCTGTTGTGTCGTCTCCTTGATTTCGTTATTGTGAGTAGCGGGGACGACCTTCTTTTATAAGAGGTCGAATGTAATACCCGTATTGTTTTTGGACTTCTTCATTTCCTCTTTCTCAAGTCTATCGATTCGCTCGTGTTCGTTGATACTGTCTGAACTTGTTCTGTATTTCGGTTTCATCGTTCGAACGAGCTGTGATCTTGTTTTGGGTCGCTCTGGTTATCGCTGTGACTTTTCCGAGTTCGGTTCGATTCTTGTGAACCTTGTTCGGAAGTAACATCTTTTGGTTCTACTAGTTCTTTTAATCGAAGTGGATCGGATTTGGAACTTCTGTATTTTCGACTCTGTCGACTCGTTTATGTTCGTTGACATTTTCTGAGCTTGTCCTGCCCCTTGCTTTTGTTGATCGAACGAGCGTGGTATTGTTTCGGAATAACTCGTTTGTCGTTGTGACTTTTCAATTTCTATTCCCTCTCATGTGGATCTTATGTGAATGCATATGTTGTTGTTTTCACCGGATCATATATTGTCTCGAGTCGAGATGTGAACCTTGGAGTTGTTGTTTGAATTTTTATTGTTCTTCGTGATTCGAACATGATCGTTCGATTTTTGTTGTCTCGATCTTTGTGGTTCGATCGTTTGATTGTTCGGTTTTTGTTGATCTCGTTTCGCGATTGTTGAGCGTTCAGACTCCTTCCTAATTCCATTAAGTTCGGGAAATTAGTCTCGTTTTCGATCTTCCAACCCTTGGGCGGTGGAATTCCGTATTAGTTCAGCGATTGGCTCGCGTTTCGATTGATGTACCGTTGGGTTGGTCAATCATACTGACTTTCGTTCGTTGTGTTTTGTGATTGTCGGATAATTGACTTGGCTATATTATCCGTTTGATGACGCTTGTCATTTGTTGGTTTTATTATATCCCTAACGGCGACGTTGTGTTGGTCGTCGTGGAGCGTGTTTTCACGCCGTATATTCCTTTGCTTTGCTTGTAACGTTTCGCCGATGGGCGTAAGTTACGCGTTTCCTTGCGTATCTCGTTGAGTTTTCCTGGCGGGATATTGCTTCCCCCTACTTGTTTTAAGTTTCGGGACGAAACTTCTTTTAAGGAGGGTAGAATGTAATATCCGCAATTTCGAATTTCGGTAATTTGCTTTTTTCGGCGGAAGTTCGTTTTGACAACTCTATCATGACCGTTTCGTCATTCTGAGAATGATTAATTCTGCACTTTTTGTCATCCGAGTTCGTTTCGGTGTCGTTTTGTTGAGTTCCGTGTCCTTAATCGACTTTTTCACATGGGAGTTCGACTTTGTAACGTCACCATTAATTCTTGGAAACTCCAAAAATTCTGAATCTTTGCAACATTATAGAGCATCAAGTTATATTTCCAATGGTTCAAACGGTGAGTCAATCGGAGTCCAGACGAAGGAGTTATGGTCGAAATAGCTAAGACTACACGATGTGCCTTTTTCGTGTTGGAGTGGACTGTACCGTGTTCCGCGGCACACTTCAGCTGTGCCGCGGCACTAAGCTGATTCCTGGGCGTTTTTCTTGGCCCTAGGCCGCGGCACACTTGTCCTGTGCCGCGGCACACGGGCTTTTTCTGCACTTTTTAGCAGATTTTCGAGGAGAAACATTCATTTTCTCCTCTCTTCTTCCTCCTCCCATTCTAGGCGATTCTAAGGGCGATTTTGGGCGATTTGAGTGCTCCCAAACTTGTAGAGATCATCCACCTCAAGTCTTGTTGTAGATTTTCGACCTCTACTTGAATCATTCATCCAAATCAAGGTATTTTGGCTTGAACCCTTGTTTTTGTAGATTTGGGGATTTTCCTTTTTGATTTCGATTCCAATCCGTTTTTAATCAATTAATTGTTGTATAAACGTTGTTTTGAACTTGTTCTACGGATTGGATACTCGTATCTTTGGTTCGTTCGACCCGAGGGGTGATTTCTTTGTTCTTGAAGGGTCTTGAACATTTAATGTTCGATTAAATGTTCGAATGAGTTCCCTTTGATAGTTTGTTGGGATTTCCGTTGTTTTTGGCCTTGATTCTCGTCGTAATCATGTTTTATTCTTCCTTATGGAGGATTATAGGTGCTCGATGATTCCGATGTTGAATTCCGTTGGTGATTGATGATTCATGTGGTGTTTTCCCGTAGTAATTTGGTCTTTATCGCGTTCTAGATAGTGTTCGGGAATTTGAGGGCTACCCGGCCGTATCCGTTCATTTTTCCATTGCTCGTGATATCGAGGCAAGTACCTTGTCCATACTATTCTTGTTTTATGGATATGATAATTAGTGATCGTCTAAATGTGGTTGCTTGGTCATTTGAATTGAACTTTCAAAAGATTCGGTTTAGTCTTGTTAAAGGCTTGCTTTCAAAATGCGTGTGTTTTGTGAATGGTGTGGTTTGTGAATAACTATATGAATTATATGGATATGTTTGGTGTTGATGTTGCACTTGGTATTGCGTGTGGACGTATATTATTTCATTTCGGTGCGTTGTGGATTGACGTGGTGTTTTGCTAAGTGTTTGATGCCTCTGGGCGAATTGTTTGAATATCCTTGATGTGATATGCTATTTGTGTGAATGTGTGGATATGGTTGAAGGTCTACGGTGACACATGGCACGTGATCATGTGGTCAGGATGCAACAAGTGATTGATCCAACCGTGAGAGCCTGAGATAATCTACGGTGGCACATGGCATGCGATCATGTGGCCAGGATGCAACAAGTGATTGATCCAACCGTGAGATGTGTGTGATTTGTTTCGCTAGCCAGCTCGGGAGGGTCCTTCGAGGCCTCAAGTGGGATTTGTGGCTTCGTCCCGGTCCTAGGCGATGCGCGTGTGCGATTATGTTTTGTTGATTTTATGTCCGTCGAGGACACGTGATGTTGGGCTCTGGCCCTGTGAATTGATCTCGGTTTTCTATTTGCGAAAACAAAACCTTTGGGCTGTGACCCCTGTTGATTTTGGAAAGATAAGGATTTGATAATCCTAAATTGTTTTCTAATAAAACTCTCGATGGCATTTTAAACCGTTTTATAAATTGTTTTCCTTTTATTGTGGTCTTTCGGTTTCTGGAATGTCTTACTCAAACTCTTGCCTCGGGAAGTACTTTTCGTTACTTTTGGATTTTTGAGGATTCCTGGTTATTGTTATTCGTGGAATGTGAATTGTATGGCTCGTATTTTTGCACTTGTACTTGCACTAGCAAAACAGTGGAGTTTTGCTAACCCCCGAGTATTCGGGGGGTGGATGTCTATTTTTGCATTCAGGTTTTGGAGCATAGCACAGGGTCGGCACGAAGGATGATGAAAGATGAACGATACTAATCACACGAGGATTCCTTGATATCGGATTGGTCTAGTTGTATTTTCTTTTCCGCTGCAGTGTCTTTTCCCCGTTGTACGGGAGTTTATTGTATTTTGACCCCTGCGTGGGTATATGTTGGAATTGAGTTGAATGTTATTATTGAAAGACCAAATCGGTCTACTGAGTCGTTTTAGCCTTAAAGGCGATGTTTAGATGTTTGACTGTAGTTATCAGCCTGGTAGATCCTCGAGGAGAGGGTTTACGGCGTGTAATATCCCTGAGTGGATTGGGGGTGTTACACACACTATGGTTATGCGTTGATATTATTCTGCATTGAACCGTGCACACGAGACGTAGTTTCGTGAGGCTAATTAGGTACAATACCACACGTGTATTTGATCGATACCCGGGGTGGCTTGTGCACGGACACATTTCCGGATCGGGCGTACTGTGATTTCCATCTTTGAGCCGTATATTTTTGTCGTTTCATAGTCCATAGTATTGGATGTGTTCGACGGTTTGCGACTGGTTGTTCATACGCCCGAGGGGTATGTTCGACAGTCAAAGTTATTTCTTTGAGATCCATTATTGTTGATCATTTGGAGTCTACCTTGTTGAGGGTATTCTCGGTTATTGTTGGTCCTTTGTTGATCATTTGTAGTCTACCATGTTGAGGGTATTCTCAGTTATCGTTGATCATTTATTGACTGTATTGGAGTCATCATGTCGATAATATTCTCGGTTGACCTATTGTTTTGATCATTGTGATGATCGTATGAGTATTTGGACTGTACGTCGATGTTGCAGTACCTGTTATCATTGTTCTGTGGAAATTTGACTTACATATGTATCGTGTATATTTGGTTTTACCCAAATTGAGATTTGATTGTGCGATCCGACGGACAGGATTTGGCACAGGTTGGATTATTTCCACACTTATAAGTTATGATGAGGTTTGGAGGATTGTTTGTATTTTGGAATACAGTACAGATAATTGTTGATTTCTTTTCGTCATTCGAAAATGCGAATTGTGAATTATGGTAAGGATCGATTTGGTTTGGATTGCCATGAATTGGTAAGGTTATAATGGTAAGATTACGTTGGTAGTATTCTTACAGTATTATTACATTGGTATGTAATTATTTATGATGATGTGATCGGTATCATTATTGAGTATTGTGGCTGACCCCGTCGTGGGCTTTATTTTTAGGTACTCGGAGATCGAGCTAGTAGCGGTCGTGAAGGGATGAGCTTCGATGTGATATCAAGTGTGGCATGTTTTTGAGTATTGAGTATTTATTTCTGGTTGTTTTATTTCCGCTGCAAATGTGTATTTTAAACTGTGTTTTTATCCGCTGCATGTGTATATTTCAAAATAGCTTTTCGGTATCTTTATCCGCTGCGTGTGTGTATTTTTAAATGGCCCTTTTGGCACTTTGCGAACTTGGGTTATTTTCGTCAAATGCTTTTTCCCAATTATTTTCTACGTTTAAGTGGCGGCTTAACGTACACTTTGAACTGTCGAGATTTGGCATTTCGCCTTGTATTTTCAAATGGTATTTTATGACGGTAATTCAGAATCATGTTTTTGAAAGTATTTGAGTAATTGCAAAATATTACCGTCATCAACCTTTTGGCGTTTTTGAATTGGTTTTGTAAACGGTTTTTAGCCTGGTGGGTTCCGGCGTGGGACCCACGGCGCTGTAATATCCCGGATGGTTTTGGGGGTGTTACAGAAGATGGTATCGGAGATTGGGTTTTGTGAAACCCAGGCGTGTGTGTTATGTGGCTCTACCGGTACGGTAGTAGCGTGATTTTTGAAAATGAGTTTTTCTGACTTTTGAGTCGAATCGATTTTTGGAGTTTCCAAAATTTTCGTGATTCTTTTCAAACTGCTATGTGTGATATTGGCGTGTGTTGGTATTGTTTTGAGACTTCATGTGGGAGTCGTGTGCTAGTATCACGGGAGATCGTCGGCTTCACGCACCTGTAAGTATATCGTTTTGGTTGTTCGCTTGTGGCGACGACTGATTGTTTTCGTGATGAGTTGGAAATTTTGGATTTATCTGTTGTTGGTGACTGGTTGCAAGTTTCGAGGACGAAACTTATTTTAAGGGGGGCAGTATGTAATACCCGGATTTTCAGTATAAATTTTTCGCATTATTTTATCTGAGATATACTGTATAGTTTGGTATCTATACAGTATGGATAAAATAAATTGAGAACCGAGACAGTTATACTGGTGTGATTATCATTTTTGATTGACAGATATATTCAGGATATGTTGTATCAGGTTAAACAGATTTGGATATCAGGTATACCGTATGAGAATATCTTTGGATTCAGTATGTGTATTCAGTATGCCGTATGTTTGTATTTTGTACGTCGAGACGTCAGTCAGGAACAGTTGGATTTTTGGCTAAGTATAAAAGCATTACGTACGTTAAGCCTTGGAGCTTACGTACGTAAAATGTGTTAGCTTACGTACGTTATATAGTGTACATAACGTACGTAACAAGAGGAATCGGACAGTGGGGCCCGTGGTCGGCAGCTTTCGGCGCGGATGAGGACAGGTGAGTCAACGGACGGAGTTACGACGTTATACGGGTTGTATTACGACGTAATACGAGTATATCTTCAGAGCAAGTCAATGTACGTATTACGTACGCAACGGATTAAGTGTTACGTATGTTACGGGGCGGCTGGCCGAGTCATGGCCGAGATGACCTGGATGGCCGAGCATGGCCGGTCGTGACTCGTTGTGATGGCCGAGCATGGTCGGCAGTGATTCGCATGGATGGCCGATCACGGTCGGCAGTGACTCGCAGGGATGGCTAGAATTGGCCGATAACGTACGTAAGGCTCGCGGCGATTCTGGCCGTAAGGGCGATTACGTCGTAAGCCACCGCCGATTACGTACGTAAGGGTTCCGGCGCATTGGACAGTAGGGTCGGCCGCGGCCGGCTACGTACGTAAGGACCCGCCGGTTACGTACGTAACGTGCCGGCAGGTCTCGGCCTATATAAGGCCTGGACCGAGTCACCTACTCATTTTTCGTTTTTCTTCGTTTCTTCGCGATTCCTTCGGCAAGAATTGATGGATTTGAGTATGAGCAACTTATAACAACATGTTTTGGAAGTTGGAATCATGGATTAACATCATCTTCCACCCGGATCGAAGGTAAGAACACCTAAACTTTTGGTTTTTGGATGTTCTTGAGATTTCTTGGTGTTTTGGCCGATTTGCTTGGTTTTGATTCAGATTGTTGATTGAACTTGATTGTAAACTCGTAATCATTCATTATTCTTGAAGTTTTATGGAAAGAATTCGAGTATTTCTTTGAATAATCGATTGAATTGGACTATGCCTTCAAAGTGTTCGATGAAATGTCTCAATGAGTAGAACTTGGAAAATTCTACACGTTTTCGTATGAATGGTGATGGAAATGATATTGTTGTGATGATTCTTGGTAATTATGGGAATTTTGTTAAAGGAAGATAATGAATTGGTGATCAAATGATTCGATTATGTTGTTATGATTATGGAATCGTAGTATTCTCGATGTTCTTGGTGGTTTGTTGCGATTCATGATGTTATGAGAAGTATATGTTGAAGGACATGATTATATACACCTTGAATTATGATTAAGGGTTTTTTAGATGTTAGAAAATATCGGGTTATGTTGTTTTATGGATTATGAACGTGAATTTGGATAATTCGTGTTCTTAAAGAACTCTTGAGTTACATGTTTTGATTTTGGAAGGATTTCGGATAATTTTGGAATGTGATTATTCACGATAATAATCGGTAAATTGTTTTCTACGAATTTACAAGTATGAACAAGAAGGAGTTTTGTCTTCGTATTTGGATTTGAAGTTGGAGTCGAATATATTATAAAATCCTTAATGTCGAGATGAATTGATCATTGATTTGATGAATACGTTTTAAGGTGTTGGTGTTTTATATATGGATATGGAATATTCATATCTAGAACTAAGTTATGTGTTTTGGTACAATATTCGTATAGGAATACGAATATGATTTCGGATTTGATAAGTTTATGATTCACTTTTGAGTTTGAGAATTCATAAGTATTTAACAAGTGTTCAATTCGGATAATGGAATTATTTGAATCCTTTGGAATATGGTTATCTATGATGTTGAATTAATCGGATCGTCCGGATTGATGATGATAATCGGTAGTTGATTTTTGTTATGAATTTACAAGGAGGAAACTTGTATCTGTATTTAAGATTGAATTTGGAATCGGTAATGTTAGACCCTTATTGGTTTAAATTGATTATTGATATGATCTTCGGATTGTGGAATCGTATTTTGGTTTTGAGTTCGTGTTTGATTGGTTTGGGTTGTTTGGATTTGTATTTAATCGGGATATTGTAGAACCGTTGTGTTTGTTGATCGGTTATTGATTGTTATTTGTGATCATCGAGTTACGGCTTGTATCGTGGATATGGGTTCGTATTTGTTGAGTTGGATTATTTGGTATTATGTATATGATCGAGGTTTCGTTGAACCGTTGAGTTTGTTGGTTGAGTATGTCGGTTATTGATTTTTATCGAATGTGTGTTAATCGGTTATTGCAATAGGTTGATATGTTTTGATCGTGGATTATGACCGTTGAGTTGCGGTTGAGGCTAAAGAGTTCATAGATTGCTTTTGGTCGGGGCTAAGGAGCTCGTAGACAAAGGCAATGGATTTTGGTAACGGCTTCGTGGTATCGGTATCGAGGCAAGTTTATACTTGTTCAGTTTATAATATTTAATGAATAGTTTCGTTTTCATTTCATTTATAATTCGTATAGCAATGTTGTTAGAAATGTAAGTTTTCGGGATAATGGTTTGTATATCGTACTCTGGTTGTAATAAATCATAAGGTATATGATTTAATTGTGTTCAAGGAAGACGTGATTTATTTTTGGTCAAGGATATAGAATATCGGATATCGAGGATAGTTATCGTGATGACATAAGTATCGGGATAAAGATTTATTGGTATTGAATGGATGGTACCTTATTTGAGATTATTCGTATAAGTGTGTATTCGTTCAGGGATGTTGGTTCGTGGAAAGGATATTGTCTTCGGCTTGTATTGTTCAGTTACGAGGATAATTGTTTTGAGGAATTACTGTATATGTTGTATGTTGATTCCGATTGATTATTTCGTTGAGGGATGATGATCCCAGGGCTGATTGTATTGAGATCGTTGATCGTGTTGATCATTTTTCGGGGATGATGATCGCAGGATTGTTGTTTTGGGTATTGACTAGTCGTGTCGACTTTTCATTGCCAGTCTGTTGTTGTTCACTTCGGTGAGTCTTTTGATCCTTATTGGATATGTGATTTATTGAATTCGTTGTCATGTTGCATCGTGACATATCTGGAATCATATCTGCGTTCCGATTGGTTATTGTGCAGGATTTTTAGCTGGGCACACTATGGTTATGCGTTGATATTATTCCGCATTGAACCGTGCACACGAGACGTAGTTTCGTGAGGCTAATTAGGTACAAGACCACACGTGTATTTGATCGATACCCGGGGTGGCTTGTGCACGGACACATTTCCGGATCGGGCGTACTGTGATGTCCATATTTGAGCCGTATATTTTTGTCGTTTCATAGTCCATTGTATTGGATGTGTTCGACGGTTTGCGACTGGTTGTTCATACGCCCGAGGGGTATGTTCGACAGTCAAAGTTATTTCTTTGAGATCCATTATTGTTGATCATTTGGAGTCTACCTTGTTGAGGGTATTCTCGGTTATTGTTGGTCCTTTGTTGATCATTTGGAGTCTACCATGTTGAGGGTATTCTCAGTTATCGTTGATCATTTATTGATCGTATTGGAGTCATCATGTCGATAATATTCTCGGTTGACCTATTGTTTTGATCATTGTGATGATCGTATGAGTATTTGGACTGTACGTCGATGTTGCAGTACTTGTTATCATTGTTCTGTGGAAATTTGACTTACAGATGTATCGTGTATATTTGGTTTTACCCAAATTGAGATTTGATTGTGCGATCCGACGGACAGGATTTGGCACAGGTTGGATTATTTCCACACTTATAAGTTATGATGAGGTTTGGAGGATTGTTGGTATTTTGGAATACAGTACAGATAATTGTTGATTTCTTTTCGTCATTCGAAAATGCGAATTGTGAATTATGGTAAGGATCGATTTGGTTTGGATTGCCATGAATTGGTAAGGTTATAATGGTAAGATTATGTTGGTAGTATTCTTACAGTATTATTACATTGGTATGTAATTATTTATGATGATGTGATCGGTATCATTATTGAGTATTGTGGCTGACCCCGTCGTGGGCTTTATTTTTAGGTACTCAGAGATCGAGCTAGTAGTGGTCGTGAAGGGATGAGCTTCCCGATGTGATACTGGCGGTGGCATGTTTTTTAGTATTGAGTATTTATTTCTGGTTGTTTTATTTTCGCTGCAAATGTATATTTTAAACTGTGTTTTTATCCGCTGCATGTGTATATTTCAAAATAGCTTTTCGGTATCTTTATCCGCTGCGTGTGTGTATTTTTAAATGGCTCTTTTGGCACTTTGCGAACTTGGGTTATTTTCGTCAAATGCTTTTTCCCAATTATTTTTCGGTACGTTTAAGTGGCGGCTTAACGTACACTTTGAACTATCGAGATTTGGCATTTCGCCTTGTATTTTCAAATGGTATTTTATGACGGTAATTCAGAATCATGTTTTTGAAAGTATTTGAGTAATTGCAAAATATTACCGTCCTCAGCCTTTTGGCGTTTTTGAATTGGTTTTGTTAACGGTTTTTAGCCTGGTGGGTTCCGGCGTGGGACCCACGACACTGTAATATCTCGGATGGTTTTGGGGGTGTTACAATCAAAAGTGCCCCATTTGAACTATTGTATGGACGGAAGTGTAGAGCACCTATCTGTTGGAACGAAGTTGGGGAAAGACTTATTGAGGGTCCTGAATTGATTGAGGTGACTAACGAGAAGGTTGCCATTGCTAAGGAGAAACTTAAAGAAGCAAGGACACGACAAAAGAGTTATGCAGATCGTCATAGGAAGGACCTAGCATTTAATGTTGGGGATCCTGTTTTCCTTAAGGTGTCACCGTGCAGAGGTGTTAAACGCTTTGGTATTAAGGGGAAGTTGAGTCCGCGTTTCATCGGGCCATTTGAAATCTTAGAGCGTGTTGGTGAAGTTTCGTATGGTTTGGCGTTACCTCCTCATCTATCTCATGTGCATGATGTTTTCCATGTGTCTCTTCTAAGAGGCTACAATTATCATCCGCTTCATGTGGTTTCATATCCGTTGGATCAGATCCGTGATGACTTATCATTTGTTGAAGAACTTGAGGCTATTTTAGACCGTCAGGAAAGGGTCATGAGAAATAAAGTCATTCTGTTTGTCAAAATTCTTTGGAAGAATCATCCCGAGCGCGAAGCTACTTGGGAGACCGAAGAATCTATGCGAGCTAGCTATCCGCATTTATTTCCGTGACTTGGTATGTTTTTGTTTAATCATTTCATATCAATTTCGCGGACGAAATTTTCTTTTTAGAGGGGAAGAGTTGTAAAACCCTAAAATCTGGTTTCACATTTTTATAACTAATTTGATTTTTACCTAAGTTTATATTATGATTAATAAATAATTAAAACTATTTGTTATGAAATAAGATACTAATTATTAATATTTATCCTAAACTATGCTTAACTAAAATACTTTATGTTTTCCTTAGCCTATCCTATTGATACAAACGACACAGTTTTTTTTATTATTGTAAACCATACACACGTTTTTGTCTAGAACCGAAATCTATGCATGTCTATTCCATATATATATACGTTTTGACTTACACACTTCAGCAGGATAAGACCAAATATTCATGTGTATATTCTTTCTTTTTAGAAGATATGATTTTATCCCTTGCCTAAACAAACATACACGGGTTTCCTTTTCCTTCACACGGTTTTTCCTTATAATTTGTACGCTTCATTCCCTCCTTATCACACAATATTCAGCCTCCTCTTCTCCCTATAAATATTGAAACATAATCAGCCACTAAACATACAACCATGGAGATCAATTCTGTTAGGGTTTGTGTTCGTTCGTTTGCAAGTTAGGCCACAACTTTGGTGTTCAAGCTTTCGTAGCAGTTTTTGGGTTTTTGTGTGAGCGCCATATTCTTTGTTGTCGATCCTCTTGATTTAGATCTAGGTAAATCATTAACCTTCTTTGTCATGCATTAACGTGTGCGTTTTGGTGTCAATCTATAAGTGTTTATACAATAATATGTATGATTAAACATGTTGGAAGTTGTAGAGATGCGTTTGTTTTCTGGACAGATTCATAACCCTATCTTGTACGGACTATAGCTCGAGTTTTACAATAGATTTTTGCATGATTCTTGAGTCTGGAGATAAGTTCAGAGAGAACTGGTCCGATTGGTTAGAAGTCGATTGGGGTTGATTTGGTCGTCCAAACAATTTATTAGAAAACGGTTGTTCAATCTGGAAATCTTGAGTCTGATTTCAGTCGGATTCTATAATTTTTAATTCACAAACTATAACGATTGAGAACCCCAAGTTTTATCAGGAGAATATTCAATATATTTATTAGTTACTGTAATTTTTGTAGATTTTTATGAAAGGTTTAACTATGTTGATAAATGCAAAACTTTTGGGGTATACCCGCAGTACAGTTTCTGGACAGGTTTGAGAAAACTATTTTTGAAATGGTATTTGCACTTAGAAATAAAATCTGGAAAATTTTTGGGAGGTGCTTAACTCATGTGGTAATCACATGTAAAATTGTAAAACCTCAGAACCTTATTTGTTATACTTTAAAAATCGTAAGAAAACCGAACCAGATTCACATGTGAAACCCTTAACCTATTGATAAGTAACTTTGGAGTAATGAATCCGTTATGATTTTAATGAATGTATTAATAATATATGATTATAATTCATGTAGATTCAGTGGAGAAGGAGTGATCCACCTTTCCTTGTGTTCAATTTCCATTTGCTTTCATTTCTTAAGGTACAGATATTCCGCCCTCTTTCAGTAAGAGTTTCTCATGACTTTATTCTTCCCAATGTTGGTTATTTGATGCTATTGATCCTTATTTGCTTTGTTGTTCATTTTATTATTTCTTGATGCTATATTCATTTCCATGGTCATCATCTTAGTGGATAATTAGAAATTGTCCTTCACGATTATTATATACATCATTTGCCTATTTATGTTGCCCATATTTGTTTAACCAGTCATGGGGGTTCCATGACCTTGCCATTGATGCACCAATGGTATTGACACTATCTGTGGAGGTGTGACTTGTCCACGGCGTTCCGATTTGGTTATATTGCTATATATAGCGCACTTGGCCCATGTATATTGTATGTATGCTTAGTCTAGAACTTGGCAAATGTATATCTGTTTTGCAGGGAGAGTGTATAGATGCATCCTAGGTACTTAGTTATGTTTAGAATTTGGTGAATGGACTTGTGTGTGTGCAATACACCCCATTTCACATTAGTACATGTGGAGAGCTAGACTCCTTTGTACGATATGTTATTTGTTTGTTACTTGGGCATTTTCCTTTGTTTATGCTTGACATCCGTCCCATATTTCCTTTGTTTAAGTTTTGACTCCTTCATCGTTTGTTCTATATTTCCTCGACATCTTGTTCAGCAGGTTCTCTTGGATTCATTCACTATTCTTTCGTTTGTGCTTATTACCTTTCATTATTTATATCTGTTCATTGAGCGTTACCTCAGCCGCATTTTCTTTTCTCTGCGGCAGGTAATAAGCGGGGTGCTGGGCATGAGTGTTGAGAGAAGGAGCTAGATGACCTACCCATGTTTAGATTCCCATTTATGGAGTATTTTAAGACTTAGTATTTTGGAGTTTTATTTCATTTCAGACTTTTGTTTTGGATTATTTCTTTTCACTGACACTTTGTCGAGATAATACTTTGGAAGTCGTTGTTTTGCTTGACTCAGTATTTATTTTATAATAAAGTCTTCCGCTTGCGTTAGTATGTTCTGATTGGCACCATAATGTTATATTTTGGCCCTTTTCAGGTTTGGGTGTTACACAGATAAAGATAAGCCAGGGCGAAGTTCTTATGACATGAAGGATGGACTTGCGATGGCATAGACTTGCCAGTGAATAAGTTCCAGTAGGCCTTCAGCAAGTCTTCATATCCAAATGTTTCCAACTCCTCCAACGTCATACCATCAGAGGGCAGTTTATATAGTCTTTCAAGGAGTTCTCGGTTTATGGAGATCTCCTTCTCTTGCACCATGCTGACAACGGCAGTAAGGGCATAGCCCTTTTTCGCAGAAGTATACATGAACTCAACGTCAAGGAAAATTTCTTCTACGATCTATTTATCGTAGTTCTCCGGGTGGAGATTACCCAATCTATACAGACCGGTTTGTTTGATGCGATAGATGACCAAGTTCATCCCCGACATGTCTTCGTATTTATAGATTATGCACCCTTGAAGAACAAAGCGAACAAAGATACGACTGTCAATAATCATGTTTGAGAAGAAGACATTTTTGCAGAGAGCGAGGGTGAATTGATAGTTTGAAAGTTATGTAGGATGTATGTTGTAGGCTCGTTTAATATGCAGAAAGCGTAAAGAGTTTGTGGATCAGCATACTGGCCCTTTTATAGTGTGCAGGAAAGCTAGGTTACAGTAAACGGTCAGATTTAAGGGATGGGAACCATCTTTATATGAACATACAAGATGAATTAGATGCAACTTGTACACCTAATCCATCAGTTTTTTAAATTAATACCAGGTCCCACCTCTAACACAGTTCAGCTTCCACTATTGCACGATACTGCGATTTGAATTTTGAAATCACTGGTTTTAAGGCATTAAAGTCCAGGTATTGTTTTAGTATTGACAGAGAAATTATTTTAAATCCAGACGATGCACGTGGACTAGAAACAGTTTTGAAAGGTTTAAGTGTATGAATTTAGATACGCTTGAAATATTAATTGAAATCCTACAGTGTATGTGTAATGCCCCAATACTTATTTAAATGCTAACGATCATGGATTTTGATTTTTTAATATTTACAGGTTGTCCGATACTTGAACCGATACGTTCCTAGCATAAAATGAAGGACTTAAAAGGAAAAGATTTCAAGATAAATTATAAGGATCATTTTAGAATTTATGAAAGTGATTTCGAAAAGTTCCGACGATTTGATACATTAAAATTTTCATCACAGAACACTTATATTGCAAGAATAATATTAAATTATTTTATTATTATCGAAAATACATTCCGAGCATATCGAAGATTTAACTCCGACGAGTCCGGAACAGGTCGCAAAATCGAATTTGGACATCAGGAAGGGTCGAACCGGCCGAGCCAAGTTGACGGACATCTGCCGATCACTGCCGGACACGCCTACCGATAGCTGCCGGTCACGACCGACAGAAGCTTCTCGGACACTATCCGGATAAGGATGTCCAGCTGTCCAGATAAGGTCGGTCACGACCGACAGAAGCTTCTCGGCCAGCTGTCCGGATAAGGCTTCCAGCTGTCCGGGTAAGGTTGATTTTCAACCGACTTTAGACTCCTATAAATACATATATATGTAAGTATGTTCCAACAAATAATATAACATTTTGAATCTGTGAACCTCTACTTTAAAACGCCCGTAACATATTTCCCTTCCAAAAATAACAAAGGCCTCAAAAAGCCCGATCAAACAGGAAGCTCAAATCTGACAGTTTTTCAAAGGTGTTTGATAAAAGTCCCCAAAGAGATTTCAGATTTTACATCAAGAATTTATGGCCAGAAATATGAAAAAGCATTTTCAGGTGCTAGGGGCAGCGTATCCGGGATCGAAGAAGGACAACCGAGTCAAATTCAAAGGAAGATGTTTCAAGATTTCAGCAAACGGGGTGAGGTTATACTCTTTTAATATGTTATGGTCATCATTGTGTCGTGTAACATGACGACCCGCGAGGGGTCGAAAGAATGAAAGAAAGCCGAGACGATTCTCACACAGATAAGAATGTTTTATGTGCATTACACAACATGATTTTGACGATTTATAAGGGTTTAATCTCACTGAGTATGCTCGCGTACTCACACCTCGTCATTTATGTTTTTCAGGCTAAGGAAGCGACGAACGGGACAAGCAGAAGATGAATACATACTCCCAACACGATGAAATTCTAAATAATAAAAGATATTATCGCCGTAATTGTTATTATTTTTACGAAACACTTGATGTACTTCAACGAATGTAATTTCAACGTACTATGTCCGAATATTTGATTTCCCATGTTTTCGTAAAACTGTACTGATGTTTGAATAAACGAGTTTTATTGACGATTTACTGACTAAAATGCTTCCGCAAATACTCCGAATTTATATAAAATATTTAAGAAAAAATGAGCTGTGTAACGTTCTTTTTAATTAAGAAAGCCAGGGCGTTACAGTATGTGCTGTATCCGCGAAAATATGTTAGGCGTATTTTTATACGCTTATTTATCATTATTTTATATTCATTTGAAGTGTAAATCTGCATAAATGAGCTTTTAATGCACTATTCTTTTATGTTTTGCAGGAAATTAGAGTCCGGAATCTCGAACGACGAAAAACGGGCGAAAACGGCAATTTTTGGCCTGGGGCCGCGGCACAAGGAAAGCGAGCCGCGGCACACGCAGGTGACTAGCAAGCGCTGAACCAACTGTACCGGAGGCCACGGCACGTTGATGCTGAGCCGCGGCCCGTGAAGAAAAACATGCGCCGAGGTATAGGCGCTGAAGGCTAGCAGCTGCGGCACACACTTACTGAGTCGCGGCCCACGGGGCGGTTTTGATGTGTTGGCCGCAGTTCTGGGCCGTTTTTGGAGTCTGTTCCCAACCTAATTCCCAGCCGCGTTTTGGATGCTAAGGATAGTTATAAATAAGCATTGAAGGTCAGAATTATGGGGGAGGTGGATCATCATCGAGGAATCAAGAAGAAGCAGAAAACACCAAGGAACAGAGCGCGGAAGCTAGAGAACGGAGAAATTGGAGTTCTTCGACTGCGTTTGATCTTTATGCTTTCTTTATTTATTTTTGTATTTTTATTTTCTAGCATGTCAGGCTAAAACCCTAGTCTAGGATTTTGATGAAACCGAGGCTTTGATGAATTAACTTTTGATTATCAATTCAATTCCCTTTCCTATTGAGTCTTCCCCAATTGTTCTTAATGCTTTCAATTGTGTGGCCTATAATTGAATTGTTTTGTTTACGCAACTCGAATCGGGAGAGGAGAGTTGGTAGGAAATAATTGGTGAGAATTGTTTTATCTTGTGAGATAGGAATATACTCATAGGAATTACGTGGCCTTTCTGAAGTTTTCGTACTTTTTACCTATTGTCGAATTAATCCACCTAGGAATAGAGTGTATTATTCGCCTTAGATAATTCTATTGACCTCGTGAGAGGCGGTAGAGTATTTTAGCAACCTTCGCCTTTAATAAATTGGGAAATCATTAAATTCATATAATCATGAGTAATTCGGATAAACCGAGGTGGATTCACAATCCTAGATTAATTCCTTATTTGATTTTCTTCCTTTGAATAATTGATTCTACTATTTCTTTGCTTTTATTAATTTTCCTTAATTATTCTTGCATCTCCAATTTCGATAGTTCAGATAAAATTAGAATACTCATAAATCGGTAATTAGTAAATCAGTCCTTGTGGGAACGATATCTTACTCATCACTTTATTACTTGTTTACGATAATGTGCACTTGCGTGCACCGAATATCGCAACAAGTTTTTGGCGCCGTTGCCGGGGACTGATTATTTTACTAATATCGATTTTGGTATTTCTAGTCTTAGTTTGAACATTTTATTTTATTTTTGTGTAATTTTAATTATTTGTTTTTCCTTTCAGGAATTTCTGGTTAGTGCATGAGAAAATTCGGTAACGAAGGCCTACTACCTTTGGATACTGAACTCGAGCGCACTCTTCGGAGAAGCAAGAAGGAGAAATGTGAGCTACCGACAACAGGTACCATGGCCGATAATACGGGAAATCACGAAGCAGACAACCCCATTCAGCAAGCTCAACCGGCATTAGCACTCCGTGATTACGCAATGCCACAAATAAATGCAAACTTTTTGAGGATCCGGCGTCCAACCATCTAAGCCAACAACTTCGAAATCAAGCCGGCTATTATTCAGATGGTGCAAGCAAGCCAATTTTGTGGATTGGCGAACGATGACCCCAACGCACACATCGCTTCGTTTCTCGAGATTTGTGACACCTTAAAAAATAATGGTGTTACCGATGATGCCATTCGTCTGCGGCTTTTCCCTTTCTCTCTAAGGGACAAAGCAAAATTTTGGTTGAATTCTTTACCGCCGGGCTCTATCACGACTTGGGCAGAATTAGCACAAGCCTTTCTGGCTAAATTCTTTCCACCATCGAAGACAGCGAGATTAAGGAACGAGATCACCACGTTCGGGCAATTTGATATGGAGTCGCTTCACAAAGCTTGGGAGCGATACAAGGATTTATTACGGAGATGCCCACACCATGGATTACCTGATTGGCTATAAATCCAAACCTTTTATAACGGATTGAGTGCTTCTACATGCACTCTTGTTGATGCAGCCGCTGGTAGCGCCTTAATGGGAAAAACGATGGCTGAAGCCCACTCTTTATTAGAAGCTATGGCTGCAAATGCTTATCAGTGGCGTTCCGAACGAGTGATTCTGAAGCAAGTAATGGAAATCTCAAATAACACTGAATCATGTAATTGGTGTAATGGGTCTCATCCTAGCGCAGAGTGCCAAGTTGGAAATCCTTTCGAGCAACCTCCGATAGAACAAGCTCAGTTCGTGGGGAACGGGAATCGAAAAAATAATCCGTACTCCAACACATATAATCCGGGGTGGCGAAATAACCCAAACTTTTCACGGAAGAACGGACAGAACTTAAACCAACCTCAGTTTGCTCAACACCTATAGTAACCTCCTCCCGTTCCAAAGATCTCTCTCGAGGAAGCAATGGCGAAATTGGCAGCAAATACGAGTCAGTTCATGACCCGTACGGAAGCCACCTTGCAAAACCATTCCGCCTCTATTTGCAACTTGGAAGTCCAATTGGGGCAAATAGAAAATGTGTTAACAGCCCGCCCTGAGGGTACCTTGCCAAGTACAACCGAGACGAACCCCAGAGAAAGTATAAATGCCATCGGTTTGAGAAGCGGGAAGGAAGTGCGTGAGCAGCCCGGGCAGAACAAAAAGAGGGGTGATGATGAGGAGAATAAAAATGCGGTGACTGAGGAATCACAAATTTCAAGACCCTCGAAATTGTTTCCAGATAATCCGACAGCCTATGTTCCACCCGTCCCGTTTCCATAGTGTTTGCAAAAACAAAAATTGGACAAATAATTCTCCAAGTTTCTTGACGTCTTCAAGAAACTACATATCAACATTCCATTTGCCGACGCCTTAGAACAAATGCCAAGCTATGCGAAGTTTATGAAGGAAATCTTATCTAAGAAAAAGAAGATCGAGGAATATGAAACGGTGGCACTGACTGAAGAGTGCAGCGCAATCTTGCAGAGAAAGCTCCCACCTAAATTGAAGGACCCAGGAAGCTTCACTATACCGTGCACTATTGGGAATTTGTCTTTTGATAGAGCGTTATGTGATCTCGATGCTAGCGTTAATCTCATGCCTCTTTCTATTTTCAAGAAGCTAGGAATTGGGGAAGCGAAACCTACTACGGTCTCTTTACAACTAGCCGATAGATCAATCAAGTACCCGAGAGGGGTAATCGAATATGTCTTGGTCAAGGTCGATAAATTTATTTTCCGTGCTGATTTCATTGTGCTTGATATGGAAGAAGACCATGAGATTCCGATTATATTGGGTAGACCATTCTTAGCTACCGGAAGGACCCTTATTGATGTCCAGGAGGGTAAATTAATACTTCGGGTTGAAGATGAACAAGTCACGTTCAAAGTATTTCGATCTCTCCCGTGTCCAAGCACGGACAAGAAGTGTTCACAAATTGATATCTTTGAGAAAGACACACCGAGAGAGTTGTCGGTCGAAATGTTCAGAATCCGTTTTAGCTGCTCCAACGTCTAAGAGTAATGAAGAACGAATCGTGTATCATAAGCATTTGAATATGTCGTCTCCAACATCCGTTCATCCACCATCGAAAAATTCTCATGCTGTCATAAGTTCGCCTGTGGAGTTGAAAATTAAGCCAGATGTCAAACGAGTACCAAGTCAATTGCAAAATGGGTGTTTTGGAAGGCTACTATTGTTAAAGTCGTTTCGCAAAGAACGTTGGATATCCAAATCAAAAGTCGAACGGTTGAAATTTAATGGTCAACAATTTAAATCACGTAATAACGGTTCGATGGAACGTGCGGAGTCCAAATGGTCTTTGCAAAATGCAAATTGATCTTCAAAAAGTCCGGCTGAAGACTATAAACTTAGCGCTTCTCGGGAGGCAACCCGAGTATTAGTTGTAGATTTTTATTTTTATTCTTCAGTATTTTCATGCATTTTAGAATTTTTATTTTTCGTCATTTTTGCTTTGATATGCTCATCCATCACGTTCTTGATGTGTTCCTTTGAAAATTCTGTGCAGAAATCACCCCAGGGGAAGAATTCAGCAATGAGCCGCGCCACAAGGATAGTGAGCCGCGGCACACAAGTTGAAGGAAAAAGGCCAAACGAACTGTACTCTGTGCCGCGGCACGACCTTACAGAGCCGCGGCACATTCGGTCCCTGAGCCGCGGCACAAATGCACTGAGCCGCGGCACAACAAATACACCAGATGCGCCTAGGAACCTGTACTACGTGCCGCGGCACGGAACAAATGAGCCGCATCACACTTACACGACGAGCCGCGGCACACACTTATTGAGCCGCGGCACATGGCGACCTAGAAAACACACCAAGGCATGCTGTACTCTGGGCCGCGGCTCACTTAAGCTGTGTCGCGGCCCCTGTTGTGAATTTGAACAGCCCAGCACCCCTTTTATAACTCGATTGGCCGAAAATTGTAAGTGTCTTTCCCCTTCCTTCGCACAAGCACTCGGCCGACTACCTCACAATTTTTCTTCTTCTTGCATTTCTTCAATCCAAGTCAGGTAATTCTCAATCTCTTAATCCTTATTGATTCATGAATTGAAAAGTGAAGTATTGTTGTTCATTCGATGATGAATATGTAGTTAGTTTTTCAAAGTTCTATCAAAATTTGAGTTGGAATATGAAGTTTTTGGTTGATTATTGATTGTATTTGTTGATCATGAATGAATTGGTGATGTTATTTGTCGTTTGTCATGGCTATATACTCATGTTGTTATTTTTGGGGATTGGATTTAACCATTAACATTTTTGTTCTTCATTTAAGCTTATGCACACTAAGTGTTTGATGAATTGCGTCAATGAAATATTTTGAACCAAATGTTTTTAAAACTATTTGCAACAAATTATTTTATGGGTTTACATTGTACCCCAACCCTTACGTCAAGTTTAAATGTGAAAGATCAACTTTAATTTTCTCTAACGACGGTGCAAGCTCGCTCAACTCGATATTCACATTTTGCATACCTTAAGTCAAGTGGTGTTGTTTTCCTTAAAGTTTACGTAATTTCCGGTGTTTATCTTTTCAGGAACTTGCCATGGCCAGAAAAAAAAAGGTTAGCACAAGGACTAGGACACAATCGTCCCCCACAAGAAGGGAGACTTCACATAGCCAAGCCGAGTTGGAGTCGCACCAATTCTCCGACCCGGAAATTCATAAAATATTCATTGAAAAAATCCGTCCTCGACCTTTGATTCCGGAGCGGATTCACTCCCGCCCCCCAGGACGGTGAGCTTCTGACAATGATTGACGAGATGGGGTGGGCCCGTTTCGCTGCGCCTCCCGAGCCGGCTGTTATCTCCATAGTCCAGGAGTTTTATGCTAGCGTTCTGTTGAAGCATATTCGGGCTGGGCAGATGATACCGCAGTCAGATACTCGGACTCAGGTCGTCGTACGAGGCATTACTGTGGATTTTTCAGTGGCCGCCATTCGGAGATTATTCGAGCTGCCAGTGGTGGACGATACAGCGTATACGCGAGCTATGAGTGGCCTCACGAGGGAGGCCCTGCTCGAGGCACTCACACAGCCCAGCTCCGTATGGGAGACTCGCGCCCCGGGTTTGTCAGCCTTCTATTTTAAGAGATCACGCCTCAGTCGGCTTGGGCGAGCCTGGTTGTATTTCCTCTGCGCACGTGTTGATCCTACCTCTCAGATTCGCTCAGTTTTACTCTCTCGTGCCCGTACATTATATGCTATCACTACCGGGGTCAGATTCGATGTGGCCCCTCTTCTGGTCCGATCTATCCTTCAGTGCATTCAAGGAGGGTCCAAGACGGGGCTGAAGCACCCCTCTCTCATCTGCGCTCTATGCCGCCAGTCGGGCATGACTTGGTCAGATGATGAGCCGATGCTAGCCCCCCAGGGTCCGATTGATCATCGCATCATTTCTCACTTTGACCAGTGGGGTGGAGCGCCGGCACACGCTCGGTGATGAGTATTTCTTCTTGACGAGGCACACGAGCAGTCCCCCGAGCCTCTTCTTCTGACACATGGGCAGGCAGAGTCTAGCTCGCCGCCCGATAGAGAGCACCTGCAGGCGATGTTCGACGGCCTGAGAGAGGAAATGAGGAGAGAGAGAGAGAGTGAGCCACCTAGCTGCCTTGAGAGAGGAGATGTGGACGGAGAGAGAGAGAGCCTCCTTGCTGCTGTCCGGGAGGAGATGAGAGAGCAGGCCCGCCGGGCTAACCGACGCGAGGAGAGGCGCCTGGCAGTGAGGGATGCATACCACCAGGACTACCTTGCTGCGTGGACGAGCCATATTCTGCACTCGGACGGGACATTCATTCCACCATCTAGGCCATCCACACCACCTTCCTTGCCGGACGAGGCGGGCACCAGTTCATGAGCTGACATTAGGGGAGTACTTGACCTTTTCTCTTATTGCATATTTCTATCTATGTCCATTGAGGTCAATGTACGTCCTAAGTTTGGGGGGGTTTACTTTTAGTTGCTTTTTACTTATTCGTTTGCATTTTTTGTTTTTTTTCATTATTTTTTACGCTAGCCTTGCTTGTCATAATATTATTTGCAGTCGTGAATTTTTCGTGCTTCGTTGTGTAAAACTGATGTTATGATACTGATTTCTCTTAGAAGAAACGGTTGAGTTTTAGTCGAGTTGCAGTCAGCGATATCTGTTTATGTTGAGTATGAATTTAAGTCTGATATTTTGCGTGATTGTAGAAATTTTAGCGTATAAGAAAGGAGACATATGTGTTTTCAAATCGCCATCTATATGTTTGGTTATACTTTTCGCGTAGCTAGTTATCCAGTAACATGAGTCGTGTTGGCACTTAAATTGAGTTTAGAGTCGGACAGTCTTTCCTAAAAAGTTGAGATATTATATGTTCTATGATGGGAAGTCTAGTAACAGGGGGTATTCACGTGACCCATTGTTTACTCTCGTGTAAAACGACAACCCTAAATAGACTAATGGTTTAGAGATATCGCATGTGCTGATGATGGGGAGCCTAGTAACTCGGGGTATTCGCATGACCCGTTGTTTACTCTCGCGTAAAACAGCGACCTTGAATCGGACGCGGGAATAGCTATTCGAGTTTTTTCTCCGCTATGGAGGCGAACTTCGTAACTAGAAGCATCCATGTACCCCATGAATGTCTTTTACGTCAAACGGTTCCCTAATACATGAGAATGGAAATCCACCCTAGGGATATCCCGATGAAACATCCCGAGAGCCGGAACCTAGTGGGTAACTCGAATCATTTTATTGATCATATATAAGGGAATGCTGTCCGAGGGTTAATTTTGACGATGAAACTCTTTGAAATTTTTGCCACTAGACTGTGGGACTGGGCGACTTGGCTTGTTTATTCTAACCCTTCATATTGGCGGTCGATTAAATTCACGCTTGTTAATCTTTGAGCTTGATTTTCTTCATGAACGATTGATTAGCACTGAAAATGGTTACTTTGTGGAATCAGTGTCCTGGATGTGACTCACTATTACGATACTTGTATTGTTCTTCGAGATTTTCAGGGTAGTATTGATTAAGTTGAGCACTATGGATTTGCACGATTATTCACGATAATTTTTGTTGGAAATTAATTTTTGCTTGAGGACAAGCAAAGGCTCAAGTTTGGGGGTATTTGTTAGGCGTATTTTTATATGCTTATTTATCATTATTTTATATTCATTTGAAGTGTAAATCTGCATAAATGAGCTTTTAATGCACTATTCTTTTATGTTTTGCAGGAAATTGGAGTCCGGAAGCTCGAACGATGAAAAACGGGCGAAAACGGCAATTTTTGGCCTGGGGCCGCGGCACAAGGAAAGCGAGCCGCGGCACACGCAGGTGACCAGCAAGTGCTGAACCAACTGTACTGGGGGCCTCGGCACGTTGATGCTGAGCCGCGGTTCTGGGCCTTTTTTGGAGCCTGTTCCCAACCTAATTCCCGGACGCTTTTTGGAGGCTAAGGATAGTTATAAATAAGCATTGAAGGTCAGGATTATGGGGGAGGTGGATCATCATCGAGGAATCAAGAAGAAGCAGAAAACACCAAGGAACAGAGCGTGGAAGCTAGAGAACGGAGAAATCCGAGTTCTTCGACTGCATTTGATCTTTATGCTTTCTTTATTTATTTTTGTATTTTTATTTTCTAGCATGTCAGGCTAGAACCCTAGTCTAGGATTTTGATGAAACCGAGGTTTTGATGAATTAACTTTTGATTATCAATTCAATTCCCTTTTCTATTGAGTTTTCCCCAATTGTTCTTAATGCTTTCAATTGTGTGGCCTATAATTGAATTGTTTTGTTTACGCAACTCGAATCGGGAGAGGAGAGTTGGTAGGAAATAATTGGTGAGAATCGTTTTATCTTGTGAGATAGGAATATACTCATAGGAATTACGTGGCCTTTCTGAAGTTTTCGTACTTTTTGCCTATTGTCGAATTAATCCACCTAGGAATAGAGTGTATTATTCGCCTTAGATAATTCTATTGACCTCGGGAAGGCGGTAGAGTATTTTAGCAACCTTCGCCTTCAATAAATTGGGAAATCATTAAATTCATATAATCAGGAGTAATTCGGATAAACCGAGGTGGATTCACAATCCTAGATTAATTCCTTATTTTATTTTCTTTCTTTGAATAATTGATTCTACTATTTCTTTGCTTTTATTAATTTTCCTTAATTATTCTTGCATCTCCAATTTCGATAGTTCAGATAAAATTAGAATACTCATAAATCGGTAATTAGTAAATCAGTCCTCATGGGAACGATATCTTACTCATCACTTTATTACTTGTTTACGATAACGTGCACTTGCGTTCACCTAATATCGCAACAAAATACAGCGTTCCCCCTTAACAGGTACATAGAGGATTCAATTCTTACAGCAGTTGATGACTAATGTTGTATTCTAGGGTCATACTATGTTCCCCCTTAATTAATGCACACATCATCTGTAGGAAGGTATTTTTACCCTCTTCTTCCTATAGTAAGGGTATAACTCGCAGTTCTGAGTGTACGATTAATTAAAGTGGATAATGTATTCATGGGGTCTTACAGCATTCTCCCTCAATTGATGAGTAAAATTAAAAACTTACAGGGAGTCGAACTGTAGCATTCCCAATTCTTCGTGGGGCATACAGAACGTGGTGGTACTAAGAGGCTTTATAAAGATGTCGGCTAACTGAAAGTCTGTATGAATTTTCTTGATCTGAACATCTTTCATCTCCACATGATTCCGAATGAAATGATGCTTCATATCAATATGCTTGGTCCTTGAGTGCAATACAGGATTATCCGTGATTGTGATTACACTCGTGCTGTCGCACATGATTGGAGTTTCTCTTGCATGAATGCCATATTTTTGTAGTTGTTGTTGCATCCAGAGGATCTACAAACAGCAACTTCCAGCATCATAATATTCCGATTCAGCTCTAGAAAGCGAGATGGACAATTGTTTCTTACTGAACCATGACACAAGTCTTGGTCCAAGGAAGTGACAGGTCCCGCTTGTACTCTTCCTATCCAACATACAGCCTCCAATATTCGAGTCGTTGTAGCCTATGAAATCGAATTCTCCTTTCTTAGGATACCACAATCCTACATTGATTGTTCCTTTTACGTACTTAAGAATTCGTTTGGTTGTGGTGAAGTGTGCCTCTTTTGGTGCTGCTTGATACCGAGCACACACTCCTATAGCAAATTGGATATAGGGTCTACTGGATGTTAGGTACAGGAGTGAGCCTATAAGCTTTATGTAAGAGTGATTGATCAACCGACTTTCCGGCTTAGTCAGCACTTATATATGTGGAAGTTCTCATAGGGGTAGATGATGATTTGTAAGTATTCATCCCGAACTTGTTAAGCAGCTCATTGATGTATTTCTCCTGGTTGATGAATATACATGTAAGAAGTCACATGCAAACCTAAGAAATATCTAAGTTCTCCCATCATACTCATTTGAAATTTACTTAGCATGAGATGAGATAACTTTTGACATAAAGCGAGGTTACTTGAACCAAAAATAATATCGTCTATGCATATTTGTACCATGAGAAGATCGTCACCTTCCTGGATTTTGAAGATGGTTTTGTCAACTTCACCTTTCTCAAATCCATTATTGATGAGATATAGTGACAGGGTTTCGTACCACGCCCTAGGTGGCAAACCCTGGAGGTTGTTCAACATAAACTTCTTCAGATAGGTCTCAATCTAGGAATGTGCTCTTAACATCCATTTGATATAGGATGAAGTTCTTATGAGCGGCAAACACCAGAAATATCCTAATGGCTTCTAGTCTTGCTACAGGGGGCTAAAGTTTCATCATAATCTATTCCTTCTTCCTGTCTGTAATGTAGTACCCGTACTTTTATTGACTATTTGGCCTTGCCGTTTTCCTTATTTCGTAGCTCTGTAAACTCTTGGTGATGTTGTCAATATTGTTATAGAGCTTCATATCTTGTTTGGATCACAATCGTGTTGTTTAGACCTTGCGGAAGAGTCCTGGGTTAGAGAAATAGCGCACGCTAGGCCTAGGGTAACGCACGCTAATTCTGCTTGAGTAGCGCCCGCTAGTCTTGAGCCGTAGCGC
The DNA here is from genome assembly GCA_033398695.1 of Orobanche coerulescens. NCBI lineage: Eukaryota > Viridiplantae > Streptophyta > Magnoliopsida > Lamiales > Orobanchaceae > Orobanche > Orobanche coerulescens. The sequence continues at coordinate 30,924,511 of CM065819.1, read as the reverse complement.
GCGCTAAGGGACCAGTCAGTTCAGAACCAGTAGCTCGGACTGCTCTCTGGACTGGCAGTTAAGTCGCGCTAGGAGTTTGTTAGCGCACGCTATTCGTGGTTAGTAGCGTACGCTAACACCCATTCGTAGCGCATGCTAAGGGGCTGGTCGACAGAGGCAGTGAGGTTGTCAGGTTTTTTGGACTATCAGGTAACGTACGCTAGGCTTCGGCTAGCGCACGCTAAAGCTGTTGCATAACGCAGGCTAAGCCATAGCGGTAGCGCACGCTAAGGCTTAAGCAGGGCAAGGACAGTAGGTTCTGGACTCCAGTTACTAGACACCACTTTTTGGCTAGCGCACGCTAGAGAAAAGCGATTAGCGCATGCTAGCGGGGCTGGCAGAAGCCACTGGACTACCCGGTGACATCGCTAGCGCACGCTAATGAAGGAAGTGTAGCGTGTGCTAGACTGGGCGGATATATATTGGACAGTTGACTTCCATTTCGTCATTTTTCATCCTCTTCACTCATTTCCGACGGGAGCAGCTTGGGAGAGATGATTTTGGGCCATTGGAAGCGATTCTTCATCAAACAACAACATATTTGGTTGGAGAACAAGGATTTCACAACATCTAATCCATCCCAACGTCCAAATCAAGGTAAAAATCCTTAGAACCCTATTTTTGGGAATTTTGGGGGTTTTCCTAGATTCGTCCGATTTATCCGTTTTGAAGCTTGAGAACCTTGAGATTATGATGTATCTATTCCATATTCATACTTTTCCTATGATTTTACGGATTGTATTGTGCCCTTTTCGGACTTGTGAGAGTTTGGGCGATTTTCCAACCTCTAGTTGTTTATCCGTGTATTTTCGTGAATCGTAGATGGGTTTCAGGAGTTCCTTCATGAATTATGAGTATAAATTATTGATTATCATATCCCTTACGAATCGTTTAGGTGCCGGAAGCGCGTTCTTGGACCTACCTAACTCATACTCTTTTCCGTTCAATTTCATGATGTCTCAAAGGCAAGTATATATTTATGATTATATGTTCTCGACTTTGAAAGTAAGATATATGAATGTTATGATTGTTTATATCCACTTTGGGGCGGGCCGACAGGTCCTGTGGGGGCTTCGTAGCCTTTGGTGCGATTCCACGGATGATTTGGGTTAACCACTCTGGGGCGGGCCGACGGGTCCCCTGAGGGTTCCGTAGCCTTTGGTGCGGTTCCATGGTTGATCATGTATGCATTGTTGTGATGCTATGAGATTTAGTTATTCCGGAATACTAGTCTTGAATTGATGAATTGACGGTTACCTTTACTTTATTGTCGAGGAGTATTGTGTTTCATACTTGATATACTTGCACTAGCTATTCGACGGCTAACCCCTTTATGGGGGAAATACTTTTCATGTATTTTAGGTTCCAGGAGAGCGGACAGGAAGGTATCGGGTCGGCATGAAGATGATGGGCAAGTGTGATACAATGTCTTTCCTCCGGTTATGTTTTGAGTTTCTCCATTCAGTGTTGTTGTACTGGAATGGTTATTAAATACTCGAGTATTGTTTTCATTTTCTTTATGTTCCGGCCTGTGTTGGCCGAGGTATCGATTTGTATTGTGATGTGTTTGGATACATTGGATATGTTTTGAATACCCTTTGTATTATTCTTCATTCCATTGTATGTAGACCTTCTCGGTCAAAATTTATAGTTCCGCGTATGTTTAGCCTTGTGCGTCCCATGGTGGGGCTTACAGCGCTGTAATATTCCCTGAATAACTTGGGGGTGTTACAGAATATGGTATCATAGCTTAGGTCTATGGATACCTAGGATGTCGGTCTTTTGGGTCAATTGAGTCGTTATTTGTCCACAGTATCACTACTCTGTCATCATCACAGTGCGACCGGTACTTGTAAGACCTCTTACTTTTCTGGTGTTTCCTTATTCGTTTCGCTTCTATTTTAATATTCTTTAGAATCGGTCACTTTGATGACGTGCGATTGAATTGTACTTACGTGCCTTGTGTGTTCTTCATTATGTCAGCTGGTAGGGGCCGTGGCCGTGGTCGTGGCCGTGGACGTGGAAGAGGTCGTGGCGCGGCTGTTTCCATCAGTTCTGTTGCGGGGTCGACCAACCCCATTTGTCGAACTCGGTGCATCCTGACACCGAAAGTCAGCACGACCAGTCGACTGGCCAGGGGAACAGCGCGGATGTTGGAGTTGCGAATGTACTTCAACAACTGGCTAACCAGATGACCATTTTAGCCCAAACCGTTCAACTAAATAATCTGAATCCGAACGCGGATGCCTTGCTTTAGAATGTGATCCGTATGCACCATCCACAGTTTGGCGGTGCCACAGACCCATTAGGTTGGGAAGATTAGCTAGCAGAGTTGGAGAAAATTTTTGAAGCGGTCGATTGCCCCGAAGTGAGGAAAGTACCGATTGCCCAGTATTTCCTCACTAAGGAGGCCGCTACATGGTGGAAAGTCATCAAGCCACAGGATCGTGTTGCCACGTGGGATGAATTTAAGGAGCTTTTGGAGGCCGAGTTTTGTCCTTGGCCGGTGCGAGAGGGCCGAATCCGAGCCTTTTTCGAGGCTAAACCGCAGAATATTCCTGTTTCGCAAGCAATTGTAGAGTACAACCAACAACTGATCCACGTGAAGGATCAAGTGCGGAACGAGCGTGATAAGATTCGTTATTTTGATATGTGGATGAATTTGGACTTACGGCGGTACATGGCCGGATTTGCTTGCACCACACTAAAAGAGTATCAGGACAGAGCTTCAGCCCATGATATGTTAAGCCCCGACAATGATGCCGTTGAATAATCGAAGAAGCAGAGGGTTGCGGGGAATTTTTCTGGTTGTAAGTGTGGCAACTTCCAAAGGTCACAGACGACTAACCGTTCTACCGGACAGTCGTCACATTCTGCTAAAGGGAAGAGGGGTTTCCGTTCTACTCTGGGCACCACAAATCGCACGGTAACTTGCTATAATTGTGGTCATCCAGGCCACGTTAATTTGGAATGCAATTTTCCGCCATTGAAGTGTCACACTTGCGGACAGATGGGACATAGAGTGGCTTATTGTTCCGAACCAAATCAAACTTTGGACACTCGGGCTTCTGCCCCAGCACCACTTGACCAAGGCGTTAATCAGCGACAATCTTTTGGTCAATCTCGGCAGAGTTACGGCAGGGGCTGGGGACGGGTTCAGAACGCTGGAGGGGGGAACTCTAGCGTCGGTTCGGTACAACCACGGGTCTATGAGATGCGTCGATCAAATGAACCCAATGCAGCGGTGGCTTCAGGTACCATTAATATTTTATCTCATCCAGTCCGTGTGCTTTTTGATACGGGTGCTACGCATTCTTTTATTTCCTTGGAGTGTGTACGCCGTTTGAATATAACTTGTATGACTGCTTGCGATCCCTTTATTGTGAAACTACCTAGCGGGGATAGAATTATGGGAAACTGGGAGATTAAAGATTTTCCGGTGATTATATCCGGTATGGAATGGTTATCGAATCCGATTGTAGTTGATATGGTAGGCGAGGACGTGATCCTCGGCGAGGATTGGCTTGATAGTCACCAAGCAATTATGAATTATCGTACGAAAGTTATCACCATGATGACTAAAGACGGAACCAAGTACTCATTTTTGGGATGTAAATCGGGCCAATCCAAGTTACTTATCAGCGCCATGAAGGCCGTAAAATTTTTGAATAAAGGTTGTACGGGCTATTGGTGTTATGCCTTGAAAACGGAAGGGAACTAAGTCGATTTCTCTTCGATCCCGGTTGTTAGTGAGTATCCCGATGTTTTTCCGGATGATCTCCCAGGATTACCGCCAGATCGAGAGATAGAATTTTCTGTGGACTTAGAGCAAGATGCGGCTCCGATTTCTAAGGCACCTTATCGAATGGCACCTTCCGAGATGCAGGAATTAAAGAATCCATTGGGAGAACTTCTGGAAAGAGGGTACATTAGACCGAGCGCTTCGCCTTGGGGCGCGCCTGTTCTTTTTGTAAGGAAGAAGGATGGTTCACTACGTTTGTGCATTGACTACCGTGAGCTGAACAAAGTAACCATCAAGAATAAATACCCTTTGCCTCGTATAGACGATTTATTTGATCAGTTGCAGGGGGCTGCAGTTTTCTCGAAAATTGATCTAAGATCAGGGTATTATCAACTCAGGGTGAGAGAGTCCGACGTTCCGAAGACGGCATTTCGGACGAGATATGGGCATTATGAATTTGTAGTTATGCCTTTTGGGTTGACTAATGCACCGGCAGTATTCATGCAGTTAAGGAATAAGATTTTCATCGAGTATCTCGATAGGTGTGTGGTCATCTTTATTGACAACATTTTGATCTATTCTCGAGATAAAGAAGAACATGCCCGACACTTGCGTTTGGTACTAGATATTTTGAGAATCGAGCAACTTTATGCAAAATTCTCAAAATGTGAATTCTGTTTGGAAGAAGTTATGTTTCTCGGCCATGTGATTTCGGCCGAAGGGGTTCGTGTTGACCCGCAGAAGATTGAGGCAGTGCTAGATTGGGCACTGCCTAAAAATGTTAAGGAAGTTCGTAGCTTTTTGGGCCTTGCTGGGTATTACCGTCGGTTTGTCGAGGGGTTCTCGAAACTCGCTCGGCCGCTTAGGAAATTACTCCAGAAGACCGAAAAGTTTGTTTGGTCGGATGAGAGACAACAGAGCTTCGATGATCTGAAGAGACGTTTGACTTCAGCGCCGATTTTAACCTTACCACATGGTAGTGAGGGCTTTGTAGTTTATAGCGACGCTTCGGGTCAAGGTCTTGGCTGTGTGCTTATGCAGCATGATAAGACGATAGCTTTTGCGTCACGACAACTAAAGCCGTATGAGATGAATTATCCTACTCACGATTTTGAGTTGGCCGCAATTGTTTTCGCACTCAAGATTTGTCGGCATTATTTGTATAGTTCTCCGTGTCGGATTTATACCGATCACAAGAGCCTAAAGTATATTTTCAGTCAGAAGGAGCTGAATATGAGACAGAGACGTTGGTTAGAGTTGATAAAGGATTATGATTTAGAAATTCTTTATCACCCCGGAAAAGTTAATGTCGTCGCGGATGCTTTGAGCCGCAAACCGGAATCTCTTCAAATGCTCGAGGTTCTTACATCTCAGACGAAAATTAGTCTGGATTTAATTGAGCAAGGGATAGAAGTTTGGCTTTAACGAGTACATGGACAGTTGTGTACTCTCGAAATTACTTTGTCCTTGGTTAACGACATCAAAGGGAAGCAGTGGAGTGACCCGATGATTTCTCAACTGAAGGAAGATGTAATTAAAGTAAAAGCTCCTGGCTTTATGGTTCACGAGGATAGTATTCTGAGATTTCAGGGCAGGCTTTGTGTTCCGAATGATCAAGAGTTGAGGCAGAGAATTCTCCGAGAAGCCCATGCTACGCCTTACTCAATCCACCCCGGAACGAGTAAGATGTATAAGGATTTGAAACGAAATTTTTGGTGGAATAACATGAAGAAGGATGTCACGGAATTTGTACTATGGTGCTTGATGTGTCAACAAGTCAAGATCGAAGATCAATGACCAGCGGGGTTGTTGAAGCCGCTTCCCATTCCCGAGTGGAAGTGGGAAGACATCTCTATGGATTTCATCACTGGCATGCCGAGAACTAGGGCCGGGATAAATATGATTTGGGTAATCGTCGATCGGTTGACCAAGTCTGCACACTTCTTGGGTATTAAGGATACTTGGGGACCGGATAGATTGGCTCGAACTTTTATAGCTGAGATCGTAAGATTACACGGTGCCCCCAAGACCATTGTTTTTTACCGATACAGTCGTTTCGTATCGCATTTTTGGCAGGCCGTTCATCAGGCTTTGGGTACCGAGTTGAGGTTGAGCACTTCCTTTCATCCTCAGTCGGACGGTCAGACAGAGAGGACGATCCAGACGTTGGAAGATATGTTGCGAGCTTGTGCCTTAGACTGGAGTAATGATTGGGAACTTCACTTACCATTGATCGAGTTTGCCTATAATAATATTTGGCATGCGTCGATCAAAATGGCACCATTCGAGGCACTTTATGGTAGGCGATGTAGGTCGCCATTATGTTGGGACGAGGCTTCAGAACTAACTGGAACGGAACTGGATATGTTGATGGAGACTAAGGAAAAGATTTCCATAATCCGGGACCGATTGCTGACTGCCCAAGCCTTCAGAAATCTTATGCTGACACTCGTCGTCGACCCTTGGAGTTCGAGGTGGGGGATCATGTCTTACTCAAGGTGTCGCCGACCAGAGGGGTTTTCCACTTCGGGAAAAAGGGGAAACTTAGTCCGAGGTATATCGGACCTTTCGAGATCTTGGACAGGGTCAGAGATTTAGCGTATCGCTTGGCGTTACCTCCAGCTTTTAGTCACGTCCATAGTGTTTTTCATGTGTCTCAGTTGAGAAAGTACGTACCGGATCCGAGTCATGTTATCGACTATAGTGAGATTGACGTAGCCGAGGATATTACCTTTCCGGAGAGACCCGTGAAGATCCTTAAGCGTCGCGAGAAACAACTTCAGCATAAGACCATTCCACTGGTTAAAGTGCAATGGTCGAGACATGGAGTCGAAGAGGCGACTTGGTAAACAGAAGAGAAGATACAGTCGGAGTACCCCGAACTTTTTATTTCTTAAGTTTCGGGACGAAACTTCTTTTTAGAGGGGGAGAATGTAATACTCGTACTTTTATTGACTGTTTAGCCTTGCCATTTTTCTTATTTTGTAGCTCTGTAAACTCTTGGTGATGTTGTCAATATTGTTATAGAGCTTCATATCTTGTTTGGATCGCTTTCGTGTTGTTTAGACCTTGCGGAAGTGTCCTGGGTCAGAGAAATAGCGCATGCTAGGCCTAGGCTAACGCACGCTAATTCTGCTTGAGTAGCGCCCGCTAGTCTTGAGCCGTAGCGCGTGCTAAGGGACCAGTCAGGTCAGAACCAGTAGCTCTCTGGACTGGCAGTTAACGCGCGCTAGGAGTTCGTTAGCGCACGCTATTCGTGGTGTGGTTAGTAGCATACGCTAACACCCGTCTGTAGCGCACGCTAAGGGGCTGGTCGGCAGAGGCAGTGAGGTTGTCAGGTTTTCTGGACTATCAGGTAACGTACGCTAGGCTTCAGCTAGCGCACAATAAAGCTGTTGCATAACGCACGCTAAGCCATAGCGTACGCTAAGCAAGGACAGTAGGTTCTGGACTCCAGTTACTGGACACCACTTTTTGGCTAGCACGCGCTAGAGAAAGGCGATTAGCGCACACTAACGAGGCCGGCAAAAGCCACTGGACTACCCGGTGACATCGCTAGCGCACGCTAATGAAGGAAGCATAGCGTGCGCTAGACTGGGCGGATATATATTGGACAGTTGGCTTCCATTTCGTCATTTTTCATCCTCTTCACTCATTTCCGATGGGAGCAGCTTGGGAGAGACGATTTTGGGCGATTGGAAGCGATTCTTCTTCAAACAACAACATATTTGGTTGGAGAACAAGGATTTCACAACATCTAATCCATCCTAACGTCCAAATCAAGGTAAAAATCCTTAGAACCTTATTTTTGGGAATTTTGGGGGTTTTCCTAGATTTGTCTGATTTATATATTTTGAAGCTTGAGAACCTTGAGATTATGATGTATCTATTCCATATTCATGCTTTTACTATGATTTTACGGATTGGATTGTGCCGTTTTCGGACTTGTGAGAGTTTGGGCGATTTTCCAACCTCTAGTTGTTTATCCGTGTATTTTCGTGAATCGTAGACGGGTTTCGGGAGTTCCTTCGTAAATTATGAGTATAGATTATTGATTATCATATCCCTTACGAATTGTTTAGGTGTCGGAAGCGCGTTCTTGGACCTACCGAACTCATACGAATGATGTCTCAAATGCAAGTATATATTTATGATTATACGTTCTCGATTTTGAAAGTACGATATATGAATGTTATGATTGTTTATATCCACTCTGGGGCGGGCAGACAGATCCCCTGAGGGTTTCGTAGGCTTTGGTGCGATTCCACGGATGATTTGGGTTAACCACTCTGGGGCGGGCCGACGGGTCCCCTCAGGGTTCCGTAGTCTTTGGTGCGGTTCCATGGTTGATCATGTATGCATTGTTGTGATGGTATGAGATTTAGTTATTCCGGAATACTAGTCTTGAATTGAAGAATTGACGGTTACCTTTACTTTATTGTCGAGGAGTATTGTGTTTCATACTTGATATACTTGCACTAGCTATTCGACGGCTAACCCCTTTATGGGGGAAATACTTTTCATGTATTTCAGGTTCCAGGAGAGCGGACAGGCAGATATCGGGTCGGCATGAAGATGATGGGCAAGTGTGATACTGTGTCTTTCCTCAGGTTATGTTTTGAGTTTCTCCATTCAGTGTTGTTGTACTGGAATGGTTATTGAATACTCGAGTATTGTTTTCATTTCCTTTATGTTCCGGCTTGTGTTTGCCGAGGTATCGATTTGTATTGTGATGTCTTTGGATACATTGGATATGTTTTGAATACTCTTTATATTGTTCTTCATTCCATTGTATGTAGACCTTCTCGGTCAAAATTTCTAGTTCCGCGTATGTTTAGCCTTGTGGGTCCCACGGTGGGGCTTACGGCGCTGTAATATTCCCTGAATAACTTGGGGGTGTTACATGTAACCTTGGGCGAATAATCTGGATTTGTTCCTGATAACAAGTCTGTTTTCGTCCTTTTTGTTAAGAAATATCCATTTGGTTTTTATGATTGCTTGATGGGTTGGTCTAGGGAGTAGGTATCAAATATTATTTCTTTCGAAACTATTGAGATCTTCTTCTATAGAAGTGATCCAGTGAGAGTTGTTAAGAGCATCATTGGTCGAAACAGGTTCAGACTCAGCTAGGAATACAGCTAGAGTGCACATGGCAAGTCTTCTAGGTTCGGCTTGGGATTTCCATACAGGGAATTAAGACGTTTCAGAACTGGATTCTGTCTCTTCCTATGCGCAGAGTCCAGTTCCTTATGTACTCTATATTTTTGTACAGGTGGTCACACCAGCATCAATATCTCCAATTATCAGCTCCTAGGGGTGATCTCTCACCCACCTTCTGTTGGGTCTAGTTCATCATCACGTGCTGTGTCCTGATGGGTTGTAGTCTCAGCTTTAGCTTCTATAACATCGGATTCGACTACTTCTTCTGTTCTGACCACGACAGGACTAATTTCTAGGTTCACAACAGGTTCAATTAGAGTCTGGGGGATTTCCTAAATAGATAGCGTCTCGACACCTTGGTATTCCTGTAGGGTCGCAATGTGTTTCATCAAAGACTACATGGACTGATTCCTCAATTGTCAGCTTCCTTTTGTTGAATATCCTGAATGCGTTACTGACAGAAGAGTATCCAACAAAAGTACTTTCATTAGACTTTTCACCAAATATCTTCAGTTGATCCTTCCCATTGTTGAGAATATAACACTTACATAAATATGTTAAAGTACACAACCATTGGAGTTTTATTGTTCCATACCGCATATGCTGTTTTGTGGTGGTGCTTGTTGATGATATAGCGGCTTTATGTATAGCACGACGTATTATATATATAATACATCTTGCACTAATATTGTCCTGCAGCTAACATGGTTCTTGTTGCTTCCTTCAGCATCTTGTTCTTTCGCTCGGCAACACCATTCTATTGAGGAGTCCGAGCTGTTGAATATTCATGTTGTGTGTCATTGTCCACACATTATTGCTCTATAAAGCGATTTGTGAATTATCTGCCTCTATCGGAATGAATGGATACAATACTCAACCCTTTCTCATTTTGCAGCTTTTTCAGGTGTTACGGCAGCTTTGTGGTTGTCTCTTTCTTATTATTCAGGAAGATGGTCCAAGCATACCTGGAAAAACCATCAACAATGACAATACAGTATTTCTTACCTCCTAGACTGACAGGGTCTACAGGACCTTAGAGATCCATATATAGCAAAATCCAGGACCCTGTGGGTGGAAAGGTATGATTTTCTCTTCAGAGAGGTCTTGACATGCTTGCCTTTCTGACAAGGTCCACAGACACTGCTTTTATGAAATAAGACATTGGGCAAGCCTCTGACCATTTCCAGTCGATCTAGCTTGTTGATGGTCTTGAAATTTATATGAGACATCCTCTTGTGCCATAGTCAGCGCCTTTGGAAACAAAACAAGGAATTACGGTACTAGTAGGTTTCCAGTCAGCAATATACATGTTACCTGACCGGCTTTCTATAAGGATAATTTTCTTTGTCTTGGTGTCCTTCACCCTACAATGATCTGCATAGAATTTGACTGAGAACTGTTTGTCATAGAACTGGCTAATGCTAAGTAAATTGTACTGTAGTCTTTGTACATATGATACATCGGTGACTTTGAATTTTCCTACAAGCAAGGTTCATTTCCCTCTTGTTCTTACTTTGGATTTGTCACTGAATCGAACCTTTAGACCGCGACCTTCTACATAATCTGACAGCTTGGTGATATCTCCTGTCATGTGGCGAGAACATACGCTATCGAAATACCATATTTCCTTCTCCTTGATATCCTGTAACCAAAAAGTTTAAGTAGATTTAGGTCCCCGTTGATTTTTTGGTCCTTGGTTATTCGTGCCTTTAGGTACCATATTTTCCTAACAACAACGGGTGTTGTAGGTTGCATTTGGTCCTATTTAACAAAATTTACGTAGGGCAGGCACGTAATCGCTGTAAGCATGGTAATTATGCATGTTAAATTTGGAACTTTGGCTCCAGTACAGTTGTTGTATAGGAGGAGGAACCATATTCTTCTGCCTTGTTGCTTTCTTCTAGGTTTCCAGTTGGATTCCCAGATTTGTTGTTGGTATAACTGCATGGCAGCTTGCTTACAAGACAGATACTTGGTTTCCTGTACCCAGTATCTAGGGGCACTGTACTGTTGGTAGTACTGAGGTGCATACGGTTCATGCTTAGGTACAACCTTCCTTCTAGCCGGCTGCTGATGCTGTTGGTATGCTCGAAGAGCATATTGTTGATGTCTGGTATTGCATCTTACAGGTATGTTAGACTGAGATTTTCGCTGCTTATGATATGAGATAAGTGGCGGAATGGTAGCTTTAGCTGTCCGAGAAGGGGCAGCTCTAACCTTTATAGGAACACTTCTTTAGGTTCTGGAATGGGTTCCACTCCTTTGACAAACAATGTACTAGTTTTGCCTTTGTGTGAGAACGAGCCGTATCCCATGCCAAGTTTGCCATGGCATGCTGCCCAGTGCATAGAATGTCTTCCATCCTCCTCGACGATATCTCAAAGGACTTGAGGATAGTCTCGAGTTCTCCTTCTCTTTTCTTGAGAGCTGCATTTTAGCCTCTAACAAAGTACAATCATTTGTCTTGCATTTACTATGAGTTTTTACCTCATTTAGTTTGGTTGAAAGTTGATGATTGCTTTCAATGAGTTTTTCATGAATGATCATGTTATTTTTGTAATTCAGAGACATATTTTCATAGTTAATTTTCAGCAAATTGCTTTCGTCCTTCAGTGACAGCGAGAGAGCTGTAGGTTTTATTGTTTAAGCACCTCATGGGCCTTTTGAATGATCCTAAACTCATTCATCATGTTTTCAAATGTATGTGATGCATTAATAGGTGTACTTGAGGTTGAGCTTACCTCATCCTCGGTGTCTTCATCATCATCCTCTTCTTTTACCATAAATCACATATAGGATTTATCTTCGATGTCATCATCGGAGGAGTCATAGTCAGTGATTACCTCTAGGTACTCCTCTGTTTTGATCTGTGTGGGCGAGGCTTCTGATTCTCCAATCAGGGCCTTTAGATTGTTTCGCCATCTACGCCTTTTCTCGTCCTTTTCTTGTTGCCCGAGTTCGGGCAACTTCTGCACTTTAGGATGAGGACATCTATTTTCATAGTATCTCGATTTCCTACAGTTACAGCACAGGTTAGAATTTGCGGATGATGGTGATTCCAAACTCACCTTGTTAAACGGTTTAGGCATGTAGGCGGCCTTTCAGGATTTCTTAATGAACTTCCATAATTTGTGCATGAGCAAGGTCATTTCATCTTGTGACAGGATGTCATCATTGCTGTCAGCTGCTTTGGATGGGAATTTAGATGTGCTGGTGGCAGAGGTGTGTTTCCTGTCAGATTCATCAGCGAGTGTTGTAGTCTTAGCAGGTGATTCTTTGTCCTTCTCTCTACAGTCAATATCGTACTCAAAAGCTTTGAGGTCAGAGAAGAGATTGGAAGTAGATATATCATTTAAATTATAAGACACATGCATAGCTGTGATCTGAATATCCCATCGGGTGGGGAGTAATCTAAAGATTTTAAGATTTTTCTCCTTTTGGGTATACACTTTACCCAATGCTTCAAGTTCACAGATAATGCCGGTAAATCTAAGGTCAAGTTCCTCAAGTGTTTTGGAAGATTTCATTTCAAATGATTCAAATTGCTGAATTAGTTTTGAAATCTTGTTTTCTTTTAAGAGCTCAGTTCCCTCACATATCAACTTGAGTTTCTTCCAGATTTCCTTGTCTGTCTTGTAGCTCTTTACCTTGGATAATGTGCATTTGTCAAGAGTGACAAATAGCGCATTCTTGGCGATGTTGTCAAGATTGCACGACTGCAATCATCAGATGTCCTTCTATTCTTGCTGCTGGATTGACCTTCATGAACTTGATAGGTCCTTCTCGGATGACAAAGATTATCTCTTCGGGCATCACGGCAAGATGAGATTCCATTCTGATTCTCCAATCCTCAAATTCGTTAATGAAAAATATGGGAACTTTGTTGATCATAGATGTATCCACATGAGAAGTATAATGAATGATAAAGATAAAAAATAGAGTTTTCAAAAGCTACTGATTTTGTGGATTTGATTCAAGTTAAAAGTCGACTGATTCTTTGTATAATCAACCTCTCTGATACTACTTGTTGTTTATAATATAAAATATAAACAACTTAGAAGGGGGGTTGAATAAGTATCCTTTTTTGAAGTTTGTTTGCGTAGCGAAAGTCTAAACTTAAGTTGCTATAAATACAGCAATTGAATTGTCTCTTGTTAGCTTAGTGCTTGCAGGGTTTTTAGGATAAATATACTAAAATCACACAGCCAGTAAGAAAATAGTAAAGACAGTAAGAAAGACACTGTTTAATGTGGTTCGAGGTAAACCCCTCTTTAATACCCGTATTTTTTCATTTCTGTACTTTTCGATTCTAGAGACTCTCTTGTGTACATTGACACATTTTGGACATGTTTTGTTCTGCACTTTTTGCCATTCGAGTGAGTTTTGATATTATTTCGGACTAATCGGCATATTATTGTGACTTTTCCTCATTTGGGTTCGTTTCTTATGAATCTTGCTCGAAATTGTTGTTTTGTTGTTCCTACAAGTTCATTTAACATTTGTGGTTATGTTATGAACTTCGGAATTATTATTCAATCCTGTATCGTGATTTTTCGAACATTTGGGCCATCCATAATTTTCCAAAGTTTTGGGTACTCGCTTACGTGCTCGTTTTTACCTACCATCGGGTTGTCGTAATCGCATGTTTGTTTAGCGCTTTCGTTCGTTGTTGAGAATCCTTTGTAAGCGTTACGTCGTATTTTTCCGAGTCTTCGAATTTTTAGGTCGTTCAGGACTGATCGGACAGCATAATGGAATCTGCTACCAGAAAGCAGGTTACGGCCGTAACCTGCAGTATGTTACGACCCTAAAGGCCAGTGTGTCACAGCTGTAATACCATAATGTTTCGGCTGAAACCCAATCCAGAACATAAAGTCTCGACACGGGTTTTCAGAGCAGTCTTGCTCTTTCTTCTTTCCTCATGCGGCTGGTCAGTTCTTGAGGCGATTTTGGGGCGATTCTTCATGAAAGTTCATCAATCTTTCATACTACAACATAATCATCAAGGTCTTGGTGTGGATTAACAACATCAAATCATCCTTTTACCTTTGAATCGTGGTAATCATCCTAGAACCCTCTTTCGAGAATAACTGGGAGTTTTTCGTAATTTTTTTAATTCTAATCCGAGATTGTTGGTTCCATTATTTTTATCTAGACTTGGTTCATAACCCATGGTTTGAATTCCATTTTTCATGAATCGTCTGGGTGATTGGTGTCTTGGCCATTTTCAGGAAACTCTTGAACTTTAGATGTTCGTTTCATTAGTGCAGCGGATTTACGTTGTGTTAGGGGATTTATCCTCATCATTGTTATTATCGCCCATAGAGATTATCATATGTGGGTGCTCAGCGGAGTCCGAGGATTCATAGATGATTCGGGCCGGCTTACTACGATCGGTTTCCTGTGCTTGCAACTATTTGAGGCAAGTATCTTGCCCATACATTTCGTGTTTCGTAGATGTAATAATTGGTAATCGACTATGTGCATCTACTTGAATTCTTAGAATGAACTTTCTAAAGAATCAATATACTTTCGAATAGAGGCTTTCTTTCAAGGCACTTATGTGCTTTGGGAATAAATGAATTCTATGAATATGTTGTAATGCGGTTGTGAACTGTGTGTTGTCTTCGTATTATGTGGTTATAAAAGCTCTCTTACCTTGGTCTAGGGTTGTGTATTGGAATGTGTAGTTGTTTACTTGATTTATTAAAGCCTTCCATGGTTTGTGGATTGTATTATCAATCTCGATTGTGTCCGATTGTGGAGCCCATTCTAGCAAGTACTTTGATTTTATGTTTTATAGGTCCTTACATTGGGAGTCTTGCATTCTTTTGAGTGAGGGTGTATACGTTCACTATGGGAGGATCCGACGGGGCCTCGGAGGGATCCAGGCATGGTTGGGTGCACGAACATTGGGGTTAACCACTCCGGGAGGGTCCGGCGGGGCCTCGGAGGTATCCGCGTATGGTTGGGTCCACGGTTAATCATGAGCATTTTTGTAACTTAGTGATATGTCTGGAATATCATAATGTTTTGACTTTCCATAGTACTTGGGTTACATTACATGCTTATCAGAGGTAATTTGACTAGAATGGCAATAAAATTGTATGATATGGCGAGAGTTCGGCATTATTTCTTAAGCGAAAATATGTTTGGAAGTCTTTCCCCATGTTTGACGCATTGATTATTCAAGATTATTATATCCTTGAAATATGATGTGTATGGCTCGTAATTGCACTTTATACTTGCACTAGCAAAATTACAGTTTTTTAACCCCCAAGTAATCGGGGGGTGGATGTCTGTTATTACGTTCAGGTACATGCAGGTTCTTGGGGAGCAAACCATGGGATCGGTATGAAGAATGATGGAAGACAAATGATACTAATCACATGAAGACTAGTACTTGGTATTGTTGGTCGAATTATATTTTCCTTTCCGTTGTAGTGTTTTACAGTCGTATGGGAGTGTTGTTGTCTTTTGACCCCTGCGCATGTATGAGTTTTGAAGTAGAGATGTATATGAAGTTTAAATTTTACGGTATTGATTAAAGACCAAATTGGTCTACTGATTTGTTATTTAGCCATGTTGGCATCTGATGTGATGTCTTGTTTTGGTATCTAGCCTGGTAGATTCTCATGGAGAGGGTCTGCGGAGCTGTAATATTCTCGAGTGGATTGGGGGTGTTACATAATATGGTATTAGAGCTTAGGTTTCTGGAACCTAGGCTGTCGGGTCAAGTCATGTATTGTCGAGTCTTGTTGGATTGTAATTGACTGAGTCATGTCGCGGTGCGTAATCTGAAATGTCGGTCATGATTAGGATCGTGGTGCAACCATCATCTTCATGCCACCTGTGGATGTAAAGCCTCTTCTAGTATATATTATGTTTAATGACTTTATTACATGCATATCGTAAGATGGAATTCATCTTTGATATTTTTGTTATATTACGTGTGTAATGAACTAGATATATTGATGGATTGGACATTGAGTGGTGTAGTGTGTTATGAACCTTGAACATTGATGTGTTCCAGAAAGTGTATCGGCAGTAAAGTTTGTTGAGAAACTCAGATAGATAGTTTTGATGTGTGTTTGAAACTGGTGTTCATGAGTTGTGTTTGTGGAATTGGTGATTTTGACTGTCGTATAGGCATGTGTTTGAGAACTGTTTATTTTGGCTAATTGTTGTTATATGCTACAAATGTGTTGACATTGGTAATTAAGTCTGCTGCCTGTGTGTTTGAAAAATGATTTTATGAAAATTTCATGGAGTAGAGTATGTTTCAGGAAAATCAATTTTCGAAAATGTTTTGACGGTGCGGTTAAACGGTGGTTTCGTGCAGATTTTGAAAATTGTTTGAACTTTTGGCGAGCCGTCCTTGTATTCTCAAACTGAAACCCTATGATAGAAAGACTTGTTATGGAGTTTTTCAGACATTCTGCAAAATATTACCGTCATTAATCTTTTGTCACGTTTGAAAGGATTTTAGAAATGGTTTTAGCCTAACGGTTTTATTTATAAATAATTTGAGTATACGATTTTAACAATCTTTCACACCATAAAATTTTTATATTCCAAAATAAAATATGATCAGTGAAAGATGAGAAATCTTACTCGGTTTAAACTTTAAAGTAGGATTTGAAAAAATTTCTGTACTAAACCAGTTAATGCACGCTAATCTTACCGTTAGCGCACGGTAACAAACTTGGCTTGAAGTGTGAACTGAATTGAGTTAGTTATCGCACGCTAATTGTGTATCTAGCGTGCGTTAAATTGTAGTGTGTGCGTAATATGGATCTATTATTTAAGGCGATATGCTAGAGTTGGGGGAATTTTGGTTATGTACCCAAATATTGTGTTGCATAGTTTGGATATGCCTTGTAGTTTAATGATGTTATTTCGATATGATTATTGATCGATGGAAATATTTAGTACATGTATGAGTGGTTTGTCCACCCGGGAACGATTCACCAGAACCTTTGGGAGTCGATGCTAAGGGTCATGGCCGCTGGTTACCTTGTGTATTGTTACTTGCGATGGTGTTGCGTGGTAACATGTGGTTACCTTGTGTGTTATAAATGGTGATGATGATACGTAGTGACATGGTTATTTTGATAATGTTGTTTACGAGGAAATTTGATATTCTGGAATACTGTTTTGCAAATTATTTCAAAATGAGACGGTTAAGATCTTTTGTTTACAAGTTTTGGTAAAACACCCGAGGTATCAAAAATATTTTCAAATCTTGTTTCGGAAAATTATACGAACTCAAGGATCTTAAAATATTATTATTTAAACGAGTACCTTGTTGAGTTTTAAAGAGCAAGTTATCGATAGTTAGCTACAACAATGTGTAGTTTGTTACGACCGTGTTTGTGACGGTATGCGTTGTGAGTTTTCAGTTGATATGGAGATGTGATCTGTCAGTTATGACCGTAAGTTCCATTTATTGCAGTAGTAATTTGTGTATTTGTGCAATTATCTGGAGTGGATATTCTTATTGTGTTTCTATTTGTTGCCTTATGTTGATATGTTGTGATGAGCTAGCATTTTGGTATATTATTTAGCGATGTTGTGTTTCATCGTGCTGAGTGGGTACTTGTTCAGTATGCCGAGGGGCAGAGTCGTGGTCGTGAGCGTGGTACAGATGGCAATGGAGATCAGATGCATGACCAAGAAAATATTGCCGGGGATGAAATTGGCATCGGTATTCCTATTATATTGCAACAGGTAGCGACATAGATGACTCAGTTGACCCGGGCGGTTCAATCTAACACATCTGTGACCCAGAACGTCGGAGAAAACCAATGGCTTCGAGAAGTGGTTCGTATGAATCCCCCTCGTTTTGCTGGTGCCGCGGATGCATTGGGCTGGGATGGTTCGCTTTTCCAGTTGGGAAAGATATTCGAGGCAGTTGATTGTCCCGAATAACGAAAGGTACCTATCGCTGAGTACCTTCTTGACAGAGATGCCGCTAACTGGTGGGAGATTGTTTAGCCTCGGGATCGTGTTGTCACGTGGGTAGAATTCCATGAATTTATGGAAGATGAGTTTTGTCTGGAACCGATCAGATAGAATATAACTCTTGATTTTTATTTGGCGAAACCACAAGAGGTACGATGTCTCAAGCTATCATCGATTATAGCAAACAACTCAGCTATGTGCGAGAACAGGTGAGGACATAGGAGCATAAGATCCATCATTTTAACATGCAGATGAAGCCGGAGATTCGACAGTATATGGCAGGATTCACTTGCACTACGTTGATAGAGTATCAAAATTGAGCATTAGCCTATGAGCTAGCCTTATCATAGACCGAGCGTATGCCCGAGTCGAAGAAGCAGAGGAAGTTTGATAATTTTTCTATCATCTCAGGAGTTGTAGTTTCCAAACTATAACACTGTGGTCTTTCTGCTGTGAGGCTCCATCGCTCGATGAGTGGAACCGAGAGTTCCAAGTCGTCATTGACTCCTGGTAAGGCCAGGATGTGTTTCAACTGTAATGTGTCGGGGTATGTTCGTGCACATTGTCCTTCCCCGCTAATAATGTGTTACAAGTGCGGACTGGGGGGCACAAAATCCAGTTTTGCGAGATGGTCGCCGAGTCCTCCAGGTCTCTGACTACATCACCTATATCAGGATCGACTCTGAGAGATCCTTGAGAGATACTGTCAGTTGCTGCTATGTTGTTGCTTGGTTTTCGTTGTTTTAAGTTTCGGGCACGAAACTTCTTTTTAAGAGGGTAGAATGTTATACCCGTATTTTTTCATTTCTGTACTTTTCGATTCTAGTGACTCGTTTGTGTTTATTAACACATTTTGGATATGTTTTATTCTGCACTTTTTGTCATTCGAGCGAGTTTTGATATTATTTTGGACTAATCGGCATATTATTGCGAATTTTCCTCACTTGGGTTCGATTCTTGCGAATCTGGCTCGAAATTGTTGTTTTGTTGTTCCTACAAGTTCATTTAACATTTGTGGTCATGTTGTGAACTTCCGAATTATTATTCAATCTCGTGTCGTGATTTTTTGAACATTTGGGCCGTTTCGTAATTTCCCAAAGTTTTGGGTACTCGCTTACGTGCTCGTTTTTACCTACCTTTTGGTTGTCGGAATTGCATATTTGTTCAACGCCTTTTTTCATTGTTGAGAATCCTTTGTAAGCATTACGTCGCATTTTTCCGAGTCGTCGTATTTTGAGGTCGTTCGGGACTGATCGGACAGTAGAATGGAATTTGCTGCCAGAATGCAGGTTACGGCCGTAACCTGCAGTATGTTACGGCCGTAAAGGCAAGTGTGTTACGTCCGTAATGGCCATAATGTTACGGCTGTAACCCAGTCCAGAACATAAAGTCTGGATGCGGGTTTTCATTGCAGTCTTGCTCTTTCTTCTTTCCTCAAGCGTCTAGTCAGTTCTTGAGGCGATTTTGTGGCGATTCTTCATGAAAGTTCATCAATATTTCATCCTACAACATAATCAGCAAGGTCTTGGTGTGGATTAACAACATCAAATCATCCTTTTCCCTTTAAATCAAGGAAATCATACTAGGAACCTCCTTCGGGAATAATTGGGAGTTTTTCGTAATTTCATAATTCTAATCCGAGATTGTTGGTTCCATTATTTTTATCTAGCCTTGTTGATCATAACCCATGGTTTGAATTCTGTTTTTCATGAATCGTTAGGCTGATTGGTTGTTGGCCACTAAGTATACTAGATACAGCTTGGGAGGTAGTTTAAACAACAAGCTGTACTGATTTTAAATCTGAGTGCGTAGCGGAAGTCTTAGATACAGTAAGTTGCTGTGGATACAGCAACTTGATGAGCAGTGTATACTTAAATAATCACAGTAATTAAAACAATTAAGGCGGAAGGTAAATAACATAATATTTAAAGTGGTTCGAGGTAAACCCCTCTACGTCCACTGGTCCTCCACAAAGGAGTAAAAAGTTTATTATAATTACTACGTACACAACTACGTAATTATAACAACACACAATCAATATATCATTCACACAGATTGATATAAAGATCTTAGCTTCAACCGTTCACACAGATTGGTTTGAGCTAATGCTTTGACTTGCTTCTTCACACACAGTTCTGAAGCTTCGTCTTCTTCGTGCAATTCCTTCACACACAGTTCTGGAGAAGCAACGATTACTCAGTCCACACAGGGCTGATCTGGGTTTGTTCAAAGTATAGAACAGGGGTTGAACAACAGCTTTGACTTTATGAGCTTCTGGCTGATGAAGTGTTGTTCAAGATAATGAGCACTGTATATCTCTTAGATCTGAGTTGCAGTAAGCTTAGGAGATATGTTTTGCTCTGATAAAAACTTTGATAGCTTGATAATTTGGTGAATTCGGTAACTGATATTCAATGCCTTGATGAGGTATATATAGTCTTCTGGAAAATATATCCGTTGGGAAAAATCCGTTGAGCAAGATGCTTTTCCAACGGGATGAAAAGCATGATCCGGATTTAGCGGGATTTGAAAATCTGTTGACTGACACTATTTAAATACTTTATCCTTAAGTATTTAAATACTTCTTGTTCAACGGGACTTGACTTCTGAATATTCCTTCTTTGTCCTGTTGAGGGTTGTATGGAAGATCACTATATTGGTGATTCGAGACAGTTTCCATACTTGGTCTTTATAAGACTTCTTTGCTCTACTGAATGGTTCCACTATATGCTGGATTCGAGACAGGCTTTCGATACAGGTTGACACTTCAACTCTTCGATACAGTTTCCTTACTGTATTGAGTATTGGCATATATGTCAAAACCTTTTATCAACACAATTCGATACAGGGATTGAATATCCCGGCTGTTTCGATACAGGGTTCTTGTTTTCCCAACAATTTCCCCCTTTTTGACAATTTGCCAAGACTAACTTTCAAGACTTCTTGATGATGCCAAAACCTTCTTCATGAAATAATCTTCCTTGATGACTTCTGGCAGATTTCTTGGTCTTCTGTCAAATGGTCTGTCTTTCAGCAACTTAGTCTAATTTTTGAACTGCTCGCAGGCGAGTTCGATACAGCTAAGAATTTTTACAACTTAAGCTTATGATTGGCGCGCAGGCACAATCTTACAATGTATTCTAAATGCATACAACTGAAATTATGAACTGTTCATAGACAAGTTCGTACAGCTTAATTTTCAAACAAGTTTCTATACTTGTGATTGTTATCTCAACAATTTAAGTTTATGTAATCATACATCAACACAGCAAATTATGAGTTGTAATCTTTCAAGACAAACAAACATTTTTATTGATAAAAAAATTGAGTACTTGGTTTGCTATTTTGAAGGAAAAATTACAAACAAAAATTTACAAGGGTTTTAGCTCCTATAGTCCGCATGTCTCCATGGCTTCTTCCCTAGGTCATTCTCGGTTCCACGCCACCAGTTCTGTAGGGAATCGTTGCCTTGATCTTGGTATATAGCTCTACCTTCATAGGATCTGTCAAAGGCAAGAATCCAGTCTTCTGGATGGGTGATCCGATCTCTTCTTTTGTGCTTGCTTTTCATATCTAGCTGGAGAGGGAATTTTCCTTCTTCTAGCATCTTCGTGAATTTGTCTGCAGCCTCCGCTAAAGTCTTATAGCTTTTGAAGATGGCGGATTCCCTGATGTGTTTAACGAAGTATCTCATCAGTTCATTCTTCCTCCATTGCTTCACCTCATCGGCAGTAGGATGGCGGTTGGTCGGCAGACGAATTTCAGAAGGTCTTTGGATTAAGTTTTGCCACGGGACATTTGGATCATGAAATTCAGGTCGGGAGCCTGAAATCTTAAAACTCTGAGAGGGAGGGGCTAGCTTGTTCAATTTAGCAGTAATGCTGTCTTGAGCAGCATTGAATTCCCTTTCATGCTGTAACCTTATTCTCCTAGCAGCTTCCCTCGTTTCTTACCCTTTTTGGGCGTCATCAAGACGTTCTAGGATCTCCAGTGCGGCATCCTGTTTCGTCTCAATGTTTGTCATTCTTTCTACAAGGGTGGAAAGCACCTCCGATATATCCTTAATACTTTTGTCGTGGGCTCTCAAGTGAGAAGTGGTTTCAATCATAGCAGCTGCTGTCTTGGCTTCAGCAATGCGCATTTTGGTTGCTTCTTCCCTTAGGAGTTGCTCTTGCTTTTCTTGCATGATCTTCAGGGCTTGCTTGAATACTTCTGGCAATACAGCGAAGGCTTCTACTACTCGAGAGACTTCATGCTGTAATGTAGTCATCTCTTCGACTGCAGAAGTGTGCATCCAATTAAGAGCTTTCTCGACTGAGTACAGGGCATTGACTGCATCCTGGATAAATACAGTTTGAAGACCAAGAGCACGCAGACGCTCTTTCCTAGCGGCTATGCTTAGAGAATCTGGTTAGGTAAAATCTTCGGATCCATTCAACCTCCTCAGATTCACGGCAGGGCGTGAATTGAGTTGGACATCCTCAGGTACATTACCGTCCTCGGATTCCACAGTTGATGGTGCGGGAGGAGCATGTTCTGGTTCAGCGGCAGGGGGTGCTGAGTCCTCCTGTTGCGAAGGTGCGTCGGTAGACATGGATACAGGAGGGACTGATTCCTCCTGTTGTCTCTCAGTGACAACTTCTTCTTCTTCAGCGGCGGCAGGATCGGGTGCCTGTTCCAAAACTATTTCTTCTTCCTCGACTTGAGAGACTGATTCCTCATCGTCAGGAATGTTCTATTGCTGTGGCGAAGGGGGCTCACTTCGAGTTGATGGCCCTTCGTCATCCTTAGGTTGAGAGGCGTCTCTGTCTTGAGCCTCCTCACGACTCATTCTCAGACCAGCTTGAAAAGCATCGTCATCGTCGTCTTAGTCATCGTCATCTTTTGGATTTTGGGGAGAGTCCTCGGACATATCTTTTCCTTTTCTTCTTGCGTCAGATTTTTGCAGTAAGTGGCTTTTAATGAGTTCCTTGCAGTAGAGATTATCCTATTGGATCAGGGCTTCAACCTGTGTTGAGTCCGTCACTTCCAATACAAATATCTCTTCCTGGCTCCATTCGCTCTAGTTGTATAATGTTTCATACGGATCTAGCCTGTAGCTTTTCCATCTAAGGAATCTTTCATACGCATGATCAATCTGCACAGATAGAAGGGTTTTGTTGATAATTGTGTCAGGGATGGGTGCGTCTGATATGTCTGGATCCGCTGTAGCGAGGGATTCCTCTACAGGTGTGGGATCCTGTAGGAAAGTGGGATTCCTTACAGGGGATTGTGCCCCGAAGGAAGATTGATCCTGTATGGGTGTGGAATCCCGCATAGGAGAAGTAGTTGTTGGCTCCGAAGGGGCAGCCGACTCGCTAGAGTCTTCTAGGTTGGTAGATGTCCGATCATCCGTCTTAGCTGCCAAAGGCTTAGGATCTACTGTCGATACAGTAGCGGGCACCTCTTCCACAGGGGTTGGGCCCTGGGGTAGTTCTTCAATGGGTTGCGCCACAGAGGAAACTTCTTCGGAGGTCTTGGTAGATTTAGCTTTAGAAAGCCTCCTTAGCTTCTTTTTCGGCTTCTCACCAGCAATGGGTTTCTTGCTGTGAGTTCTTTTCCTCTTCTTTGAAGACTCCACATCCTGGGACTTCAAAGACACATCCCTTGGGTCTGCAGAAACTGGCATACTTTTGGTTTTCGGGTGGTTGCAGACCATAGTGCTCTGGTTATATGATGTAGGCTTGACGCCTCCTAAGTATATCCTGGAGCTATTCTTCTTTGCATCAGCGGATTGCGGCAGTCCGCATTTCATCAAAATATGGTTTAACATTAAACCAAATGACTTCTTTTGGGTGGCAAGCTTGCATACTTCCTCCTTCAAGCGTTTCAAAATTATCTGGCACCAGTTGACCTTTTCACAGGTCAGAATTGCAACCATCATCCTAAATCTCAAATTAGTACACATTTCGAATGCATCAGTTCGATTCTCGATGATCCTGCAGAAAAAATCATGTAAATACACATATGGCAGGCAAAAATTCTTCTTGTGACATGTGGTTTGAACCATGTCAACAACAGTTGAGCCGGTGAACAGCCCATAAAACTTAGTTATCATCTCTTGAGACCCAAACGTCTCAAGTTGTTCCATTGTCAGGCCATCAGCAGGTAGCCTGTAAATATTCTGGAGAAGATCGCTATCAACACATATCTCCACTCCTTGAATGGTAGCGGTTATGTCAGCAACGTGACCTCCTTGAGCCAGCGATAAAAAGTGTACGGCGGCGTTGAGGTAAATTCCTCAACCATATGAACATCGTATTTGTCAGCGGTTTGACTTCCAAGGCGATAGAGGCCTTGTTGACGGAGACGAGTGATGATGAACTCCATGGGTTCAACATGATTTGTTTCAGCGAGAATGCGTTCGATGATGACAGATCGTGAGAAGATCCGTCCATCGATGATGTTTGCGGTTTTCTTGAGTGCGGGCGAAGATGTCTGACCAGCCATTGTTGATTGTTCAAGAAAATGTGAAAGAGAATACACGAAATTTACAGTGAAATGCAGAGAACTATGTAGGCTGTATTTGCTGGAGAACTCTTAATTTTTGCAGAAAGCGTAAAGAGTCTCTAATGGCAGTATCAGTCCTTTTATAGTGGGCGGCTAAGTAGGGTTTTGCAGAGTACGAATGGTCAGATTTTAAGGGATAGGAACCGGTTTTTGAAATCAACAATCAGGACGGACTGAGTGTAACTGGTACACTTATCCATTAAAATGTTAAAATATGCGCAGGTCCCACTTCTGACATTTGTTGTTACCCTAAATGCCTGAAACAGCGGTTTTAAAACATTAAACAATTTAAAACATCGCGGCTTCTGAGATTCAGTTGTCTAGATGTCGTGTAAGGCATTTAATGTAAATGACGTTTGACATAAAAATAGGGCACGTGGACAAAAATTATTTTAAAATGAAATAATATAATATTATATATATATACTGAATCGAAATCCTATAGTATGTGCTATATCCATGACGATACAGCATTCCCCCTTAAAAGGTACATATAGGTTTTAAATTCCATACAGCAATATTTGGATTAATGCTGTATTCATGGGTCCTACTGTATTCCACTTTAATTATTGCACATGTCAGCTATAGGATAATTCATGTCTTTGTTCCCTACAGTGTTGTATTGAAGGCTCTGAATGTACAAATAATTAATGGTGAATACTGTATTCTTGGGTCTTACAGCATTCCCCCTCAATTGTTGAGTAAAAACAGTAAATTACTTACAGGGAGTTGGGCTGTAGCATTCCCAATTCTTGTCTAAGCATGTTGAATCTGGCTGTGTCGAGCGGCTTGGTGAAGATGTCGGCCAACTGAATGTCTGTATGAACTTTTTCAAGGCGAACATCTTTGTTCTCGACATGATTCCTTATAAAATGATGCTTCA
Organism: Orobanche coerulescens; assembly: GCA_033398695.1. Classification (NCBI taxonomy): domain Eukaryota; kingdom Viridiplantae; phylum Streptophyta; class Magnoliopsida; order Lamiales; family Orobanchaceae; genus Orobanche; species Orobanche coerulescens. The sequence continues at coordinate 30,899,174 of CM065819.1, read as the reverse complement.
TGTTGATATGCTTAGTGCGCGAGTGCAGGACAGGGTTGTGCGTTATTGCAATTGCACTCGTGCTATCACACATGATTGGAGTCTCTCTGGCTTCAATTCCATAATCTGACAACTGCTGCTGCATTCAAAGGATCTGCATACAGCAACTACCAGCAGCATAGTATTCTGATTCAGCCATGGAAAGAGAGTTAGCCTATTTCTTCTTACTGAACCAAGAAACGAGTCTAGGTCCAAGAAAGTGACAAGTTTCACTTGTACTCTTCCTATCTAGCTTGCAGCCTCCGAGATCTGAGTCGCTGTATCTAACTAAATCGAATCCGCCTTCTTTAGGATACCATAGTCCTACATCGATTGTTCCTTTAATGTACTTCAGGATTCGTTTAGCTGTATTGAAGTGTGATTCCTTAGGTGCTACTTGATATCTCGCACACACTCCAACAGCAAACTGGATATCGGGTCTGCTAGCCGTTAGGTACAGGAGCGAACCAATGAGCTTCCTGTAGAGTGATTGGTCAAACGGCTTTCCAGCTTCATCAGCACTAATTTGCACAGAAGTGCTCATGGGGGTTGACGATGATTTGGAAGTGTTCATTCCAAATTTGTTGAGAAGCTCCTTGCTGTATTTTTCCTGGTTGATGAAAATACCTGTAGGCAACTGCTTTACCTGCAAACCTAGGAAATAACTAAGTTCTCCCATCATACTCATTTCAAATTTACTTTGCATGAGATGAGAGAACCTTTGACATAAAGCAAGGTTAGTTGAACCAAAAATTATATCATCTACATAGATTTGCACCATAAGAAGGTCATCACCTTCCTGTATTTTGAACAAGGTCTTGTCCACAGCACCTTTCTCAAATCCATTGTCAGTTACATACTGGGACTGGGTCTCATACCATGCTTTAGGGGCTTGTTTTAGTCCATACAGTGCTTTCCTTAGCCTGTACACTAGGTCGATACCGTCTGTGTTGGCAAACCCTGGTGGTTGTTCAACATAAACTTCTTCGACAAGGTCTCCATTCAGGAATGCACTCTTGATGTCCGTTTGGTAAACAATAAAGCTCTTATGGGCGGCAAAGGCTAAGAATATCCTAATGGCTTCTAGTCTGGCTACAGGGGCGAAGGTTTCATCATAGTCTATGCATTCTTCCTGACTATAGCCTTGTGCGACTAGTCTGGATTTGTTCCTTATAATAAGTCCATTTCGATCCTTTTTGTTTCGAAATACCCATTTGGTTCCTATAACCGATTGATGTGTAGGTCTGGGTACAAGATACCATACATTGTTTCTTTCGAAACTGTTAAGCTCTTCTTCCATAGAGGTTATCCAGTGAGAATTATTAAGAGCGTCTATGGCCGAAACAGGTTCAGACTGGGCTAAGAATACAGCGATAGTGCACATATTGAGTCTTCTAAGCTCGGATTGAGATTTACATTCAGGAAACTGTGATATCTCAGTATCTGGTTCTTCTTGTGCACAAAGTACATTTCCTTATGTACTCTGTATTCTCCTACGAGTAGAAACACCAGCATTTATGTTTCCAATGATCAGCTCTTGTGGGTGATCTCTCAACCATCTTCGGTCGGGTTCTAATTCAGGGTCCCGTACTGTATCGAGAAATTTTGTAGATACAGCTTCATCTTGTACAGCGTCGGCTTCATCCACGTCGATTCTTACAGCTGCGGGGTTGATTTCTAGATCAACGACAGGTTCTATAGGAGTTGGAGGATCCAAGATAGAGAGATGTTGGATGTTCTGAGTAATATCATCTACTCCTGTAGGGTCATGGTGAGGTTCGTCAAACACTACATGAACTAATTCCTCGATCGTCAGCTTCCTTTTATTAAAGATTCTGTAAGCTTTGCTCACGGAGGAGTATCCTATAACACTTTGACTGGCTTCATCACACACAGTTCTGAAGTTTCGTCTTCTTCGATGCAAATCCTTCACACACAGTTCGGGAGAAGCAAAGATTACTCAGTCCACACAGGGCTGATCTGGGTTTGTTCAAGGATAGAACAATATATGAACAACAGCTTTGACTTTCTGAGCTTCTAGCTGATGATGTGTTGTTCACGATTTGAGCACTGTGTGTCTCTTATATTTGAATAGCAGTGAGCTTTGGAGATATGTTTTGCTCTGATGTATATGATAATAACTTCGTAATCTTTTGATAACTTGTTATTGGTAACTGATCTTCAACGCCTTGAGGAGATATATATAGTCTTCTGAAAAATATATCCGTTGAGATAAATCCATTGAGCAAGATTCAGTTCCAACAGGATGATGTGTTTGAATAAAACACGATCCGGATTTTGCGCTTGTTTGAAGATCTTTTGACTTACAGTATTTAAATACTTTATCCTTTAGTATTTAAATACTTCTTTATCAATGGGACTTGACTTCTAGCGAATACTGAAGATTCCTTCTTGTCCTGTTGAGAGCGGTATGGAAGGATCACTGAATTGACAATTCGAGACAGCTTCCATACTTAGTTTTTATAAGACTTCTTTGTTGTACTGAAAGGTTCCACTGAATGCTGGATCTATGACAGGTCTTCGATATAGGTTGACACTTCAGCTTTTCGATATAGTTCGCTTACTGTATGCTGGATTGGCATTTTGTCAAAACCTCTTATCACCACTACTCGATACAGGGGTTGTTTATCCTAACTGTTTCGATACCGGGTATTGTTATCTAAACAATTTCGATACAGGGTATTTGTTATCCCAATAATTTCCCCCTTTTTGACAATTTGCCAAGACTTAAATATTTCAAGTCTTCTTGATGATGCCAAAACCTTCTTCATGAAACGAATAACCTTCTTGATGAATTCGGGCAGATAACTTGGTCTTTTGTCGAATGTTCTGGCTTTCAGCAACTTAGTCTAATTTATGAACTGCTCGCAGGCGAGTTCATGATGATGAACCACATTCTAAGTTATCAACACATTAGATTAATGAAAAGTTATTGTTGTAATTATCAAGATCCTTATCATTCTTCAAAGACTTGTGAAGATGAACCATAATGATTGTTAAAGCTTCTAAGATTTCTGAACAAGATCATCTAATCCTATCTTTAACATTATCAAGTTCTTGATTAAATCCAGCTATGATGAAGCTAACCGATCCAACAATGTTCTACTGAGCTAAATTCGTCCAGTAAGATGAGTAATGATAACTACAAACATGGTTACCATCACTACAACATCAAGAACTCATCTAATCTAAACCCTCATTTATCATATTCATCAAGAAGTGTTTAAAAAGTTTAATTATAACCATGTTTTACTTGCTTAATCTAACTCTAGGTGAAGTATAATTCGTCATTAATCATCAACATAAGAAAATAATGCAGAGAGGAAAGTACACCTACCTACAGAAATGAAGAACAACTTCAATGCTATGATAAAATATACTCCAAGCTCAAGAACAACTCCTAATCTCCAAGGAAATGAGCTCCACTCCAAGATTTAAGGCTTAGAAGCAAGTTGGTGAAGGTTGATATCGTTTTGGGAGTGCAGAGGGACGATAAATGGAGAGAGAATCGGTTTAGAGTTGTGAAGAAATGAAAAACAGGCTGGTCCTATAAATAGACTGGACAGCTAAGAGTTTTTACAGCTTTAAGCTTATGATTGGCGTGCAGTCACAATCTTACAATGTGTTCTAGATGCATACAACTGAATCTATGAACTGTTCACAGACAAGTTCGTACAGCTTAATTTTTAAATAAGTTTCTATACTTGTGATTAATTTTAGCAATTAAATTTAGATTTCGTAATCAAAATAACACATCAGATTACGAGTTGTAATCTTTCAAGACAGGCAAACATTTTATTGATAGTCAAAATAGAGTACAAAGATTGCTGTTTTGAAACAAAAAATACAAACAAAAATAATACACTAAGGATTTCAGCTCCTATAGTCCGAGTGTCTCCATGGCCTTTTCTCTAGATCATTCTCGGTTCCACGCCACCAGTGCTGTAAGGAATCATTGCCTCGATCTAAGTAGATTGCTCTACCATCATATGATCTGTCGAAGGCAAGAATCCAGTCTTCTAGATGGGTGATCCGATCTCCTCTTCTATGCTTGGATTTCATTTCTTGTTGGAGAGGAAGCTTTCCTTCTTCTAACAGCTTTGTGAATTTATCTGAAGCCTCCACTAATGTTTTATAACCTTTGAAGATGGCGGATTCCCTGACGAGTTTAACAAAATATCTCATCAGTTCATTTCTCCTCAATTGCTTCACTTCTTCAGCAGTGGGATGGCGGTTGGTTGGCAGACGAATTTCAGAAGGTCTTTGGATTAAGCTTTGCCATGGGACGCTGGGATCATGGAACTCAGGTCGAGAACCTGAAATCCTGAAACTTTGTATGAGTGGGGCTAATTTATTCAGCTCGGCAGTAATGTTGTCTTGAGCAGCATTAAATTCTCTTTCGTGCTGAAGCCTTGTTCTCCTTGCGGATTCTCTCGCTTCTTCCCCCTTTTTGGCGTCATCAAGACGTCCTAGGATCTCCAGTGCGGCATCCTATTTCGTCTCAATGTTTGACATTTTCTCGATAAGGGAGGAGAGCACCTGCGACATATCTTTGATACTCTTGTCGTGTGCTCGCAGATGAGAACTTGTTTCGATCATGGCTACTGCTGTCTTGGCCTCGATTATGCGAGTTTTAGATTCCTCTTCTCTCAGGATCTTTTCTTGCTTCTCTTGCAAATTGGCCAGGGCTTGCTTGAAGACTTCTGGCAAGACAGTGAAGGCTTCGACAACACGAGAGACTTCATGCCTTAAACCAGTCATTTCTTCAACTGTAGATGTGTGCATCCAATATAAAGATTTTTCAACTGAGTGAAGGGCATTCACTACATCCTCAATGAATATTGTTTGGAGGCCAAGAGCACACAATCGCTCTTTCCTAGTTTCAGTGCGAGGAGAATCTGGCTGAGCAAAGTCCTCTGCTCCATTCAACTTTCTCAAATTCACGTTACGGCGTGAATTGAGCTGGAAATCCTCAGGTACAGTACTATCGTCGGATTCCACGGTTGATTGGGCAGGAGCAGCTGTTGTGGGTTCGGCGGCAGGAGGTGCGGTATCTTCCTGTTGCGAAGAGGTGTCTGTAGACATGGGTACAGGAGGGACTGATTCCTCCTGGTATCTCTCAGCTTTCGCTTGTTCCGGCAGAGGGACTCATTCCTCCTGCTGGACGGCGCGTGATACTTCTTCTTCTTCTGCGGCAGGCTTGGGTGCCTATTCCGAAACATGTTCTTCTTCCTCGATATGAGGGATTGATTCCTCATCGTCAGGAATATTTTCTTGCTGTGGCGAAGGGGGCTCACTGCGGCTTGATGGCCCTTCGTCATTCTTGGTTTAGGAGACATCTCTTTCCTGAGCCTCCTCACGGCTCATTTTTAGACCTGCCTCTAAGGCATCGTCGTCGTCGTCTGAGTTGTGTTCTTCTTTTGGATCTTGGGGAGAGTCCTCGGACTTATCTTTTCCTTTTATTCTGGCATCTGATTTTTGCAAAAGATGGCTTTCAATCAATTCTTTGCAGTAGAGATTGTCCCATTGGATCAGGGCTTCAACTTCTGTCGAGTCCGTCACTTCCAACACGAATCTTTCTTCATTGCTCCAGTCGCTCCAGTTGTATAGGGTGTCGTATGGAGCTAGCCGGTAGCTTTTCCATTGAAGGAATCTTTCATAAGCATGATCAATTTGCACAAAGAGAAGGGTTTTGTTGATAATAGTGTCCGGGGAGGGACTTCGTACAACGTCTGAGTCTGCTGTAACGATTTGTTCCTCTACAGGTGTGGGATCCTGTATGGAAGAGGGATTCCTTACAGGGGATGGTACCCCGAAGGAAGGTGGATCCTGTACGGGTGTGGAATCCCGCATAGGAGAGTTAGATGTTGGCTCCAAAGGGGCAGCCGACTCGCTAGAGTCTTCCAAGTTGGCAGATGTCCTCTCATCTGTCGTTGCCACCAAGGGCTCGGGATTTACTGTCGATACAGTAACGGGCATATCTTCCGCAGGGGTTGGGCCCTGGGGCAGTTCATCAGTGGGTTGCGCCACTATAGAAGCATCCATGGAGGGTTTGGTAGATTTAACTTTTGTAAGCCTCTTCTGCTTCTTTTTCGGCTTCTCAGCAGCAGTGGGAGTCTTGCTGTGAGATCTTTTTCATTTCTTTGAAGATTCCACACTCTGGATTTCGAAGAAACATCCCTTGGATCTTCAGAAACGGGCATACTACGGTCGGATGGTTGGTTGGCGACCAGGGTGCTCTGGTTAAAGGCCGAAGGCTTGACGCCTCCTAAGTAGATCCGGGAACTTATTTTCTTAGCATCTGCGTATTGTGGTAGTCCGCATTTCGTCAAAATGTGGTTTAGAAACAAACCAAACGATTTCTTTTGCGACGCAAGTTTTGACACTTCTTCCTGCAGACGCTTCAGAATTATCTGACACTAATTGACCTTTTCACAGGTCATAATTGCAACCATCATCCTAAATCTAAGGTTTGTCCACATCTCAAAGGCACCAGTGCGATTTTCGATGATATGGCAACAAAAGTCATGCAAGTACACGTATAGCAAACAGAAATTCTTCTTGTGACAGGTAGTGAGAACAGATTCAACTGAAGCTGATCCTGTGAACAGGCCATAGTACTTGGTCAACAGCTCTTGAGACCCAAAAGTCTCAAGGTCTTCCATGGTCAGGCCATCAGCGGGCAGCCTGAAGATTTTCTGGAGAAGATCTCGGCCGATGCGGATCTCCACTCCGTGGATGACAGCGGTGATGTCAGCGACGTGGCCTTCCTGGGCCAGTGACAGAAAGCGGATGGCAGCGTTGAGGTAGAAGTCATCAACCAAGTGGACGTCGTATTTCTCGGCGGTGTGGCTCCCAAGGCGGTAGAGGCCTTGCTGACGTATCCTGGTGATGATGAACTCCATGGGTTCGACGTTATTTGTTTCAGCGAGAATTCATTCAATGACGACAGATCTGGAGAAGATCCGTCCATCAATGATGTTCGAGGCTTTCTTGAGGGCGGTGGCAGAGGTCTGAGCAGACGCCATTGATTAATCTCAAGAAAGGATGAAAAAGATTAAGAGAAATTTGCAGTAAAACGCAGAAAAACTTGTAGGCTGTATTTGCTTGAGTGCTCTTAAAATATGCAGAAAGCGTAAAGAGTCTCAAATGGCAATTTCAGTCCTTTTATAGTGGGCGGCGAAGAAGGGTTTTTCAGAGAACAAATGGTCAGATTTAAGGGATGGGAACCGTCGTTTGAAATGAACGGTCACGATGGACTAAGTGTAACTGGTACACTTACCCATTGAATTTTAAAATATGAGCGGGTCCCACTTCTGACATTTGTTATTACCCTCGATGCCTGAAACGGCGGTATTAAACATTAAACAATTTAAAAAAAAAATCATCGCGGCTTTTGAGAATCAATTGTCCAGATGTCGTGTGAGGCATTTAATGTAAATAACGTTTGACATGAAAACAGGGCACGTGGACAAAAATTATTTTTAAAATGAAATATTATAATATAATATATATATATATATATATTGAATCGAAATCCTATAGTATGTGCTGTCTCCGCGACGATACAAAGTTCCCCTTAAAAGGTACATATAGGTTTTAATTCCATACAGCAACTTTTGGATTAATGCTGTATTCATGGGTCATACTGTATTCCCCCTTAATTATTGCACACGTCAGCTGTAGGATGATTCATATTGCTTTGTTCACTACAGTGCTGTATTGAATGTTCTGAGTGTACAGATAATTAATGGTGGATACTGTATTCTTGGGTCTTACAACATTCCCCCTCAATTGTTGAGTAAAAACAGTAAATACTTACAGGGAGTCAGGCTGTAGCAATCAATTCTTGTCTAAGAATGTTGAATCTTGCTGTGTCGAGAGGCTTGGTGAAGATGTCAGCCAACTGAATATCTGTATGAACCTTTTCGAGCCGAACATCCTTGTTCTCGACATGATTCCTTATGAAATGATGCTTCATATTGATATGCTTAGTGCGCGAGTGTAATACAGGATTGTGCGTGATTGCAATTGCACTCGTGCTATCACACATGATTGGCGTTTCCTTGACTTCAATCCCATAATCTGACAACTGTTGCTGCATCTAAAGGATCTGCATACAGCAACTACCAGCAGCATAGTATTCTGATTCAGCCGTGGAAAGTGAGTTTTCCAATTGCTTCTTACTGAACCAAGAAACCAGTCTAGGTCCAAGAAAGTGACAAATTCCACTTGTACTCTTCCTATCTAGCTTACAGCCTCCGAGATCCGAGTCGCTGATCTAACTAAATCTAATCCGCCTTCTTTAGGATACCACAGTCCCACATCGATTGTTCCTTTAATATACTTTAGGATTCGTTTAGCTGTATTGAAGTGTGATTCCTTGGGTGCTACTTGATATCTCGCACACACTCCTATAGCAAACTGGATATCGGGCCTGCTAGCCGTTAGGTATAGGAGCGAGCCAATAAGCTTCTTGTAGAGTGATTGGTCAACCGGCTTTCCGGCTTCATCAGCACTAATCTGCACGGAAGTGCTCATAGGGGTTGATGATGATTTGGAAGTGTTCATTCCAAATTTGTTGAGAAGCTCCTTGCTGTATTTTTCCTGGTTGATGAAGATACCTGAAGGCAACTGCTTTACCTGCAAGCCTAGGAAATAACTAAGTTCTCCAATCATACTCATTTCAAATTTACTTTGCATGAGATGAGAGAACCTTTGACACAAAGCAAGGTTAGTTGAACCCAAAATTATATCATCTACATAGATTTGCACCATTAGAAGGTCATCGCCTTCCTGTATTTTGAACAAGGTCTTGTCTACAGCACCTTTCTCAAATCTATTATCGATTACATACTGAGACAGGGTCTCATACCATGCTCTAGGGGCTTGCTTAAGTCCATACAGTGCTTTACTCAGCCTGTATACTAGATCGATACCGTCTGTGTTGGCAAACCCTGGTGGTTGTTCAACATAAACTTCTTCGGCAAGGTCTCCATTTAGGAATGCACTTTTGACGTCCATTCGGTACACAATGAAGCTCTTATGGGCGGAAAAGGCTAAAAATATTCTAATGGCTTCTAGTCTGGCTACAGGGGCAAAAGTTTCATCGTAGTCTATGCCTTCTTCCTGTCTATAGCCTTGTGCGACTAGTCTGGATTTATTCCTTATGATTGGACCATTTCGATCCTTTTTGTTTCGAAATACCCATTTGGTTCCTATAACCGCTTGATGCGTAGGTCTGGGTACAAGATACCATACATTGTTTCTTTTGAAACCGTTAAGCTCTTCTTCCATAGATGTTATCCAATGAGAATTATTAAGAGCGTCTATGGTCGAAACAGGTTCGGACTGGGCTAAGAATATATCAATAGTGCACATGTTGAGTCTTCTAAGCTCGGATTGAGATTTCCATTCAGGGAATGGTGATATCTCAGTATCTAGTTCTTCTTGTGCACACAGTACATTTCATTGTGTACTCTGTATTCTCCTACGAGTAGAAACACCTGCATCTATGTTTCCAATGATCAGCTCTTGCGGGTGATCTCTCAACCATCTTCGGTCGGGTTCTAATTCAGGGTCCCGTACTATATCTTGAGTTTCTGTAGATACAGCTTCAGCTTGTACAGCATCGGCTTCATCTACATCGATCCATACAGCTGCGGGGTTGATTTCTTGGTCAACAACAGGTTCTCTGGGAGTTGGTGGATCTAAGATGGGAAGTTGTTGGATGTTCTGAGTAATAGCTTCTACTCCTGTAGGGTCATGGTGAGGTTCGTCGAACACTACATGAACTGATTCCTCAATCGTCAGCTTTCTTTTATTAAAGATCCTGTAAGCTTTGCTGACGGAGGAGTATCCTGCAAATATTCCTTCATCTGATTTCTCGTCAAAGGTTCTAAGTTGATCCCTCCCATTATTCAACACATAGCACCTGCATCCAAAAATGTGAAAATATGAAACTAACGGAGTTTGGTTGTTCCATACCTCGTATGCTGTTTTGTTGTGGTGCTTGTTGACGATACAGAAGTTTTGAGTGTAGCATGTTGTATTGGTTGCTTCACCCCAGAAACGCTATGGCAACTTGCTTGCGGCAATCATTGTCCTTGTTGCTTCTTTCAACGTCCTATTCTTTCGCTCGGCAACACCATTTTGTTGAGGTGTACGGGCAGCTGAGTATTCGTGTTGTATCCCATTTTCCGAACAGTATTGCTCTATAAAGAGATTAGTAAATTCTGTACCTCTGTCGGAACGAATGGACACGATACTCAATGCCTTTTCATTTTGAAGCTTTCTCAGAAGCTCGGGCAGCTTTGATGTTGTTTCCTTCTTCTTTCTTAAGAAGATTGTCCAAGCATACCTGGAGTAATCATCAACAACAACAAGACAGTATTTCTTACCTCCCAAACTTACCGGGTCTACAGGACCATAGAGATCCATATGTAGCATCTCCAACACTCTTTGGGTTGAAAGGTAGGATTTGCTCTTCAGGGTGGACTTGATTTGCTTGCCTTTCTGACATGGTCCGCAGATGCTGTCCTTTTTTAATGACACGTTTGGCAATCCTCTTACCATTCCCTGTCTTGAGAGCTTGTTGATCGTCTTGAAGTTGACGTGAGACATCCTCTTGTGCCATAACCAGCTTAGATATGCAGTGCCTTTGGCAACAAAGCATTGAATTGAGGAGCTCATAGGCTTCCAGTCAGCAATATACATGTTACCTGATCTGCTTCCTGTAAGCACAACTTCTTTGGTCTGGATGTTCTTGACTCTACAGTGATCTATATAGAATTTCACCGAGAACTGTTTATCACAGAACTGGCTAATACTAAGTAGATTGTACTGTAAGCCTTCAACATATGCAACATCGGTGACTTTGAATTTTCCTACAAGAAGGTTTCCTTTCCCTCTTGTTCTTCCTTTATTTTTATCACGAAGCGCACTTTTGGACCTAAACTGTTGACACAAAATGTATTTTGATGATGGTTACATACAAAACATTTAATTGAATCTATCTCGGCTCGATAATATTTTGAAGGGACACAATATGGCTAGCGCACGCTACGTATCATACCGTAGCGCACGCTATCGAGACCCTCATACACAGCCCAGTCAAGTCAGCTGCAGCCTACTCAAGTCGCCTGAATCGATAGCGCACGCAAGCTATTGAATGATAGCGTACGCTAATAAACTATAGATAGCGCACGCTACACAACATACATAACGCACGCTATCGCAAGTCTCCAGAAGTTAGTGAAAGGAATTCAGAATTGGACGTTGCGCACGCTACAGACATATTCTTACGTACGCTAAAGAGAAGACTTAGCGCACGTTAATTTTCATATCTAGCGCACGCTACCGAAATAATGGTCAGTAGTCCAGTAGCCACTGGACTCACTTCGTCTAGGTCTCTACGTACGCTACACAAGGCAACGTACGTTATTGAAATAATTCAGTAGCGCACGCTAAAGGAAAGGTGCTAGCGCACGCTAAATGGAATATGCAGTTTACCGTTTGAAATTCAACCGTTGGAAGCAAGAGTCAATGCAGATCCGGAAAATCTGGAAATATTGGATTTAATTAATGCTAGCGCACGCTATGCATACTTGCTAGCGCACGCTAATCATGATTTTAGCCGTTGGAAAAGAGTCGTTGGAGAGGAAATCGGATTTTGTCAAAGTCAAGATCGAAGACTAGTTGACCAAGACGATAGCGCACGCTACCATATCATTACTAGCGCACGCTAGACACGAGATTTTACCGTTGCAGTCTTTGTTACCGTTCGGAGAACTCAAGTCAAAATTCGCTAACGCACGCTACAAGGATCTATTAGCGCACGCTAATAGTATATTTTTTCAGATTTTGAAGGCTGTCTCACTCCTATAAATACCCGAAGGACTTGGGTATCAAACACACAACTTCAAGCATTCAAGCATTCTAGCATACAAGCAATCAAAGCATTCTTGAGCTCAGATCTACATATTTTATTGTATTACAAGTTGTGAGAAAAGTAAGATACAAGAGCGATTTCAACTGTATTATACATTATTCCTTGTATTCTTTCATTTGGTTGTAAGTGTTGCATCACTTACACTTGAGCGAAAAAGAAACGAATCAAGAGTCACTAATCCGGTGTTATTAGGATCTTTGATCCGGCATTGTTAGGATTATACTCCCATATTCGTATAGTGAGGATTATCTAGTTCCTATAGAACACTAGATAAACAATTATTCATATTGAGGGAAAGGTTGAGCTTGGACCGATAGAAGACAAGCGGATTGTAACGGTTGTGAACTCGGACCGATAGAAGACGAGTTAAGGTTGTGGTTTTTCTTTAGCCAATAGAAAAAGAAAGTCGGAGAGAGGACGTAGGCAAGTTGCCGAACCTCTATAAATTCTTGAGTCTTTATTTTCCGCATTATTTTCTTTTTACTAGCAAGAAATTTCGGTATTCCGCATCACCACTATTCAACCCCCCTTCTAGTGGTGAATTTATCTCTTCAGTTGGTATCGGAGCGGGTCTCTTTTTAAAGGTTTAACCACCTAGGAGAAAAAGATTCGCAAATGGCACTTCTAGGCCAAATTGAAGGAAATGCTCTCAACCGTCCTCCTTTCTTCGACGGTTCCAATTTCATGACGTGGAAAAAGAAGATGGCGATCTTCGTTCAAGCCTACGATATTGAAATCTGGAAAGTTATTGCTCTCGGTCCTAAACTTGCTAAGAAAGAAGATGGATCGTTGAAAAAGATCGAAGAATTCAATGATGAGGATTGGAGAAACACGCATGTCAACTCCCGAGCTACTCAACTTCTCTATTTCGCTCTCAATCCCGAAGAACTTAATAGGATATCATCCTATGAAAGTGCCAAAGAAATTTGGGAAATTCTCGAAGTCACTCACGAGGGAACCACTCAAGTCAAGGAGACCAAAATTAATATGTTACTCCATGACTACGAATTATTTTCCATGAAAGACGAGGAAACGATCACAAATATGTTGGATCGATTTTCGGCTATAACAAACGGTCTTGCATCTTTTGGAAAGCCTATATCGAGCAGCGACAAAGCTAAGAAAATTCTGCGATCGTTGCCACGAGAATGGGATGCCACGGTCACCGCGATCATGGAATCCAAGGATCTCAATAAGCTCGAATTTAGTGCCCTCATCGGGTCACTCATCAACTATGAGATCGTTCTCAAGTCTAGAGGCACAAAACCAAAGCCTCGGGAAAGAGTAGTCGCATTCAATGTTGATAGCGACGTTGAGGAAGATGTTGCCGAAGATGAAGACGACGAGGAACTCGCTCTTTATGCCAAAAACTTTAGAAGGTACAAAAACCTAATTCAAAAGAGGCGAAGTTTTCTTGGTCGGGATGGCAAACCGGAGCAAAAGAAAAGTGGCTACACTCCTGTCAAGAAGTTCGACAATAATTGTCGAAAATGTGGTCAGGCCGGTCATTATGCCAAAGAATGCCGAGGATCCTCTTCAAAACCGCAAATGGAAAGATTCAAAAAGAAGGAGGTTCTAATCGCTTCTTGGAGTGATGACGAGGAGGAGATAGAAAGATCTCTAGACGCAAACCTTGCATTCATGGCCCTCGACTCCGAAAGCAATATCGAGGTAAGCTCTAAACTCAATGACGATGAATATGATTCTTTTGATTTTTGTGATTCACAAGAAGTTCATCAAGATGATGAGTTGTTAAGTGCGTTCGAATCGTTAAATACGGAGTATGACGAGATGGTCAAGTTAAATATATTTTTAAAAAGAAAAATAAAATCTCTAGAACTCGAAAACTCCTCGCTTCAAAACAAGGGCAAAGCTATTGAGATCGACCATACATCATGTATTGAAAAAGAAAATGTTTTGAAAATTGAGTTAACAAAAACTCAAAAGGAGCTAAAATATATTTTGAACAAATTTACTCTCGGAAACGAGAAATTCGAAAAGCTCCTATCTATTCAAAAATCGCCCTTGCTCAAACACGGTCTTGGTTTCGACCCTTTTAAACGGGAACAATCCCTTATTAACCTCAACAAAATAAAGAAAACCGAAACCGAGAACTCAAAAGATCCGCTCAAACAAGTTCATAATGTTAATACCCATTCAAAGTTAAGAACTATCAAAGTCAAGCAAATATGGGTTCCGAAAGGGACGATTGTTCCGAATGCTATAAGCATAGTTAACTTTGGAGGACCCAAATGGGCTTGGGTACCGAAACAACCGAGAAACTCTATTTTTGTAGGTACCGGCACCAAGGAAAAACAAGTGGTACATTGATAGCGGATGCTCAAGGCACATGTGCGGCTCCGAGGACTTATTTGAAGACCTCGAATATCAAGATCAAGGACATGTGACCTTTGGAGATAACCAAAAGGGAAAAATCAAAGGAATTGGCAAAGTCGGTAAGGAACCTTCTCCTTCTATCAACAAAGTACTTTTTGTTGAAGGTTTGCATCATAATCTCCTTAGCGTTTCGCAACTTTGTGATGAAGGTTTTAAAATTCTATTTGAGCAAACGCATTGCACGGCATTTAGAAATAATAAAATTGCATTCATTGGCTTGAGATGCGGAAACATCTATATTGTTGATCTTAATGATAAGAGTTCATTCAATGAAAAATGCCTTATTACCTTGGATGACAATGCATATTTATGGCATCGAAAATTGGGGCATACTTCTCTACCCATTATCTCTATTTTATCTAGACACGACCTTGTTCGTGGATTGCCCAAACTCAAATTCGATAGAAAACATTTGTGTGAATCATGCATTAAAGGAAACATACTCGTGAATCGTTTAAAACAAAATTCGAGGTTTCCACTAGTCGAATTCTTGAACTCGTGCATATGGATTTGATCGGACCATCTAGACATGTTAGTTTAAATGGTAAACTTTATACTTTGGTTATTGTTGACGATTTTTCTCGATTTACTTGGGTTAGATTTTTAGCTCATAAAGATGATGCATTTTCCGAGTTTTCTAAATGGTGTCGTTTGGTATCAAATGAGAAAAACCTCTCCATAATTTCTATTCGCACCGACCACGGAGGTGTATTTGATTGCACCCCGTTTGAACTTTTATGCGATAAATACGGTATTAATCACAATTTTCGGCTCCTAGAACGCCTCAACAAAATGGAGTTGTTGAAAGGAAAACCGATCTTTGGAAGAAATGTCGAGAACAATGCTTAATGAATACTCCCTTCCACGATACTTTTGGGCGAAGCAATTTTTACGGCATGCTATGTGATTAACCGAGTTCACGTTCGTAGAACTCATCTTAAAACGCCTTATGAATTATGGAAGGGCAAAAGCCCAATATTGCTTACTTTCATCCTTTTGGTTGCAATGTATTTATTTTGAACAATGGCAAGGATAACTTGGGCAAGTTTGATGCCAAATCCGACTCGAATTTTCTTGGCTATTGTACGAATAGCAAAGCATATCGTGTGTATAATATTAGAACGAATAAAGTTGAAGAATCCATACACGTTAAATTCAATGATATGATCTCACCCCGAGAAAGGTAGAATATTTTGATGATGCAGTACCTTTCCGATCCCTCACCGAAGTGAAGAAAATTTCGAAATCGAAAGCGAACACAATCGTTGATTTACCGAAAGATTGGAGGCACATCAAGGACCATCCGAAGGATATCGTGATCGGAAACATTGAAGACGGTGTTCAAACCCGAAGGAGGACCACCGAGTTTATGGCTCATTGTGCTTTTGTATCCGAAATAGTTCCCAAAAATATATCTAAGCTCTCGATGATGAAAGTTGGGTAATGGCAATGCAAGAGGAGCTTGTGCAATTCAAGCACAATAATGTATGGAATTTAGTTCTGCCTAAAGATAAAACAATTATCGGAACTAAATGGGTGCATAAAATCAAGAGTGACGAAGACGGCTATCCTATTCGAAATAAATCTCGTTTGGTCGCTCAAGGATATAATCAAGAAGAAGGTCTTGATTACGAAGAAAGTTTTGCTCTCGTGGCTCGACTCGAAGCCATTCGCTTGCTTTGTGCATTTGCCGCTCATAAAAAGATAAAGCTATTTCAAATGGATGTCAAAAGTGCATTCTTGAATGGTTTCATTCAAGAAGAAGTCTACGTCAAGCAACCTCCCGGTTTTGAAGACCATCATTTTCCGGATCATGTCTACAAGCTCAACAAGGCACTCTACGGGTTGAAGCAAGCACCCCGAGCATGGTATGATCGTTTAAGTCAATTTTTAATTGCAAATGACTATAAAAGAGGCAAAGTCGATAATACCTTGTTTGTTAAAATACTAAATGATGATATACTAGTTTGCCAAATTTACGTTGATGACATTGTTTTTGGAGCTACTAATGAATTCTTGTGCCAAGATTTTTCTAATCTTATGAAAGGAGAATTCGAAATGAGTATGATGGGAGAATTAACGCGTTCTTCCTCGGGCTTCAAATCAAACAATGCGAAGATGGAATTTTTATCCATCAAACGAAGTACTCAAACGACCTCCTCAAGAAATTCAATATGGAAAATAGCAAGGTGATATCTACGCCAATGTCGTCATCATTAAAGCTCGAGAAAGATGAAAATGGCAAATCCGTAGATCAAAAACTATATCGAGGTATGATCGGATCTTTGCTATATTTGACTGCATCTAGGCCAGATATAATATTTGCTACATGTCTATGTGCTCGATTCCAAGCTAATCCCAAGGAATCACATTTAATTGCTTGTAAACGCATTTTTCGCTATTTGAAAGGAACTATTGGACTAGGTCTATGGTATCCTTCTTGCTTGGATTTTAATTTAATTGCCTATAGTGACGCCGATTTCGGCGGATGCAAAATTGATAAAAAGAGTACTAGTGGTACATGTCACTTTATTGGATCTTGTTTAATATCTTGGGGAAGTAAAAAGCAAACCAGCGTAGCATTGTCTACAGCTGAGGCCGAATATGTCGCTGCAGGGAGCGCCTGTGCTCAAGTGCTATGGATCAAAAATCAACTACGCGACTACGGCATTCATTTTGAAAACACCCCTATCTTATGTGATAACACTAGTGCTATTAATTTGAGCAAAAATCCTGTTTTGCACAAATAACCAAGCATATAGATATCAGACATCATTTTTTACGTGATCATGTTCAAAAGAAAGACATCTGTTTAATTTTTGTCGGGACGAAGGATCAACTTGCTGACATATTTACAAAACCTCTTCCCGAAGAATCTTTTAACTCCATTCGTTTGCAACTTGGCATGGGACATATAGACAACTTTTGAAATAAAATTCTACTCAAAACATCAAAATCGGTGAATCAGATCAATCGCTAGCGCGCGCTAGCTTCATATCCTTAACGCGCGCTAAAAATTTATTTTGATAGCGTACGCTAAACCTTTCTCTCTTGCGTACGCTAATTAAAGTTTTCCTGTTATTCAGTGGACAGTCCAGTAAGTCCTATTTTTTCGCCTAACGTACGCTAATCTTTTAAATCCTAGCGTACGCTAACTTAAAACTCGTTGACTATATATATGCCGTACAACCCTAAATCACAGCACATCCCTTAACGCACGCAAACGACTCTCTCTTGCAAAAACCCTAGACAGACATCCGATCCAATCTGCGATCTTCTCCCTCAAAATCTTCGATTCCCTTCGTTTTTCTCCTTCTCCGATCATGTCTAGCAAGAATCGAACCGCTATGGGAAAGCAATACAACAATTTGAAGCGTCCTCTAAGCGCCCAATTTGATGCGGACCGGTTCGTCTCCGCCACTGCTTCGAGAGTGTTCTTTGACATACTCCCTCAAGAACACATCACGGACTGCTACTTTTTCAATCTCCTAAGTCTCGAACGGGTAAACGTTAACATCTCCAATTTCTTCTCATCACTCGGTATTTCTCGTTTCGTTGAGTGCAAAAACCCTGTGTTTCCTGAGCTCGTCCGGGAATTCTATGCCAACCTTCACGTGGCCGAGAGTGAAGGTTCTTCAGATCTTGTGCTAGGTAGCCTTGTCGGAGGAACCAAGGTGAAAGTGTCTTCCGATATTTTGTATCAAATTTTTGGTTTGCCCAGAGATGGTTTGATTTGCACTGGAAAATCATTGGTCGACGATAATGAAATTGGTGAAATTGACGTGAAAGAATTTCTGAGCACGAAAGCCGTTATTGACATAACGGATGATTTTTTAGAGAACAACGACTTCGGAATCAACATTCGTTTGCTTTTGGTAGCCCTCACAAAATGTCTTATGCCAAAGGTCAATTCGCAGCACAAACTAGTCGGCGTGGACAAGCAAGTGGTGTACCGCGTTCTAAATGACGATAAGGTCGATTTCTCCGACATCATCATTAGTTGGATGAAGGTGAAAGGAGATTTGTTCCGGTCGAAAAATTACGCCACTCGTTCTCGCAAGGCTGGAATGCCTTATGGCTCTATCCTGTCGGCTATCTTTAGCTTTCATCAAGTGGACTTGTCGAAGGTCAAGGCGCTCCCGTCTCTCTCGGGCATGAGATCTCGGACGCGTCACTTAAAGCTATGCATTACGTCCGTACGATCAACAGAGGTCGGATTCTTTTTCCGTACCTTCGTGATGATGACCAAGTTGAGAAAGGGTCACGGAAGCCCACTGCAGAAGAAATGATTACTCGTCGGGGACCTCACACCCTTCGAGAAATGCAGATCGGGAGTTCGTAAGGAAACCAACATCGAAAGGAAAACGCCCGATGCGAAATGTGGTGACGGAGGAAGAAGAGAGTGATCTCTTTGCTCGGATGCGGGGCATCGAGACTTCACACGCCGAGTTACGAGAGGACTTTCGGGCTCTGCGTTCGGAAGTCGAGATGTGCATTCAAGTCCGGAAGTTCGTGGGCTATTATCCGAGTTTATTCGCTTCACACACCCCTCGTTCCCTTTCCCTTCGACCTCCTCCGATCCGTAGATTTGATGATTTTGATGCTTGTTGTAGAATCTTCCTTTTCGAATAATATATATGTCGCTTGCCATGGATAACTCGTTGTATTCATCGCATTTTATTATTAATGAAATTTGCATTTCTTAATTTGGCATTTATTATGTACACGTATTTAATATCTCCTAGTATTGTTACTATCGTTGTTACTATCATTGTTGATTGCACCATTGAGTAATGGCAAAATTTAGTTAATGTTTATTAATAATGCAACAATTCAGGGGAGTTCCTTTTTGTTTCACAAAAAGGGGGAGAAAACTCCAAAAACGAAAACCGACTAACATATCGAACAAGTTTATCTTGATTCGAATCACTTCAAAACGTTTTTGCAGGTATTAATTAAATGTTTTGACATCATCAAAAAGGGGGAGATTGTTGACACAAAATGTATTTTGATGATGGTTACATACAAAACATTTAATTGAATCTATCTCGGCTCGATAATATTTTGAAGGGACACAATATGGCTAGCGCACGCTACGTATCATACCGTAGCGCACGCTATCGAGACCCTCATACACAGCCCAGTCAAGTCAGCTGCAGCCTACTCAAGTCGCCTGAATCGATAGCGCACGCAAGCTATTGAATGATAGCGTACGCTAATAAACTATAGATAGCGCACGCTATACAACATACATAACGCACGCTATCGCAAGTCTCCAGAAGTTAGTGAAAGGAATTCAGAATTGGACGTTGCGCACGCTACAGACATATTCTTACGTACGCTAAAGAGAAGACTTAGCGCACGTTAATTTTCATATCTAGCGCACGCTACAGAAATATTGGTCGTAGTCCAAGAGCCACCGGACTCACTTCGTCTAGGTCTCTACGTCGCTACACAAGGCAACGACGTTATTGAAATAATTCATGGCGCACGCTAAAGGAAAGTGCTAGCGCACGCTAAATGGAATATGCGATTTACCGCTTGAAATTCAACCGTAGGAAGCAAGAGACAATGCAGATACCGAAAATCATGAAATATTGGATTTAATTAATGCTAGCGCACGCTATGCATACTTGCTAGCGCACGCTAATCATGATTTTAGCCGTTGGAAAAAGAGTCGTTGGAGAGGAAATCGGATTTTGTCAAAGTCAAGATCGAAGACTAGTTGACCAAGACGATAGCGCACGCTACCATATCATTACTAGTGCACGCTAGACACAGAATTTTACCGTTGCAACAGTCTTTGTTACCGTTCGGAGAACTCAAGTCAAAATTCGCTAACGCACGCTACAAGGATCTATTAGCGCACGCTAATAGTATATTTTTTCAGATTTTGAAGGCTGTCTCACTCCTATAAATACCCGAAGGACTTGGGTATCAAACACACAACTTCAAGCATTCAAGCATTCTAGCATACAAGCAATCAAAGCATTCTTGAGCTCAGATCTACATATTTTATTGTATTACAAGTTGTGAGAAAAGTAAGATACAAGAGCGATTTCAACTGTATTATACATTATTCCTTGTATTCTTTCATTTGGTTGTAAGTGTTGCATCACTTACACTTGAGCGAAAAAGAAACGAATCAAGAGTCACTAATCCGGTGTTATTAGGATCTTTGATCCGGCATTGTTAGGATTATACTCCCATATTCGTATAGTGAGGATTATCTAGTTCCTATAGAACACTAGATAAACAATTATTCATATTGAGGGAAAGGTTGAGCTTGGACCGATAGAAGACAAGCGGATTGTAACGGTTGTGAACTCGGACCGATAGAAGACGAGTTAAGGTTGTGGTTTTTCTTTAGCCAATAGAAAAAAGAAAGTCGGAGAGAGGACGTAGGCAAGTTGTCGAACCTCTATAAATTCTTGAGTCTTTATTTTCCGCATTATTTTCTTTTTACTAGCAAGAAATTTCGGTATTCCGCATCACCACTATTCAACCCCCCTTCTAGTGGTGAATTTATCTCTTCATAAACCTTCTATGAAATCTGATAGCTTGCTTCTATCTCCAGTCATGTGCTGAGAGCATCCACTATCGAAGTACCAAGTGTCCTCCTCTAGGATGTCCTGTATGCAAAGAGATTAAGTAGATTTAGGTCCCCTTTGATCTTTGGGTCCATGAATGTTAGTGCCTTTAGGTACCCAAATTTTCCTGACAACAATTGGTTTACTGTAGGTCACATTCGGTATAGTGTTTCGGTATCTACGTGGGGCATATACGTAGTCGCTATAACCATGATAATTATTATGCATGTAAAATTCAGGGTTATTATTATTAGTCCAGTACGAGTTCCGTCTTGGAGGTGGAGCCATTTTCTTTGGCCTAACACCTTGCCTTCTGGATCTCCAGTTGGATTTCCAATGCTGTTGTTGATACTGTGCGGACACCTGCTGTCTCGAGGAATAACAGGGCTCCTATATCCAATACCTAGGCGTGCTGTACTGATAGTACTGCCGTGCGGGCCTTTGGTATTTGGATACGGCCTTCCTTCTGAACGGCTGTTGGCGCTGTTGATATGCTCGGGGATCATGCTGTTGAGTGCGCCTTTCAGGTCTGAATGGCTAGTGATTCCACTGTCTGGAGTATGATTGAGGTGGCAGAATGGCAGCCTTTGATGTTCGCTATGCAACAGGTTCCTTCACAGGACTCGAGGTTTCTTTCGAAACAGGAATGGGTTCCACACTCTTGACAAACACTTTATTAGTTTTCCCTTTGTTTGAAAATGAGCTGTTTCTTAAGCCACTTTTATCATGAGCATGTTGCCCAGTGCTCAGAATTTCTTCCATTCTTTTGGATGATTTCTCGAAAGATTTCAGAATGGTCTCAAGTTCATCTTCTCGTTTTTCGAGAGTTTTGACTTTGGCTTGAAGTAGAACGAAATCATTTGTCTTGCTCTCATTGTGAGTTTTAACCTCACTTAGTTCATGAGCAAGTTGATGATTGCTCTTCAAGAGTTTTTCATAATCGACTTTGCTGGTTTCACAATCAATAGACATATTTTCATAATTTATTTTCAGCAAGTCATTTTCATCTTTCAGCTCTAGGTTAGACAGTTGGAGCTGTATATTCTCACTTTTCAATGTCTCATGAGCCTTTTGAATGTTTTTAAACTCATTCATCATGTTTTCAAAAGTATGAGATGCATTTAATGGAATAGCTGAGGTTGAGCTTACTTCATCGTCGCTATCTTCACCTTCCGGAATGTCCTTGGCCATAAAGCACATATATGCTTTATCATCGAACTCATCGTCAGATGAATCACTTTCAGTGACCACCTGAAGACATTCTTCGGATTTGGATGGTGTGGGGGAGGCTTCTGATTCTCCAATCAAGGCCTTGAGCTTGTTTTTCCAAGCACGTCTTCTTTCATCTCTCTCTTGTTGCTCGGCCTCCGGCAACCTTTGAACTTTGGGATGAGGACATTTATTTGCATAATGTCCCAGTTTCCTGCAATTATAGCACAGGTTAGCATCACCGGATGAAGTTTCGGTACTTACCTTGTGGACAGGTTTGGGCCTGTAGGGTGTTTTTCCCGATTGCTTGATGAACTTCTTGAACTTGTGCATGAGAAGCGCCATTTCATCTTGAGACAGGATGTCGTCGTCACTGTCAGCATTCTTGTGACTGGGCTTCAACGAGCTGGGCATGCTGTGTCAATGGTTCGATACAGCGGCTAGTGCTGTAATCTTTGAAGGAGATTCTTCAGCTTTCTCTCTTCTGTCAATATCATACTCAAAAGCTTTGAGGTCAGAGAAGAGATCAAAAGTAGATATTTCATTTAGATTACACGACACACGCATAGCTGTGGTCTAAATGTCCCATCAGTCATGGAGAGATCTGAAACTTTTTAAATTTTTCTCCTTTTGGGTATAAATTTTGCCCAAAGCTTCAAGTACACCAACAATACCAGTGAATCTGAGGTCAAGTTCCTCAAGTGTCTCAGTTGGTTTCATTTCAAAAGATTCAAATTGCTGAGTCAGTTTTGAAATTTTGTTTTCTTTTGAGAGCTCAGTTCCCTCACAAATCAACTTGAGTTTATCCCAGATTTTCTTGGCTATTTTACATCTCTTTACCTTTGAGAACGTGCCTTTGTCAAGAGTGACAAATAACGCGTTCTTAGCCACATTGTCGAGATTGGCGCGCTTTCTTTCATCTGTGGTCCATTGTTCACGCTCCTTCTAGAGCATCTCAGCATGGGCTTGGCCTTCAATCCTTGCGGCTGTGTTTACCTTCATGATCTTAATGGGGCCATCCTGTATAACAAAAATCATTTCTTCATGCATTGCTGCAAGATGAGCCTCCATCATGATTCTCCAATCATTAAATTCATTAATAGAGAACATGGGTACTTTGTTGATCATAGATGTATCCATGTGAGAATAAAGGAATGGAAAAGACTGTTTTATAAAAAATTAAGTGATTTGGATCTGATTCGGTTAAAAATACGACTGATTATTTTTAGAATCAACCGCTCCGATACCACTTGTTGGCCACTAAGTATACTGGATACAGCTTGGAAAGTGTTTTAAACTACAAGCTGTACAGTTTTAAATCTGATTGCGTAGCAGAAGTCTTAAATACAGTAAGTTTCTGTGGATACAGCAACTAGATGTGCAGTGTATACTTAAATAATCACAGTAATTAAAACAGTGAAGGGCAGAAGGTAAATAACATAATATTTAAAGTGGTTCGAGGTAAACCCATCTACGTCCACTGGCCCTCCACACAGTAGTAAAAGTTTATTATAATTACTGCGTACGCAACTACATAATTATAACAACACACAATCAATATATCATTCACACAGATTGATATAAAGATCTTAGCTTCAACCGTTCACACAGATTGGTTTGAGCTAACACTTTGACTGGCTTCTTCACACACAATTCTGAAGCTTCGTCTTTTTCGATGCAAATCCTTCACACACAGTTTGGGAGAAGCAAAGATTACTCAGTCCACACAGGGCTGATCTGGGTTTGTTCAAGGATAGAACAATATATGAACAACAACTTTGACTTTCTGAGCTTCCAGCTGATGATGTTTTGTTCACGATTTGAGCATTGTATATCTCTTATATCTGAATAGCAGTGAGCTTTGGAGATATGTTTTGTTCTGATGTATATGATAATAACTTCGTAAGCTTTTGATAACTTGGTATTGGTAACTGATCTTCAACGCCTTGAGGAGATATATATAGTCTTCTGAAAAATATATCCGTTGAGATAAATCCATTGAGCAAGATTCCGTTCCAACGAGATGATGTGTTTGAATAAAACACGATCCGGATTTTGCACTTGTTTGAAGATCTTTTGACTTACAGTATTTAAATACTTTATCCTTTAGTATTTAAATACTTTTTTATCAACGGGACTTGACTTCTAGCGAATACTAAAGATTCCTTCTTGTCCTGTTGAGAGCTGTATGGAAGGATCATTGAATTGACAATTCGAGACAGCTTCTATACTTAGTTTTTATAAGACTTCTTTGCTGTACTGAAAGGTTCCACTGAATGCTGGATCTATGACAGGTCTTCGATACAGGTTAACACTTCAGCTTTTCGATACAGTTCGCTTACTGTATGCTGGATTGGCATTTTGTCAAAAGCTCTTATCACCACTACTCGATACAGGGGTTGTTTATCCTAACAGTTTAGATACTGGGTATTGTTATCCCAACAATTTCGATACAGGGTATTTGTTATCCCAACAATTTCAAACGGATATATTTCAGAGACTATATATATCTCAGTCCTTGAAGATCAAACCACCTACGAACAACGAACTACTTACGACTTACAACGATCAATGCAAATCATATACATCTGAACAAGATATCTCAAAGCATACTGCTATTCAAACGAAGAGATACAAGTATTCTAACCTGGAACAACACATTATCAGTTGAAAGCCCATAAAGTCATAGCTGTTGTTCAAACCCTGTTCTATCTTTGAACAAACTCATATCAGCCCTGTGTGGACTGAGGAATCCTTGCTACTCCCGAACTGTGTGTGACGGACTTGCATTGAAGAAGACGGAGCTTCAGAACTATGTGTGAAGAATCCAGTCAAGTGTTAGCTCAAACCAATCTGTGTGAATGGTTGAAAGCTAAGATCTTTATATCAATCTGTGTGAATGATATATTAAGTGAGTGTTGTTATAATTACGTTGTTGTGTACGCAATAATTATAATAAACTTTTTACTCTTGTGTGGAGGACCAGTGGACGTAGAGGGGTTTACCTCGAACCACTTTAAATATTGTGTTATTTACCTTCTGCCTTTATTGTTTTATTAATTGTGATTATTTATGTATACACTGCACACCGAGTTGCTGTATCCTCGGCAACTTACTGTATTTAAGACTTCCGCTACGCACTCAGATTTAAAAACCGTACATCTTGTTGTTTAAAACACTTTCCAAGCTGTATCCAGTATACTTAGTGGCCAACAAGTGGTATCGGAGCGGTTGACTCTAAAAAGAATCAGTCGTATTTTTAACCGAATCAGATCCAAAATCACTTATTTTATAAAACAGTCTTTTTCATTCCTACATTCTCATATGGATACATCAATGGTCAACAAAGTTCATATGTTCTCTATTAATGATTTTGATGATTGGAGAATCAGGATGGAGGCTCATCTTGCAGCAATGCGCGAAGAGATGATTTTTGTTATATAGGATGGCCCCATCAAGATAATGAAGGTAAATACGGCTGCAAGGATTGAAGGCCAAGCCCATGCTGAGATGCTCGAGAAGGAGCGTGAGTAATGGACTACAGACGAAAGAAAGCGCGCCAACCTCGACAATGTTGCGAAAGTAAAGAGCTGTAAAATAGCCAAGGATATCTGGGATAAACTCAAGTTGATTTGTGAGGGAACTGAGCTCTCAAAAGAAAATAAAATTTCCAAATTAACTCAGCAATTTGAATCTTTTGAAATGAAACCAACTGAAACCCTTGAGGAACTTGACCTCAGATTCACTAGAATTGTTGGTGAACTTGAAGCTTTGGGCAAAATTTATACCCAAAGGGAGAAAAACTTAAAGAGTTTCAGATCTCTCCCTGCCCGATGGCACATTAAGACCACAGCTATGCGTGTGTCATGTAACCTCAGTGAAATATCTACCTTTGATCTCTTCTCTGACCTCAAAGCTTTTGAGTATGATATAGACAGGAGAGAGAAAGCTGAAGAATCTCCCGCCAGGACTACAGCCTTAGCCGCTGTACCCAACCATCGACACATCATGCCCAGCCCATCAAAGCCAAATTACAAGAATGCTGACAGCGACGATGATATCCTGTCACAAGATGAAATGGCGCTCCTCATGCATAAATTCAAAAAGTTCATCAAACAGTCTGGAAAGACTCCCTACAGGCCCAAGCCTGTTCACAAGGTAAGTACTGAAACTTCCTCTTGTGACGCTAACCTATGCTATAATTGTAGGTAACTAAGACATTATGCAAACAAATGTCCTCATCCCAAAGTTCAAAGGTTGCCAGAAGCCGAGCAACAAGAGAGGGATGAACGAAGACGTGCTTGGAAAAACAAGCTCAAGGCACTGATAGGAGAATAAAAAGCCTCCGCCACACCATCCAAATCCAAAGAATGTCTTCAGGTAGTCACTGAAAGTGACTCACCTGACGATGAATTCGAAGATAAATCATATATGTGCTTTATGGCAAAGGACATCCCGGAAGAAGAAGATAGCGATGATAAGGACATTTTGGAGAAGGACATATGGTACTTCGACAGCGGTTGCTCCCGGCACATGACAGGAGATAGAAACAAGCTATCAGATTTCGTAGAAGGTCGCGGTCCAAAAGTGCGCTTTTGTGATAAATCTAAAGGAAGAACAAGAGGAAAAGGAAACCTTCTTGTCGAAAAATTCAAAGTCACCGATGTAGCTCATGTTGAAGGCTTACAGTATAATCTACTTAGTATTAGCCAGTTCTGTGACAAACAGTTCTCAGTGAATTCTATGTAGACCACTGTAGAGTCAAGAACATCCTAACCAAAAAAGTTGTGCTCACAGGAAGTAGATCAGGTAATATGTATATTGCTGACTGGATGCCTACGAGCTCTACAATTCCTTGTTTAGTTTCCAAAGGCACTGCAGATCTAAGCTGGCTATGGCATAAGAGAATGTCTCACGTCAACTTCAAGACGATCAACAAGCTCTCAAGACAGGGACTGGTTAGAGGATTTCCGAATGTATCATTCCAAAAGGTCAGTGTCTGTGGACCATGTCAAAAAGGCAAGCAAATCAAGTCCACCCTGAAGAGCAAATCCTACCTTTCAACCCACAGAGTGTTGGAAATGCTACATATGGATCTCTATGGTCCTGTAGACCTAGTAAGTTTGGGAGGTAAGAAATATTGTCTTGTTGTTGATGATGATTACTCCAGGTATGCTTGGACAATTTTCTTAAGCAATAAGAAGGAAACAACATCAAAGCTGCCCGAGCTCCTGAGAAAGCTTCAAAATGAAAAAGGATCGAGTATCGTGTCCATTCATTCCGACAGAGGTACAGGATTTACTAACTGCTTTCTAGAGCAATACTATTCGAAAAATGGGATACAGCACGAATACTCAGTTGTCCGTACACCTCAACAAAATGGTGTTTCCGAGCGAAAGAATAGGACGTTGAAGGAAGCAACAAGAACAATGATTGCCGCAAGCAAGTTGCCACAGCGTTTCTGGGGTGAAGCAACCAATACAGCATGCTACACTCAAAACCGTTGTATCGTTAACAAGCACCACAACAAAACAGCATACGAGGTATGGAACAAAAAAACTCCATTAGTTTCGTATTTTCACATTTTTGGATGCAGGTGCTATGTATTGAACAATGGGAAGGATCAACTTAGAACCTTTGATGAGAAGTCGGATGAAGGAATATTTGTAGGATAATCCTCCGTCAGCAAAGCTTACAGGATATTTAATAAAAGGAAGCTGACGATCGAGGAATCAGTTCATGTAGTGTTCGACGAACCTCACCATGACCCTACAGGAGTAGAAGCTGTTACTCAGAACATCCAACAACTTTCCATCTTAGATCCACTAACTCCCATAGAACCTGTTGTTGACCTAGAAATCAACCCCGCAGCTGTAAGAATCGACGTAGATGAAGCCGATGCTGTACAAGCTGAAGCTGTATCTACGGCAACTCAAGATACAGTGCGGGACTCCGAATTAGAACCCGACCGAAGATGGTTGAGAGATCACCCGCAAGAGCTGATTATTGGAAACATTAATGCTGGTGTTTCTACCCGTAGGAGAATACAGAGTACACAAGGAAATGTACTGTGTGCACAAGAAGAACTAGATACTGAGATACCACCATTCCCTGAATGGAAATCTCAATTCGAGCTTAGAAGACTCAATATGTGCACTATTGCTGTATTTTTAGCCCAGTCCGAACCTGTTTCTACCATATAAGCTCTTAATAATTCCCATTGGATAACATCTATTGAAGAAGAGCTTAACAGTTTCAAAATAAACAAAGTATGGTATCTTGTACGCAGACCTACGCATCAATCAGTTATTGGAACCAAATGGGTATTTCATAACAAGAAGGATCGAAATGGACTAATTATAAGGAATAAATCCAGACTAGTCGCACAAGGCTACAGACAGGAAGAAGGCATAGACTATGATGAAATGTTTGCCCCTGTAGCCAGACTAGAGGCCATTAGGATATTTTTAGCATTTTTCGCCCATAAGAGCTTCATCGTATACCAAATGGACGTCAAAAGTGCATTCCTAAATGGAGACCTTGCCGAAGAAGTTTATGTTGAACAACCACCGGGGTTTGCCAACACAGACGGCATAGATCTAGTATACAGGCTAAGGAAAGCACTATATGGACTTAAGCAATCCCCTAGGGCATGGTATGAGACCTTGTCCCAGTATCTAACCGATAATGGATTTGAGAAAGGTGTTGTGGACAAGACCTTGTTCAAAATACAGGAAGGCAATGACCTTCTAATGGTTCAAATCTATGTAGATGACATTATATTTGGTTCAACTAACCTTGATTTATGTCAAAAGTTCTCTCATCTCATGCAAAGTAAATTTGAAATGAGTATGATGGGGGAACTTAGTTATTTCCTAGGTTTGCAGGTAAAGCAGTTGCCTACAGGGATCTTCATCAACTTCTCAACAAATTTGGAATGAACACTTCCAAATCATCATCAACCCCATGAGCACTTCCGTGCAAATTAGTGCTGATGAAGCCAGAAAGCCGGCTGACCAATCACTCTACAGGAAGCTTATTGGCTCGCTCCTGTACCTAACGTCTAGCAGGCCCGATATCCTGTTTTCTATAGGAGTGTGTGCGAGATATCAAGTAGCACCCAAAGAATCACACTTCAATATAGCTAAACGAATCCTGAAGTATATTAAAGGAACAGTCGATGTAGGACTGTGGTATCCTAAAGAAGGCGGATTCGATTTAGTTGGCTACAATGACTCGGGTATCGGAGGCTACAAGCTAGATAGGAAGAGTACAAGTGGAATTTGTCACTTTCTTGGACCTAGACTTATTTCTTGGTTCAGTAAGAAGCAATTGACAAACTCACTTTCCACGGCTGAATCAGAATACTATGCTGCTGGTAGTTGCTGTATGCAGATCCTTTGGATGCAGCAACAATTGTCAAATTATGGTATTGAAGCCAAGGAAACACCAATCATGTGTGATATCACGAGTGTAATTGCAATAACGCATAACCCTGTATTGCACTCGTGCACTAAGCACATCAACATGAAGCATCACTTCATTAGGAATCATGTCGAGAACAAGGATGTTCGGATGGAAAAAGTTCATACAGATATTCAGTTGGCCGACATCTTCACCAAGCCTCTCGACACAGAAAGATTCAACATGCTTCGACAAGAATTGGGATTGCTTCAGCCTGACTCCCTGTAAGTATTTACTGTTTTTACTCAACAATTGAGGGGGAATGCTGTAACACCCAAGAATACAGTATCCACCATTAATTATCTGTACACTCAGAGCCTTCAATACAGCACTGTAGGGAATAAAGCAATATGAATCATCCTATAGCTGACGTGTGCAATAATTAAGGGGGAATACAGTATGACCCATGAATATAGCATTAATCCAAAAGTTGTTGTATGGAATTGAAACCTATATGTACCTTTTAAGGGGGAATGTTGTATCGTCGCGGATACCGCACATACTGTGGGAATTCGATTCATTATATATATATTATAATTTTAAAATAATTTTTGTCCACGTGCCCTGTTTTCTTATCAAACGTCATTTACATTAAATGCCTTACAAGACATCTGGACAATTGAATCTCAAAATCTGCGATGTTTTCAAATTGTTTAATATTTAATACCGCCGTTTCAGGCATTAAGGGAAATAACAAATGTCAGAAGTGGGACCCGTTCCTATTTTAAAAATCAATGGATAAGTGTACCAGTTACACTCAGTCCATCGAGACTGTTCATTTTAAACACCGGTTCTCATCCCTTAAATCTGACCATTCGTTCTCTAAAAACCCTTCTTCGCCGCCTACTATAAAAGGACTGTAAATTCCATTTGAGACTCTTTACGCCTTCTGCATATTTTAAGAGCACTCAAGCAGTTCAGCCTACAAGTTTTTCTGTGTTTACTGCATATTCCTCTTGAATATTTTTCATCTTTTCTTGAGAATCATCAATGGCGTCTACTCAGACATCTTCCACCTCTCTCAAGAAGTCTCTGAACTTCATCGATGGACGGATCTTCTCCAGATCTGTCGTGATGGAATGCATTCACGCTGAAAGTGATGACTTCGATACCATGGAGGTCGTCACCACTAGAATCCGTCAACAAGGCCTCTACCGCCTTGGGGGCCACACCGCCGAAAATTATGACGTTCATCTGGTTGAGGAATTCTACCTCAATGTCGTGGTCCGTTTTCTGCCTCTGGCCCTAGGAGGACATGTTGCTAATATCACAGCAGTCATTCGCGGAGTGGAGATCCGCATTGACCAAGAGCTTCTCAAAAACATCTTCAAGCTACCCTCTGATGGCCTGACTATGGAAGAACTTGAGACCTTTGGGTCTCAAGAGCTGCTGACTCAATACTATGGCTTGTTCACCGGTTTGGCAACGGTGGAAGTGGTTCACACCACATGCCATAAGAAGAATTTTTGTTTACCGTTTGTTTATTTACATGTTTTCTGCTGCCGCATTATTGAGAATCGTACAGGTGCATTTGAGACGTGCACAAATCTCAGATTCAGGATGATGGTCGCCATAATGACCTGCGAGAAGGTCAACTGGTGTCAGATTATCCTTAAACGTTTGCAGGAAGAGGTGTCCAAACCTGCTACTCAGAAGAAATTGTTTGGTTTATTCATAAACCATGTTTTGACGAAGTGCGGACTTCAGAAAACCGCAGATGCAAACAAGATAAGTTCGCGGATATTCTTAGGAGGCGTCAGGCCCACTGCCTTCAATCAGAGCATCCTGATTGCGAACAGGCCTTTTATCGAGAACTTGCCGCTGTCTGAAGATCCGAAGGATATTTGTTCTAAGTCCCAAAGTGTCGAATCGTCAAAGAAGCGAAAAAGATCTCACAGCAAGACACCAGCTGCTGCTGAGAAGCCGAAACGGAAGCTAAGGAGGCTCACTAAAGTTAAAGCTACAGGAACCCTCCGAGGATGCTCCTGTCGTGGCGCAACCCACTGATCAACTACCCCAGGGCCCAACCCCTGTGGAAGAGATGCCCGCTACTGTATCGACAGTAGATCCTGAGCCCTTGGCAGCAACGATGGATACGAGGACATCTGCCAACTCAAAAGACTCTGGCAAGTCGGCTGCCTTTTTGGAGCCAACGGCCACCTCTACTATACATGATTCCACACCCGTTCAGGATCCACCTTCCTTCGGGGTACCATCCCCTGTAAGGAATCTCTCTCCAATACAGGATCCCACACCCGTAGAGGAACCCCTTCCTACAGCAAACCCAGAAGCTATACGGAGTCCCTCCCTGGACATAATAATTTCCAAGACCCTGCTTTCCATGCATATTGAACAATCATTCGATCGATTTCTCAAATGGAAGAGCTTTAGACTTGCTCCGTATGAAACCTTGTACAACTGGAGTGAGTGGTGTAGCGAAGAGAAGTTCGTTTTGGAAGTGACGGACACCCAAGAAATTGCTGTCCAGATCCAATGGGACAACTTATTCGTCAAAGAGCTAATTGAGAGTCATCTGCTTGATAAGGATGAAGCTAGAAGGAAAGGAAATGCTTCATCAATGAAAACTCCCGATAGTCCAAAATCTGATCCTGATTCCAACGACGATGATGACGCACTCCAGGCTGGTTTGTGGATGAGTCGAGAGGAAGCCCAAACCAAGAAAAATGAAGGGATATCTACTCATCAATCGTCCCCTTCGCCACAGCAAGACAATATTCCTGACAATGAGGATTAAGTCCCTCATGCCGAAGAAGAAGAAAATGTTTCGCAACAGGCACCCGAGCCTGCTGTCGCCGCCGAAGAAGAAGAATCATGCTCCTTCCAGCAAGAGGAATCAGTCCCTCTGCCGGAACAGGCGGATGCTGAGAGACACCAGGAGGAATTGGTCCCTCATGTATCCATGTCTACAGAAACGCCTTCGACACAGGAGGATGTCGAACCCCCCTCCGTCGAACCCGAAATAGTTGCTCCCGCCCCATCAACCGTCCTGAAATCCGACGATGGTACTATACCTGAGGATGTCCAACTCACTTCACGTCCTGACGTGAATTTGATAAGGTTGAATGGAGTGAAGGACTTCGCCTAGCCAAATTCTCCCCACACTGAAACAAGAAAAGAGCGTTTACGTGTTATTGGCCTCCAAACTGTCTTCATTCAGGATGCAGTCAATGCTCTACACTCGGTAGAAAAGGCTCTTGATTGGCTTCACACATATGCTGTTGAAGAAATGACTGGATTAAAGCATGAAGTCTCTTGAGTAGTCGAAGCCTTCACTGTCTTGCCAGAAGTCTTCAAGCAAGCCCTGAGCAATCTGCAAGAGAAGCAAGAAAGGATCCTGAGGGAAGAGCAATCGAAACTCCGCGTATCTGAGGCCAAGACCTCATCTGCTCTAATCGAATCTGGTTCCCAACTGCGAGACCATGACAAGAACATTAAGGATATGTCGCAGGTGCTCTCCTCCCTTGTTGAGATAATGTCAAATATTGAGACGAAACAGGATGCCGCTTTGGAGATCCTGGAACGTCTTGATGAAAATGTATCATACCTTGATGATGCCTAAAAGGGGGAAGAAGCATGGGAAACCGCCAGGAGAACGAGGTTGGAGCAAGAAAAAGAGTTGTTAGCTCCATTTGAAGACTCCATCACTGCTGACATAGCCCGTATATCAATGCCGAATGTGAGGATACAGGGAGATAGATCAGAATTCCAGGATCCCAAGTATCCTTGGAAAGGCCTAGTCCGAAAGCCGCAATCTATGAACCTCCCGACAGACCGACAACCTACCGCTGCAGAGATCAAAGAATGGAGGAGAAATGAACTGTTAAGATACTTTGTTGTACTTATCAGGGAATCCGATTTATTCAATAGATGCAGAACGGTACAGGAAGCCACAGAGGAATTCAAGACGAAGCTAGAAGAAGGATCTTTCCGGCTACAGCAGCAGATGAAGTCAAAGCACCGAAAAGGCTACTTGGTGACCCATCCAGAAGACTGGATCCTAGTCTTTGATAAATCTTATGAAGGACGTGCAATTTATCAGAATCGAGACAGGGACGCTCACCAGAACTGGTGGCAAAACACCAAGAATGACCCTTCCAAGCGACCATGAAGACACTCTGACTTTAGGAGCTGAATACCTTAGTGTATTATTCGATTGTAATTTTACTTTCAAAACAGCAATCTTTGTACTCTATTTCAGTATCAATAAAAATTTTGCCTGTCTTGAAAGATTACAACTCGTAATCTAATGTGTTCTTATATGTTTACAGTCACTTTATTTATTCTTACGGTATTCATATTTTGAAACCTATCTAATACACAAGCTGTAAGGAACTTGTCTGCGAACAGTTCATAGTTTAAGTTGTATGCATCTAGAAAACAATGTAAGATTGTGCCTGCGCGCCAATCATAAGTTTTCTATGTAACTTTCTTTTGATAAAAGCTGAACTAGCCTGCGAGCAGTTCTTAGTGTAAAGCCAAATACTGAAGGCTAGAACATTCGAAAGAAGACCAAGAAGTCTGCTCTACTTCAAACCGCTAAGTGTCAAAGTTTTGGCATCATCAAGGATGTTTGGATAACATCATAAGGTTTTAAAAGGAAGACTCGGAAGGACATGGCAAATTATCAAAAAGGGGGAAATTGTTGGGATAACAATAAACCTGTATCGATGCTGTTTGAATAAACAGTCCCTGTATCGATAATATTGTCAGAATGTTTTGACAATATGCCAAATCTTGGATACCGCCTCTAGCTGTATCGATAAGCTGATCAAGTATCAAACCATGTATCGAAGACCTCTCGCAGTCTCATCCATACAGTATATTGATCATACAGCAAAGAGTCCCGCAAAGCTAAAATATGGAAGCTATCTCAAAAATCAAATACAGTGATCCTTCCATACAGCTCTCAACAGGACAAGAAGGAATCTTCAGTATTCGCTAGAAGTCAAGTCCTGTTGATAAAGAAGTATTTAAATACTAAAGAATAAAGTATTTAAATACTGTAAGTCAGAAGATCTTCAAAATCCCGCAATATCCGAATCTCAGTCAAATATCAGTTGTCGCAGAATCTTGCTCAATGGATATATTTCAAACGGATATATTTCAGAGACTATATATATCTCAATACTCGAAGATCAAACCACCTACGAACAACGAACTACTTACGACTTACAACAATCAACGCAAATCATATACATCTGAACAAGATATCTCAAATCATACTGCTATTCAAACGAAGAGATACAAGTGTTCTAACCTTGAACAACACATTATCAGTTGAAAGCCCAGAAAGTTATAGCTGTTGTTCAAACCCTGTTATATCTTTGAACAAACTCATATTAGCCCTATGTGGACTGAGGAATCCTTGCTACTCCCGAACTATGTGTGACGGACTTGCATTGAAGAAGACGAAGCTTCAGAAGTGTGTGTGAAGAAGCCAGTCAAGTGTTAGCTCAAACCAATCTGTGTGAACGGTTGAAAGCTAAGATCTTTATATCAATCTGTGTGAACGATATATTGATTGAGTGTTGTTATAATTACGTAGTTGTGTTCGCAGTAATTATAATAAACTTTTTACTCTTGTGTGGAGGACTAGTGGACGTAGAGGGGTTTACCTCGAACCACTTTAAATATTGTGTTATTTACCTTCTACCTTTATTGTTTTATTAATTGTGATTATTTAAGTATACACTGCACACCGAGTTGCTGTATCCTCAGCAACTTACTGTATTAAAGACTTCCGCTACGCACTCAGATTTAAAAACCGTACAGCTTGTTGTTTAAAACACTTTCCAAGCTATATCCAGTATACTTAGTGGCCAACATTGGAGGCTCTCTATTTATAGGACTGGGAGTCGTTGGGCGATTGCCTCTGATGTATTATAATAAGCGGGCGATCGTCTTTAGCACATAGGTTGGTCTCCTTAAAGTCCGCAGCAGCTGCTGGCAGCCGAATGTGTGAACCAGTGAGAAGCCAACACACGTCTATGTCGTTGTCTTGGGAGGCCCCACCTAGGACCTTTCGGCGGTTCTGTCGGTAGGTGAGGTCGTCCTTGTCACTGACAACTGCTGATGGGCTGGAGTCAACGATCCTTATTCTGTGGCGCCATTCGTGGATCTTGCACGTGGGTCCTCACTTCAGATCCAGTCCTCGTAGATATGACGGATGATGGCCTTACACGTAGCATAGGACGGTCGTATTTGGTCGGGCACCAGAGTCGGTCGCTAGGTACCAAGAGACGATCGCTCCGGAAGGTCGATCGCTAGATACTCGAAGATGGACTATTACCTTCGATTAGCAAGTTTGCCGTAGCTTATCTGATCATGAACTCAGTCACTCAGCCTTATGTCAATCGCTGTCCAGGCGTATTAATCGCCGCACAACAGAAACCAAGGCTGTCGGGTCGAGTCGAGTATTGTTGAGTCTTGTCTTGTCAGATTTTGTCTGACTGAATCGTGTCGAGATGCATCGTCTGAGTTGTCGGTCCTTATTAGTATCGTGGTGCAGCCATCATCTTCGTGCGACCTGTGGATGTAAGTCTTCTCTTTTACGTGTATTATCTTTATTTCATGACTCTGTTTACATGCGTGTCATGGAGATGGATTCGTATTTGATACTTGTAGTATATTACATGTGTAATGAGATGGGTATATTGAAGGATTTGACACCGAGTGGTGTGGTACGATATGAAACCTTGAACATTGATGTGTTCCAAGAAATGTATCGACGGTAAAGTTTGTTGAGAAACTCATATAGATGGTGTTGACATGTGTTTGAATTTGGTAGTAATGAGTTGTGTATGATGAATAGGTGATCTTGAATGCCGTATAGGTGTGTGTTTGGGAATTGACTATTTTGGCTAATTGTTGTTATATGCTACAAACATGTTCACATTGGTAATTATGTCGACTGTGTGTGTTGGAAAACACTTTTCTGAAAATTTCATAGACTTGAGTAAGTTTGTGGAAAACAAATTTGCGAAAATGTTTCGACGGTGCGGTTAAGCGGCGGTTTTGTGTGGATTTTGAAAATTGTTTATAGTTAGCGAGCTGACCTTGTATCCTCTAATAAAATCCTATGACGGTATTTTAAAAATGTGTGTTTTGAAGTATTTTTGGACATTTTGTAAAAGGTTACCATCATTGATCTTTTGTCGTGTCCGAGAGGATTTTTTGGAAATGATTCAAACGTATTGGTTTTATTTTCAAATACTTCGAGCACACAATTTTAAAAATCTTCCAAACCATAAAATATTTTAAATTCAAATTAAAATATAATTTTTACTTTCAAAAATAAATTTTGGAAGATGAAAAATCTTACTCGATTTAAACTATAAATTCAAACTTGAAATGTTTTATGTGATGAGTCAGATAGTGCACGTTAATTTTGTGCCTAAAGCACGTTAAGTGCAGTATATAAGGGAGGAGGATTTTTGCTTAAGGTGACAGGCTAAAATCGAGGCGGGTGATGTCAAGCCGTTGTGATATATTTGTCATATTGCCATTTTGTTGAAGAATTTTGGGTATGTACCCAAGTATCGTGTTGCATTGTTTGAATATGCCTCGTAGTTGTATGATGCTATCCCGATATGATTGTTGATCGGTGGACAATTTTAGTACAAGTATGAATGGTTTGCCCACCGGGGAATGGTTCGATGAAACCTTCGAGGGTCGATGCTTAGAGGGCATGGCCACGCGATACCTTGTGTGTTGTTGTTTGAGATGATAATAAGTGATTACGTGGTCATCTTGATAATGTCGAACTCGAGTAAACTTGTTGTTCCGTGTTATGGTTTTGCAAGGATTTTCAAAACAAACGGTTATGAATTGTGGTTGTAGTCTTGATAAAACAACCCGAGTTATCAAAAATATTTTCAAATCTGATTTCAGAACTTATACAAACTCAAAGATCTTAAAATATTATTATTCAAATGAATACCTTGTAGAGTTTTTAAAGAAGATGTTATCAATAGTTGACTACAATTATATGTAATTTTATTACGGCCGTGTTAATGTCAGTATGGGTTGTAAGTTTTAGGCTAATACGGTCATATGATCTGTCAGTTACAATCGTGAGTTATATTTATTGCTGAAGTGATTTTTGTATTCGCATAATTATCTCGAGTAGATAATCGTATCGTGTTGCTTTTTGTTGCCTTTTGTGGACGTGTTGTGCTGGTTTAGCATTTTAGTATATTGTTTTGCGATGCTTTGTTCCGTTGTTGCTTATGGTTTTATGACGTTTTCCGGCATCAGAGTAAAATCATAATGTATATGATTTACATTCGTTATTGGTATAACTGGAAACTGGGTATACAAGGACAATGATACAAGTTATCTACAGTTCGGTATCATTTGGTTATTTGAGAATATGAGATATGAAATACGATAAGGATGTTTTGATGTAAATGACCACGCGTGGGTAGGGAAATGACCATGATATTTTTTTGTGATGTTGGAGTTTTTAAATATTTTAAAAACCTATGATTTGACATCATGTTGACAGATAGTCACGTACTTGTGAAAAATAAACGTTCAATCAAACATTTTTGGTAGAAGATGAAAGACCTCAGTTTTTATATCTGGATTCCAAGTAACATTTCCAGTTGTAGATGATGTCTCCGAAAATTTTACATTCTCAAATATGATTTTCAAAGTCGAGATGTGAATAAAAAATTCACTCTTCTAGAAAAGAACAGCATTGATGCGTTTTTGGCGAAATATGATTCACCTTCTTTATCAAAAGTTTTGTTTTCAAGGAGTCAATATTATTATTTATGGCGATAATACTCGAGTTCATAATTCGTGTGATGGTGCGAATGCCCAGTCATATTGTTTATGTGCATAATATTCCTGCCCTTGTTGGAAGATGAGAATGTGGTTATTGAGTTTAACGTCTTTGAGATTTAATTGTTTCATAACCCTTATAGTGTCGTTTTCGTGGGAAGTGAGCGCGCACAGACTCATATGTGGTATGCATGCTCTACGGATTTTTATATCGGGGTTACCAACACTATTTTGGATCTTTCAGAAACAATAGCTGATCTTCGTATTTAAGCAACATCCTATGATAACTTACGATCGTAAGCTTTCTGAAGTTGGGAGTACCACTTCAGAGTTTTATATTGTGCCTTGTGCAGATACATGGGGTGTTATTATCGCGAAGTTGCTACTAAGGTGTCTGGAGAGCGAATTCATATTTCCAATCTATGAGAGCCAAGCAGTAGTAAATGAAGATTCTGAGAGTCATTGGTCGGGGTCGAGCTCAGTGTACAGATTCAATAATTAATGTTTTGCTATGTTGAGCCATTTTCTTGTATCACAAATGAATGTTCATCGGAGTTGCGCAGCAGAAGCTATATTTCTTTCTACCCTCATATTTTAGGGTTAACTTGATAGCCGTTCTAGAGTAATCCAGAGACGCTACAATTTTGTCGCGTGAATATCGAACTTCTTTGATCTAGTCCAAAATGGTTGGTTGTTCCCACAAGATCATTTTAACATGTTCAATCGTGTTATGGACTTGCACGTTAACGTTTGGACGCAAAACGTTTTTTTCAGACGCTTGGGCCATTTTGCAATTTTCCTAAACTTTGGGGCATTTACTTTTGGACTCACATGCTTCCTATTTGACTCATTGCGTTCGCATGTATGATCATCGCCTCGACTCGTGTATCAAGTGCTTACTTAGCCATTTCATCGTATTTCGAGGGATATTGTGTTTACAGATTTTTCGTGGCTTTTCGGAGCTGAGCAGAGTGTTTGTTTCATTTTGTTTGGCTGTCACCCTTTATTTTAAGTTTCGGGATGAAATTTCTTCTTAGTGGGGTAGAATGTAATACCCAAGATTTCTGTTTCCAGTTACTTTAAATTATTATCGGTTGTACCAGTTATTTTGTTCCGTTGATGATCATTTGGGAATTTTCCCTTATTATGTACGGTATGATGTACCATGTCGTGGTGTTCGTCGTGTGCGACTTGTCGTTGCGTAAGTCGTACATGTGTTTCACGTTTCGTCGCGTATTTGTGTTTAATTCGGATTGTCGGTGTATCCGTTAGCGTCTCATTCATGTTGTATAATCGTTATCCTGCCGGGGAGTTCTGTTGTTGTGTTGAATTTATGGAATTGTCCTGCTACCTTTGTGGTAGGCATAGCGCACGCTAATTGTAGTAGTGTAGCATGCGCTAATACCGGGTGAGAGCACACGTTATTGTGGTGCGTAGCGCACGCTACCTGGATAGGCTGAGACAGTCCAGAAGCTACTGCATTCGACTAGGGAGTTTGACAGCGCATGTTATGTAGCTCCATAGCGCGTGCTAAGGTGTAGCAGTTGGCGTACGCTTCGGTGAGAGTAGCGCACGCTAACTGGTAGTTCTCGGGCAGTCCAGAGGCTACTGGACTGAAATTGGGACTCATCAGAGCACATTAATATTCATGATAAGCGCACGCTAACTATGCTTTTTGGGAAGTCGTTGCTTCAATAGTGCACGCTAATCTGGGGTGATTAGCGCACGCTAAACTGTCCAGTATATAAACTGGACAACAGATTATTTTTCGCATTTTCTCCCTTTTTTCTCTTCTCTCCGCGGGTGTGAGTCAAGGGCGACTAGACTTCGTGATCTTATCTGATTTTATTCTATTCAAAGGTGTTTTGGAGCATCCTAGGTGATTATAACATCATCTAATCAATTGTTCTTCGTCGGATCGAGGTATTTTTCTTGATTTCCCTAGAGTTGACTTTTTGGAGATTTGTTCTTGATTTCGTATTCAATCCAATTTTGATGAATCGGTTGGTGTTAAATGATATTGTTAAGCATGTTCTATAGATTGTATATCCATATCTTCGATTGGTTCGACCCCGATTGATATGATTACGCGTGTAACCTTTTCTTCCTCTGATATGATTACTCTTGCCGCTTCATGGGAACGCACTTTAATTCTTAAATTTTCGCATGCTATTCCCACCCCTCGAGAGGTCTCTATGGGTTTGACTGATATGAAACTGAGGGGTAAATTTAGTTGGAGTTGGATGAATTATTGTCATGTTGCGGTTAGATTTGATAATGATGAAGATTTTAGACGTATTTGGTTAGGTTCTACCTGGAACTTTTCTGGATGTCCTGCACGAGTATTTAAGTGGTCACCTAGTTTCTCGATTAGGACAGAGACGTCTGTTTGTCCAGTCTGGATTAGACTTGCTGGCCTACCTCTTCATTTATTTCATCCATGTGCATTATACACGATTGCCAAGGCTGTTGGCAATCCCATTTTAGTTGATGCCCCGACGGCCACACACTCACAACTATCAGTCGCCCGTGTGTGAGTCGAGATTGACCTTCTGGCACCCAGACTGCCTGAGATCGAGGTTGAGTTTGGCGATCAGGTTATTACACAGCGCATTATTTACGAGAGAGTGCCACTATATTGCTCTCTCTGTTCTCACGTGGGACACGAGCCGTCCAGTTGCTACATAGTTCGCAACAAAGAACGGCCTCCACCGCCCCAGTGTAAGAGACCTCAGGCTGCCCCTTCTCATCATCAGAAGACACAGCTAGCCCTCCTAAAGCCACTATGGCTAGTACTTCCCAGGCAGCCCCTAAGGGCAAGGAGCCTGCCGCATGGCAAGTAGTTGCCAAAAAAGGGGCCAAGGAGACGGGATTAATTCCCAAGGGCACTGCTGCTACTGGCCAGCACTCTTACTTTGCACCTTTAAACTCCTCTGCTAGAGAGGAGGAGGATTTAGTTGGCACTGACGATATCATTAGTATGGGTGATAAAAATAGTGTGTCGGGTAGCGATTGCAGTGGTCACGAGATTCATGACGATCCCGCTTTAGAGGATGACACAGAGTCCTCTACCGTCCCTCACTCCTCTAGACTCTTTGAGTCTACCTCCCCCCGCCATGACGGTAACGGCCGCATCGACGACCAGATCGTCATTCAGCCCGAGTCCTTGGCCATGGTGGTTTACGAGCCTCCCCCTCCTCCCTTTTCTTCTTTTCCCTCTCTCTCTCAGACTGAGTGCGGTCTTGAACGCACTCAATTTGAGATCTCTGAGTCCAGTCTCTCTTCCTCGGCAATGGTGCCTCTCCCGTCGGCACCAAAGCCCCCAGTTAAGAGACGTTTGATGTCTACTACTGCTGTCCCTGGTGTCACGACTAGGGGCAAAGATGCTTCTGATTCCACAATTTCCACACGAGGAAGAGCAGCTTCTCGCGGACCCTATTCCTCCTCTAAGGGGCGATCTTCATCGCCCCTGAAAGAGGGAACATCTGCCCGGTAGGATACCCCTCGGAGACGGGGCCGCTCCAGTCAGCGTCCTAGGTCTCCGTCTGAGTTGATTGTTTAGTTTATGTCGATACTCATTCTTACATGGAACGCTCGTGGTCTAGATAACACCGGAGCACAAAAGCGCATTCGACATCTCAACCGTGTTCATAGGTTTTCTTTTATTGGCATTTTAGAACCCATGGGTTCCAATGCTAATTTTGATTTTTATATTTGATCTTTAGGTTTTGCGTCGGGACTTTATAATCGGTCTAACAAATTTTGGTTCTTTTCTTCCCCTCACTTTCAGCACCAAGTTTTGTTGGATACCGATCAAGTTCTTCATCTTTCTATTTCTTCTTCCCTTCTTCCACAGTCGATTTACGTCACTTATGTCTATGCCAGCACTAACCATGTTGGTCGTTACGCCCTTTAGGACACCCTCCGTGAGATTGCTTTGGAAGTAGATGGGTTGTCGTGGCTTGTCAGCGGTGACTTCTGTTGGGATTCGGTGCCTAAAACGAAGGCCCAGCGGAAGCGGTAAAACGAAAATTAATTCGATCTGAATCTCTACGAGGATCGATCGAGCTACATATATACGAATATATAAACGAAAAGCAAGAGTCGTAAGAAACTAACCCTCGAAGTTCGTTGATTAAATGGTAACCTTCTCTTGAGCTATTCCCCAAGCTCTTGAATGATCCAACGCCGAAAGCACCGCGTCTCTACTTGCCACGCGCCGGAGAAACAACCGGAAAGACGATCACCTTGCTATCCTCCGAGGATACGGCTAGAGCTAAATGATGAAGCTATATATGTAAAGATTACTACACTCTAAGTGTTTTAATCTCACTCTCTCTATATGATTTTCTCTCAATTTTTCTCCAAGAAAAATGAAGAAGAAATGAATGAAGAAGATGAAGATAATTGAGAAAATAGTTTTTCTCTCTCTCTCTCAATCTTACTCACGTTGAAAGTGGCTTGGAATTCACTAGTGAGAGATGTATTCATCTTCATTTATTCAACTCTCCACATGCACATCTCATAATTATGAGAATCAAAGCCCCACCACTTCAATGATCAAAACATTAAAGAATGGAACAAGGGTCCATATGAATGTGGGTGGAAATGAGGGGGGCGGCCCATGTATAAATCGGACAAGTTCGGTTCGTTTCGGACTCCCACGAGTCCAAACAGATAAACTCCGATTCCGTTCCGATGTATTTGTGTCGTTTAATTAATCCAATTAATTAAACATATCAAATACAAAATAACATAATTAATTTCTCCAAGAAATAATTATATTCATGAATTAAATTAATCACCCAGTGAAATATTTAATTCATTAGGCCGTAAATCAATTTATCCAATAAATCGATTTAGACATCCAATGTCCCAATTTAGATATCCAATATCTAATATTCATAATGAGAGAATTAGCTTAATTCATTCCGTCGTCAATCCTAATGCGCGACTCAGTAGGTCCGTCTCAGTCAGCAATGGGAGGAACCAAAGAGTAGTAGCACCACCTAGCCAGCCTGGCGGCCTACACTGTACCCCAACTGAGAACGAATGATTGGGATCATTGACACGCTTTTTGTGTAACTATCGC
This sequence comes from Orobanche coerulescens, assembly GCA_033398695.1. Taxonomy (NCBI): domain Eukaryota; kingdom Viridiplantae; phylum Streptophyta; class Magnoliopsida; order Lamiales; family Orobanchaceae; genus Orobanche; species Orobanche coerulescens. The sequence continues at coordinate 30,855,625 of CM065819.1, read as the reverse complement.
AAGTGCACGATATCGTATCAAGTAGTAAAGTGGACTTTTTGAGTCCGGTTTATCGATCCCACAAGGAAGTTATGTTATAATTTGAATTATACACTATTAGTCTATTTTTATAGATGCTTAAGATGAGTGAAACACACAATTAAAAAGTTTGGTTTAATAATTGCAAAGAAATTGCAATAATAGTTCTAATATTATAAGGAAATAAAAAGATAGCAATAATAATAGATTGATTATCGATAAAATGAAATAGTTGGGATTACAAACTTAGTTCGTCATTAGTTATAAAAGATGTATTGGAGATCATAAGATGAATTTACTTATTATGTTGTGTAGATTCGATTTTCCTTAAAAAGAAGGTTTATCTTCGAACTATAAACGCCCTTACATATAGAATCAATCCACTATATTTCTATGTTGATTGGCTTCAATACATAGCATTAATATTTGTGAAAATAACTCAATGAATCATCTAAGGACTAGGGGTATATTTCTATCCCCTAGAACAACTTAGAGTGAAGATCATTTGATCTAATCAAACATATTTTCTTTCAAACATATGAAGATCATAAATATCTTCATTAATTGGCCAAATAAATAAAGATTGTTAAAACAATGAAAATCACACACAATAATAAGTAATTCATAATATATCTTTATACAAACATAAATAACATGACTAACCTTGTTTATAATCCCAACTTAAGAAACTTAGCCCATAAAGGGTTTATTACACATATTACAAGCTTTGGTGGTCATTCTTAGTTGAATCAAGAGAAAGAATTGATCCTAACTCCCTTAGTAGATAAAGGAGATAGAAGCAATAAACTCTCTCGAACAACATATACTACACCACACTTACAAAGATCACTCAAGAACACAAGTGTGTTCTTCACACAAAAAGAAAAGTTTACAAGAAAATGGAAAATTATATGATGAATGGTGAATGATGAAGGATCTAAGGGGTCTATTTATACACCTAAAGTCATCTAATAGCTCCAAAACTACAAGATTATTACATTATATCGGATCAATGCCACCATCCCCTCAATAATACACAAAAAGTATAAAAATTAGACAAATCATAGCAACTGTCGTAACGGCCGTGAATCGAGGTGACTTACGGCCGTAATCTCGAATGTTACGGCCGTAACGTGGCTTCGTAAATTTGCTCATTTGAAGCTTTGATAGTTACGTTTTCAGCCCAATTCCCTCGGACTTTGCGTTTTTGCCCCGCATCTTCTTCGATGATAACTTTTGATATATAACTCGATTTTGAATCCTAAAGACCGCCGAATTCGTCTCGAAAAGCCCTACAACATGAATATATCAAAATTCAATAAAGAGAATATTTATTAAACATGTTGTTTCTTGAGTAATTCAGTTATTTAATCCGATCATCATCCAATAAAAATAAAATTATTAAAACTAATAAATTAAAAGCAAAAACGAGTAGACTAGCTCAATTATGGGTGAATTTTATCGATACAAACCATGGATAAGTGTACAAAAATGACACTTATCACACCCCAAACTTGAATTCTTGCTAGTCCCGAGCAAGACTCTTTATTATTCACACTCCAAAAATAAAAATAAAAATAAAAAAATAAGAAAATTAATACACACATAAATTAAAATATAAAAAGAGAAAAGGAGATCAAAATGCCATTAATAAACAACAACCACTTTATACAAGAGATAGAAATGAATCAAGATTCAAAATAAATCTACTAATATATTTCAAGTTAAAACACGGTTTTTATTTTGTAATTCCAAAATGTAAGGTTTTCAACCCAAAAGGTTGATTATTTCTTTCCCACTCGTGATACACACGACTCCCTTTAATGGTTGCTCTCGATCACTCGTTTATTTTTCGACTCAATATGAAGAAGAATTTCATTGGCGTCATCAAATATTGTGATTTTTACAAAATTGAGTGTATTGAAATTCAGCTGCTAATTAATTCAAATCTGCTCATAAACTACATCCCTTTTAGTGATAGCTTTCACACCGTTATTTGCTAACGTGTAGCTCTTTTCACTAACACAATTTCTATCTCATTTTTTTTTCGTAAAAAGGTGATAGCTTTCACACCGTTATTTGCTAACGTGTAGCTCTTTTCACCAATTTTTCCTGAGACGGCAGCTACGCACCAACAATGATTAGTCCTTTATTTTTCGCAAAATTTAAGACTTCCAAAATTAGGCAGCTGTTGCTGCTCAACACTTCTCCTTTTCGTCATTTATTTTTTTAGGTGATAGCTTTCACACCGTTATTTGCTAACGTGTAGCTCTTTTCACCAATGACTCCTTTTTTTTTTTTTTTTTTAGGGAATAGAATTTTTGCAGAAAATCATTTTTTTAGTTAAGCATGAAAAATCAAAAACTCCACAAATTAAGTAAATTTCAGTTTTATTTTTCATCAACCAATTGATTCTTCTTTTCTCAAGGTAACGAATGACTCGATTTTATATGATAATTACAAGGCTTGGAAAGAGAGATTAAGGCTCAAAAAAAATTTTTTTTGGAATATACAATTTTTTACCGGTTAAAACGATTTTAGAAGTTTGTATATAGCTAATTTATGGTGTCATGGCCAGATCTAAAAATCTCACAAATCAAAATACTATATATATATATATATACTAAACCTAATCAATGCCAAATAATAAAAACACACCACACAATACACTAATCAAAACATACCACAATGAAAATCCAAATAAAAATCATAGTTCAAAAACCACAAAATAAACACACAAGTACGAAAACATCACCCCCAAACTTATAAGTAAAACTGTCCCGAGTTTTTTTAAAAAAATATAATAGCATGCGAGAAAACAGAAAACTCCCTGAAATTTTAGTTTTGTGATCCTCCAGGTGTGTCGTCATGGATGTTTAGAAAACGGAAAAGCTTTTCAAAGCGCTTCTCCGTTTCTAATTGTCGCTCGAGTATTTCATTTTGATTTCTCATAATTTCAGCCTGGGATGTTTCTAATCCCTGAACTCTTTCAAGCAAATTTTCCTCAAAAGCCGTCAACTCATAACCGGCATCTTCCTCGGCCTCATATTCCTCTTCCTCGCTACTCTCCTCTTCCGGTTCCAAACGTGCCCATTTGCTTCTCAATTGAGTACTTCTAAAAATACTACTCCGGCCGTTCAGTCGATCCCCATGTGTTAAAATATCACCCCCTGCCGAAATTTTGACTCTCTGGCTCCTGCAAATACCGGTGATAAGGCAGGGGTATGGCATTTTCTGCCTAGTCGGGACCATGCCGGCATAGTGACAAATAGTAGTGTAAATGTGAGTACCCAAATCCATTTTTACCCCTCGGCGGATAGCATATAAACCTCGCAGGTGGCCAATGGAAACCGTCGTCAGAGTCGAAGTCGGGTAAATACTCCCTACGCCCACATCCATAAATACCAAGCATCATCCATAAGGTCCGCCCGGTTGTATCGGGGTTTGATCATCCCAATCTTGTCATGCAACTCGCTCACTAACGCCAGCGTAAAACTCTATCATCCGCACCTCTTCATTAGGCAAGATAGTAATGTCAACCGCGTTAGTACCATCAACCCCCAAAACTTGTTAATGACATCCGGTGAGAAATTTATCGATTTCCCATTCATGAGTCCGATGATAAGTAGGTGACCCTACCGCCCAATGGACTTGTTGAAAGAATTGTAAAAGTTTAGGGTCGTGGTCGGGTTACCATTTGGGAGATCGGAAACGAACTTCTCCCAGCCGTTGTCTAAGAATTTTTGGATGAAAGGGGTAGTGTATGTGTTTCTATCCGCATGGCCGATGAAATCATCAAGATTGAACAATCTTTCCTTAATGCACTTCGTGTTTTGCTTTCTTTGTGGCGGTGCCGGACCTTGAGATGACGAACCGACCTTTTCTTTTCCTTTTGTTGATTTCTTCGGTGCCATCCCTGAAATTGAACAAAATCAACTTCTTTTCATCACACGACTATAATCATTAAGCAAAACTAATAAAAACATAAAAAAAATTCAAAGATTTTCGTTGTGGCATTTCGTCGGACACCTTGAGTTCATAGTTTTTTAACAAGTTTTTCTTATTCAAACTAAAATCCATAAGGCCACCACAAATCAATGAATCAAATAACGATACAAATATCAACAATACTCACAAATGAACAAGATTTAATCAACGAATCATACGGAAATAAGAATCGAAAAACAAATATGAAGAGAAAAACTACAAAATAAAACTCAAGAATATATAAATTGAAACAAGGATTGAAAGAGAACCTGATGATTATGTGTGAATGTTGATATGTTAATGAATTGAATTGATGAATTTGAGTTTTTTTAGCAAGTAGGGATTGATAGGGGGAAAAAATCGCTCTCCCGGCCGCTTGTGTCTCGTCTGGTGCGTGTGAAGTGTTTAAGGACGTTTTTTTTTTTTATACAGACTACTAGTTACGGCCGTAACATATACAAGTTACGGCCGTAAGTTGCTTTCGTTTTTCAAACAGGTTTTAAGATACGGCCGTAACACAAAGAAGTTACGGCCGTATGTGACGCTCGCTTTTTTTTTTAGTGGCGCTTTTAAAGATACCGTAACGCATACACTAGTTACGCCGTAATGCGCTCGTAAAAATATAATTTTAAAACATAAGGCCGTATCTAATAACTTACGGCCGTATTTATTTATATTTTTTTTTTTTTTTTTAAAAGCAAGATTATAATTATTATATGTTTGAGAATAATGAAAGAAAGACTCCCTGGATTTTATGAACGATCTGATCCTTGCTGTTGTTGTTGAATCCTTCCGTGTTACCCCCAAACTTATTTGCGAAATAATAGAGATTGGGTTGCCTCCCAATAAGCGCTTTGTTTAACGTCCTTAGCTTGACTTCTCGTCAGTTAATTAGGTATTTCCGGATTATGATTGATTTTGCTGTCGAGAATTCTCCTCCCAGATATGGCTTTAACCGCTGACCGCTTACTTTGAAACTCCCGTCGGTTGTATTATAAATCTCCACAGCTCCATGAGAAAACACCTCTTTGATCGTAAGGGCCTCCCATCGTGATCGTAGCTTACCGGAAACAGACGCATCGTGCATTAAAAAGCGTAACTTGGTCTCTTGTTTTAAAATCTCTTCTTAGAATTTTGTTGTCATGCCATCTTTTCGTTTTTCTTTGTAGATTTTGGCATTTTCATATGAGTCGAGTCGGATTTCATCCAACTCATTTTATCAAAGCAACCTTTTCTTTCCACCAACCTGCTCACAAAGTTTAGTTTTTTTATAGCCCAAAAGCTCGATGTTCAAGTTCTACTGGCAGTGACAGCTTTTCCAAAACTGCATTTAAATGGAGACATGCCTATCGGTGTCTTATAGCCGTCTGTAAGCCCAGAGCGCATCATCCAGCCTTTTTCGACCAATCTTTTCGAGATGAGTCGACTGTCATCTCAAGTATACGTTTGAGTCCACGATTGGAAATTTCGACTTGTCCACCTGGTTTGTGGGTGATAAGAGGTAGCGACACGGTGTTTTACTCCGAATTTGGTCAATAGAGCCTTAACTCGGTGATTGCGAAATGAGATCCGCCATCACCGATAATAACTCTGAGTTCAAGCGAGTGAATATATTTTTCTTTAGAAAATTTACCACGACCTTAGCTTCGTTTGTTGGTAATGCAACACCTCCACCCATTTCGATACGTAGTCAACAAACTACAAGGATGTATTCATTAGAGAATGATGATGGAAAGGGTCCCATGAAATCAATTCCCAAACGTCAAGATTTCAACTTCAAGGATGAAATTCATTGGCATTTCATTTCTTTTTGACATGTTTCCATGTCTTTGGCACGGTCACACTTCGAGACAAGTGTGTGTGCATCTTTGAACAGAGTGGGCCAATAGAATCCTGCTTCAAGAATTTTTGTCATTGCTTTTGAACCCCCAAAATGTCCTCCATAGTGAGAGGAATGACATCTTTCTAATACCTTCTCCATTTCTTCTTCCGGTATGCATCTCCGGATGATTTGATCAGTCCTCGTCCGAACAATGAGGATCTTCCCAAGTGATAGTATTTCAACTCGGAGAAGAATTTTTCTTTTGATGATGGGAAAAATTTGGGTGAATTATTCCACTAACAAGGAAATTAACGATGTCGATACCATGGTGCATTTTGTTTTTCCGGATATTAGAGATTTGGAATAGTTGTTCATCCGAAATACTTCATTTATTTCCTTCTCTTGAGCATTGTTTTGGTCGAGTCTAGAGAGATGATCCGCCACTTGGTTTTCTCGTTCCCTTTCTGTCTCTCGATTTCTATGTCGAATTCTTGCATAAGTAGAACCCATCGGATTAGCCTTGACTTTGCATCTTGCTTTGTCATTAAATATTTCAAAGTCGAATGATCAAGATAGACTATGACCTTTGATCCCAATAAGTAGGATCGAAATTTGTCAAAGGCATAAACCACCGCAAGCATCTCTTTTCGCTTGTTGTGTAGTTCAAATTGAGCATCATTCATAGTCCCGCTAGCATAATGGATCACTTGCATCATATTGTCCTTCTTCTGCCCAAGACGGCCCCTACGGCATAATCACTTGCATCGCACATTAAAATGAAAGGAATAGTCCAACTGGAGAAATGATGATCGAGCCGATGTAAGCTTATCCTTCAAAGTTGCAAAGGCCACGTGGCATTCATTTGTGAAAAGGAATGGTGTATCTTTCTCAAGCAAAGAACAGAGAGGTTTTGCTATTTTTGAGAAATCTTTATAAACCTCCGATAGAATCCTGCATGTCCGAGAAAACTCCTTACTCCTTTCACCGAAATTGGTGGAGGAAGTTTTGCAATCACTGGATTTTTGCCTTATCGACTTCAATTCCATGTTGTGAGATTCTATGGCCAAGTACGATTCCTTCTGGACCATGAAGTGACATTTCTCCCAATTGAGAACTAGATTTGTGTCTTCACATCTTTCCAAGACCATGCCTAAGTGAATGAGGCATTTATCAAATGAATCTCCGAAAACCGAGAAATCGTCCATGAAAACTTCAATGAATTTTTCAACCATGTCCGAGAATATTGACATCATGCATCTTTGAAATGTGGTCGAGCATTGCACAATCCGAATGGGATTCTTCTCGTAGGCAAATGTTCCATAAGGGCATGTGAATGTTGTTTTCTCTTGATCTTCTCGGGGCTATTACGATTTGGTTGTACCACGAATAGCCGCCGAGAAAACAGAGTAAGAATGTCCCGCCAATCTATCTAGCATCCGATCAATAAATGGGAGTGGAAAATGATCTTTTCTTGTCGTCTTGTTTAGTTTCGTAATCAATGCACATTCTCCATCCCGTGATCGGTCGTGTTGGTATAAGTTCATTGTGCTCATTCTCAATGATCGTGATTCCACTCTTTTTGGACACCATATGTACAGTGGCTCACCCATGGACTATCTCGAGATTGGATAAATGATTCTGCGTCAAGTAATTTAAGAATCTCGCCTTCACAATTTCCTTCATGTTTGGATTCAAACGTCGTTGATGCTCAATCAAGGTTTGCGTCATCTTCCATCAAGATTTTGTGAGTGCATATAGAGGGGCTTATTCCTCTAATGTCTGCAATAGTCCATCCAATTGCTCTTTTGTGATTCCTCAATACCCTTAGTAATTTCCCTTCTTCAAGTTTGGTCAATATGTTAGATATGATGACGGGAAGTGTTGAGGAAACGCCCAAGTAAGCATATCTCAAATGTGTGGGTAGAGGTTTGAGATCAAGTGTTGGAGCTTCTTGTAAAGAAGGGAGGGGTTTAGCGGAGCTTGTCCCCAATTCTTCAAAATGTGGATGCTTTCTTAAGGTTGGTAGTGCTTCCAGATAGTTAACTGTTTCGGCCAAGTGACACTACACCAAAAATAGCCATTGACAACGTTTTTATTAACAACGTTTTTAAAAAAACGTTGTTATTTAAGTTTTCCACAACATTTTTTTAAAAAACTTTGTAGTATTTCTACATTGACAACGTTTATAAAAAAAACGTTGTGGTGACGGAAATAAACAACGTTTAATGAAGAAACGTTGCAGTATAATACAACGTTTAATAGTTAAACGTTGTGAAAAATTTTTTAACAACATTTTTTTATAAACGTCGTAATATGGTTCCTCCCCGCTCGTTCCCAAATCAGAAAAAGAAAAAGAAAAACACATACCGCTGGCGCTCAACCAAACACAGAACGCAGAAGGGAAAAAAGGAAAAAAAAGAAAAACAAAAAACGTAATACGACGCTGCTCTTGACACTCGTTCCCAAATCGCTCGTTCCCAAATCCCAAAAGCACAGACGGCGGCGATACTGCTCGGAGGCGGCACTGCTCTTGACACTCTCCACAACAACAACAACACCGTATCATCTCTCTTCCTTCCCCGTTCATTCTCTCTCTCTCGGTATGTGTCTCTCTCTCTCTTTTATATTATCTTGTGACATATATAATTCAGAAACTGAATTAATAAGTCAGATAAGTTGATTATGGTGTTTGGTTATGAAAGGATTAATAGAGCTCTTTACGGGTTGTGGTGAAACCGATAGGTATTTTCGAAACCTAATGATGTTAATTTTTCGTCGGTAGCTGTTTTCCAGTTTCGTGTTCCTGTAAGTTTATGCTCGTTTGTAGTTATTTATTACATGTCATATATTGATATAGAGAAGAGTGAAGAAACAAGTATAAACGACTTGTAGTTAACTTTAGACAAAAATCCCCTACTATTGTTTACAAACGCAAAAAAATTTAGCCGTTTGTCCTTGCCGATGAGTTATATTTGGTAGTTTAGCTTAATCGGTGTTTCACTCGGTTAAGTTCAAATGGCTTTGTAAAAATTTAGCTGAAGTCCTTATTTAAGGGGTTTTCAACTGGTTTGTCGTTTTGAGCATATCCCTTGTACAACCTTGATGCTGATATACTTACTTTTTCATCCTATGGCACTTCGTGAATGAAAGTTATGTATTTTTAAATTGGAATGTGAACTCAAGACTCTATTGTAGAAAAAGCTGCTTTTTGGCTATTAGAGGTTTGAGGAATAGCTAGAGGATAGCTTTTTTTCCTCTCTCTATTCGTCTACAGATGTTCATGCTTTTTTTTCTTTGATTTCTTTTATTTTTCACGCACTCTATTGTTGTGACTCAAAATTTATTTTCTTTCTTGCCAAACTTCACAATTTTTCTTGGTTATTTTTACAATTAAAAACACATTTTAAAAATGATATTTTGCTTTCTTTTGTGATCTGATTTTCTTTTTTATGCGCATGTATGTTTGATGTTTATGTTTTTTCATCTTATCTGGCCGATGACCTGGTTTTCTATTTACTTTAGGTCGATTTAACAAAAATCGAATTTGAAGGTCATAGAAATAATAATCACAATGAGACACCGTATGAACCATCAAACATACGGAGTTTAAATATTATTATCTCTCGGTTTTCACATTTTTATTAGCTTTGGGCTAGCGCTAAGGTACAATGAGATGTACTAAATTATTAATTCTTCAAACTGTGCTAATATTATTATCTCTTGTAGTGTTCTCTGTACTCATAATTCATATCGATGGATAAATCGTGGGTGAATCTCGCCTGTGTTTTCACTCTAAGCTTAAATAGTAGTTTCATAGCTTCTTGTTGTCTTATGCCACTATGTAATATGTATAATTTTGTTTGTAGGCCAACCGCCGCTACAGGAAGGAGTAAGAAATTTTGTAGCAGAAGTTTGGAAAGTCTAGGAAATCCCTCTAAAATTAGATGTCCTTGTACTCGATGCGTAAATTTGGATTACCACCTAGTGATGATGTAGTCTCGCACTTGGTTATATATGGTATGGATAAGACATACGATGTTTGATTTTTCACGGGAAGAACGCCCTAGCACTTCCTCCAAAAGGACATTTGATCTTGATGATATATCGATACATATAGGATGTTCATAGATGCACGTGTTAACGAGGAAACGATTCCAAATTATCTTCAAGCAATGGGAGATGAGGGGTTTTCAAAATTATTAGAAGATGCGAAACTCCCTTATATATGGGTTGTAGTGACTATACAAAGTTGATAAATGACAGTTGTGCTTTTCAAACATAAAGCCGTTAACGGCATTTCGACAAAGCATTTATTGATCTTCTCAAAATTTTAGGTCACATGTTGCCACGTAAGAATGTACTTCCTAGTTCCACATATACCGCAAAAAAATTACTTAAGAGCTTTGACTTGGGTTATGAAAAATACATGCATGTGCTAATGATTGTTGTTTATTTAGAAAAGACTTGAGATCTAGACAATTGTCCAAGGTGTGGGAAATCCAGTGGAAAGTGGTAGGAAAAGGAGATGAGCGTAAAATTAAAAAGGGGGTACCACCAAGGTGTTGAGATACTTTCCTATTATTCCCAGATTTAGAAGGATGTTCGATCATTAGATAATTCCGAACAATTATTGTGGCATAGCAACATCATAGTAACGATAACAAAATGCGACATCCTGTTGACTCGCCACAGTGGAAGTCTATTGATAGTAGGTGGCCTTGTTTTTCATCTGATCCTAGGAATTTAAGACTTGGACTTGCCACGGATGGATTTAATCCTTATAGTAATCTTAGTTCTACACATAGTTGCTGGCCCGTGATGCTTGTTAATTACAACCTCCCCCTTGGTCATGCATGAAAAGGGTATGATGTTAACTTTGCTAATCCCTGGTCCAAGGCAACCAGGAAATGATATTGATGTATATTTAAGGCCATTGATTGAAGATTTGAAAGAGTTATGGATAAGTGGGGTTGAGGTGTACGATGCATTTACGAAGAGCATTTTCAATCTGAAGGTTATTCTCATGTGGACGATTAATGATTTTCCGGCTTATGGAAATCTAGCTGGGTGTACGACTAAGGGTAAGATGGCATGTCCTATTTGTGGTGCTAATACTTGTTCAATTTATCTACCTCACAGTCACAAGTGTGCGTATATGGGTCATCGACGGTTTCTTATACCCAATCATCCTTACCGAAAGAAGAAGAGTTGGTTTGATGGAACCCATGAGAAGAGGGGGAAACCTCATATATTGTCTGGTTCTGAAATTTTAGCAGTTGTTAATGGGATTGAAAATGATTTTGGAAAATGGGATGAAATGAGCAGTGATGAAGAACCGAGACAAGGAAGGGCAAAAGGTAAGAGAAAGAAGAAAAGGAGGAGGAAGATTATAAAGAAAGTTAAGGTCCTGAATTGGAAGAAAAAATCAATTTTTTTTGAGTTGCCATATTACGAGGTATAACAAATTTTGTGCTTTAATGTTAATTCAATATAATGACATAGTTAATAGCTAGCTGATAACTAATAAAATATCTTATTTTTAGCATTTGTTGGTACGTCACTGTTTGGATTTAATGCACATCGAAAAAAATTGTGGTGAGAGTTTACTGTGCACTTTGCTTGATATAAAAGGAAGATCAAAAGATGGCCATAGTGCTCGTAAAGACTTGGAAAGTATGGGAATTCGGCCAGAGTTGCACCCAAGGCTTGATGAGAATAGTAAGTTAGCCCTTCCACCAGGCCAACATACGTTAACAAGTTCTGAGATAGAGACATTTTATTGGCGACTAAGAAATTTGAAAGTTCCCGACGGGTATAGCTCTAATATTGCAAACAGTTTTGCACAGAATGACAAGATACTTGGACTCAAGTCCCATGATTACCATGTATTGATGCAACAGTTATTGCCGGTCGCATTGAGAGGACTTCTACCAAAAGGGCCAAGAAATGCATTACTTCGCTTCATTTTTCTATGATATAAGCCAAAGAGTGGTTGATGTCGAAAAATTGAAGCCGCAGTAATGTGAGATAATTGATACATTGTGCATTCTTGAAAGATATTTTTCTCCTTCATTCTTTGATATTATGATTCACTTGACAATACATTTAGGCCAAGAAACTCGTCTTTGTGGATCAAATCAATTTCATTGGATGTACCGTTTGAAAGGTATTTGATATCCATTTATTATCCGGTAATAGGCTTGAATGATATTTTCCTTCCTAATTTATATCCAATATTTTTAGATTTATGAAGCCGCAAGGAATATGTTAGAAATCCCGCACGACCCGAAGGATGCATATGTGAAAGCTATCTTGCCAAGAATCCATACGATTTTGTTGTGAGTACATTAAGGAAAGTTGTGCACTATTTGAAACACATAAACGCAATGAGGAATACCAAAATGAAAACACATTTGAAGGACGACCAATTTCTAAAGGAGAGCATACTACATTGTCTAATGAAGACATGCAAAATGGTCATCGATATGTGTTGTTTAATACGGCGAAGTGGAACCATATGAAGTGTAAGTTTAAGTTATATGCAATTTTGTCTAGTTTGTTTCTTAGGAATATTTTCACATTATTTTTTTAGGATGCATATGGAAGAGTTGAAGATGTTACATACTGATCAATCCGATGATCAACTTTCAAAGATGCATTCAGACACTTTCTCTAGTTGGTTTACAAAAAAGGTTTTTTTACATATTATTTGGACTTTATTAGTTTATACATTGTGAATAAGTATGTTATTTATTTAAAATAAATATACAGGTTAAAGACCAAATAGCCTCAGGCGAAGTAGAAGTTCCTGAAACAATAAAGTGGTTATCATATGGGCCTAGAAGGCAAGCGCTCTCATATTCTGGCTATATAATAAATGGTCGTCGATTTCGTACCAAGGACACCGAAAAGTCCACACAGAATAGTGGTGTTTCACTTGAAGCAACTACAATACGTCAATCTGGTCCAAATGACAATTGCCAATCTAGTAGCAACATAATAGGTCATTACGGGATCTTGCGTAACATTATAGTGTTGGACTATCTTATGTTTCAGATTCCCTTATTTAAGTGTGATTGGGCAAATATCTATCGTGGAGTGAAGGTTGAAGATGGATTTACATTAGTCAACTTTGCTCAATTTCAAGATCAATTTAAAGGAGATCCTTTTATACTAGCAACGCAAGCCTCACAAGTATTCTATTGGAGAGAAAGCAAAACATCTAATTGGCAAGTTGTTGTCAGACCACCACCAAGGGGCTATCATGATATGGAGATCTATGATAAGAGTGATGATGAGAATAATGAATTTTCGTGTAATCCACTTGATGTATCTTTGCTTGATAAAACTGATGATTGCCAAGATAGTACTTGCGCAAGAGTGGGATGTGATGACAAATTGGTATATTTGATAAGTATTTATGTTATTATGACTATTTTTTCTTAATTATAGTGTCGTTATGTTTGTTTATTACATTACTTGTACTACCATATTTACAAAATTATTTGATTGCTTTTCTTCCATATAACAGGTAGAGGCTGAGTAGGAGGATCTTTAGATAACTCTATCAAAGTTTGTCGACGTGATCACAATGGGTAATGATGGGATAGAGGTAAGAGTTAGTGTTACCATAATGATTTTACATGTGTATGTCATTGTTTTTAGTTATAAAATATATACTCCCTCCGTCCCAAATGCTAACAATAGTGTCATTATGTTTGTTTATTGCATTTTTCAAAGCATTTTAAAATTAGTTCCATGTCCAAGATAGAAAGGGGAGTAGGCGCTTGAAGAAAATACATATAATAAAGTAAATAATTGTGATGTCCAGATTTTTCAAAGCAGATTTTAAAATTAGATTTTAAAGCAGATTTTTCAAAGCAGATTTTAAAATTAGTTCCATGTCCAGATTTTTCAAAGCAGATTTTAAAATTACTAACTTTACAATGATCTATGCAGAGTTCAAGAAAGGGGAGTAGGCGCTTGAAGAAAATACATTTAGCATCGGTTGCAATTTCGCAACAACAAGGGAATGAATGCATTCGAATTTGTGAAAGAGGGTCGAATCCCTCTCCTGAACGTGTTTATAATGAAGTTCCTAATGAATATACCTGTGAAGAGCAGTTGGTTGAAGAACAAGAGGCATTGGGAAAGAAAAAAAGAGGCCCAACAAGGTTGAGAGAATTATGCTCAAATCCTACGGAACTAATAGAGGTGGATTTCAATGAAAGAGGACAGCCTATCGGTGAGCATTCCGAGTGGTTATCTTCATTCTTGGGTGATTTAGCACGACAATTTGTACCGGTCAATATTGATGATTGGAGGAAAGTTCCTAATGAAACAAAGAAAGATTTGTGGACATGTGTTAAGGTAATGATAATATATTTAATTGGGTTTGAACATAAAAATTAAAGTGTACATGTTCCCGTGTTTGTGATATGATGTTTATGTACAGGGGAGATTCAAGATTGATGACATGCATGAGAAGCTTATTATTCAACAAATGGGCACTCGTTGGAGGCAGTCTAAATCGAAGCTGATAGAATCTCTTAGAGATGCATCAAAAATGCGAGATAAAGAGTCAAAATTTGCAGCCCTTAAACCAGATAACATATCTCTTGAAGAGTGGAGCACTTTTATCGCAGAAAAGTTATCAAATGAATTTGAGGTAAATTCAGTTTTTTATAATTAGTTTATGTTGTATATTTTTTGTTTGTAACATAAGAAATGGCGTAGGTGAAGAGCAAAATGTATAAGGAGATTAGGGCGAACAATCATGCCCCACATACAATGAGTCGGAAGGGGTATGCTCGACTAGAGGATGAAATGGTAACTTTCTATAAATTGATCAATACTCCTTCCATCCCACCTCACGTGATTATTACATATTGTCAGATTTGTATTTTAACTTAAATAGTACTTATTCTTTTTAGAGAAAGGAGAATCCAGAAAAGCCTCTAAGGAGAGAAGATATTTGGTGTAAAGCACACACTAAAAAGAATGGTGAAGTACCAACTCCATTTATTGCCGATTGTATGGTAAGTGACATTTCAACTAAATCATACTTTATTTTTTTACTCCCTCCGCCCAAAATGCCAATCTTTTATGTCATTATTACGAATGAACTTTGAGTAATTATTTTAGGTTGATTTAACTATCCTATTAAAAATACAAAAACTTGTTATTGATATTATAATCAAATCAATCCATGTTTATTTCTCAAAGTTCAATTGTAGTAACAATAAAGAAAAAATAGAAGATTATTTTGGGATGGAGGGAGTATTTTGCCTAATCTATC
Source organism: Orobanche coerulescens (assembly GCA_033398695.1). Lineage (NCBI taxonomy): Eukaryota > Viridiplantae > Streptophyta > Magnoliopsida > Lamiales > Orobanchaceae > Orobanche > Orobanche coerulescens. The sequence continues at coordinate 30,840,500 of CM065819.1, read as the reverse complement.
ATTTAATACTTGTTTGTTTACTAATTTTCAAGAGTAAAATACAAGAGATCACATCCTCTCAAACCTCCCATTTGACATCAATTAATGAGGACGCACTCTCTCAAATACTCGGGCCCGAGAGAAATGGAAGAGTTAGAGGGATGGGATTTGGTATTACCCCATCAAAAATGGGTATCCACATGAATAGTTCAAAGAAAGTCCAAGCACTTGAGAATCAAGTTTGAATCGAATAAAAATTGGAGAAGTTTGAACATTTAGAAAATGAAATGGCGGAGATGAGACACTTTATGCGTATGCAGGCAAGTATTTTGTAGTCAAGCACATTGTTTTTAGAGTTATTTATAGTTTTCACTTACATGTTAACTCGTGATTGTTCCTAGGGTTTTGCGTCAAAGGAGAAAGCAAATTCAAAGATGGCCTCTCCGCATTTGCATAATATTGGTTCAAGGGAAAATTTGAATGGGAAGTCACCCACTCCGTCGTCACATAATGGTAGCTCTAATGCTCGTGATTGTTATGGTTCAACTTCAAGAGATGCCCGTACAAGTGTCACTGTTGATCGCAAATGCAAATTATCGATTGGCGAAAGAAGGTTCTTCTTTGGTTACAATTGCATCCACGGATCCTAATGCTATGGTGCACGGTATTCCGTTGGAAATGATGCTTGGAAGGTTTGGGTTCAAGTAGCTTTGGTTCCTAATGCTGATTTGTGGAGGCCTAACTCGGATATGTCACTCATCGCGGATGCGATTGGGAGTACGACCGCATGGCCTAAGGAATTCGTTTCTTTTAATTAGTTAAGAATCTTATGTCCTGACTTCTATTTTGGATTTCTATTTTGATGCACAATATGTGTCCTATGTTGGTTTATTGCTAAACATTTAGAACTTGGTATTACTTGTTTTTAAGATGTTTGCCCGACTTATTAACTAACCCCTTTTTAACTCCGCCAATGCAATTGTTGTATATTGCATTGCATTGCGGTCCCAAGCCCGGATAAAGGAGGAGGAAAGGTATGTGAGTTCGCGAGCACTTTCTCTCGTCTATTTTTATCTTTATTTCGATTATTTCACTTGTTTTTTACGTATTCCTGAACTTGATGGTCCACCTTCAAACATACCCCGATTACTCGTCTTTGAAATAAAGTTTTTTTAGTCATAGTATTTGAGATCTTTGTTTAAACTTGTGGTTGTTCGTGGGCTAGATATATTTGGAGCAGAGGTTAGAATTCGATCCCATGACCGAATTGACACATCAAGTAAATATTTTGCTTTTCGCAGCGCTACTATCTTCGATTGAAGAGCGTAAACCGACTACTTGTGTCGGTTCTTTGGAGATATGAAGGTTAATTTTCGAT